>JBBBDQ010001598.1:4372500-4442500 GCA_037127315.1 Ascarosepion bandense
ATGATAGAACGGGGGTTGCTTGGTGTCACAGGAGAAAGTGTGCTCAGAGCCACCAAGAATAGAGAGAAGTGGAAGGCTATGATCGCCTACGTTCTGAAGGGACAAGGCACATAGAAGAAGAAGATAGAAACAAGCTGTAAGAAATGTTATAACGTTTCATGTACCTAGTTTTAAGTATAGTTATTGAATAATTCTTTACCACAAAATTTGCAACAATTTTTAGATAAGTAAACAGATTGTTCGGAAAGGGTGGTCCATTTTATTGGCCTCCACGTTCACCAGATTTGACTCCATTAGATTTTTTATGGGGACATGTGAAAACAATTGTGTATGCTACCAAACCTAGTTCCTTAGAAGATTTGAAAGCTAAAATAACTAATATGATTTCAGGCATTACTGTAAATCAATTGGCAAAAGTTATCCATGAACTGCAAAATCGCATTACCCCTTGTATTGCTAATGATAGAAGACATGTGAAAACTTAAATAAAATTTCAGTAAAACCTTAAAAAATATAGATTTACTTCTTTCTAATCCTTTTTACAAATTATTTCTATCGCAAATTCAAATAAAGTTATACAGTTTTTAAAGTGCACACGATGGACACCATGTATACTAAATATTCCTTTATACCACAGCTTTATATTAGGTTGTCCCAAAAGTTCGTAAACACTTGCAAAATTGGTCTATCTGGTCCAGCACAATCGAGACAAGCGATGTGTTCAGAAAGGGCAAGAGACACCGTTGGTCCCAAAACAAGATCGATTCGGCAAGAAAGTCATGTTGTGCGTTTGGTGGAACTTTGAAGGAATTGTGCATTTTGAGTTGGTTCAGAATGATCGTGCCATCAGTGCCTAACTTTACTTTCAGCAACTTGAGCGGGTCTACGAAAAGTTAAAGCAAAAGTTCCCGGCTCTGATCAACCGAAAGCGCGCTTTGATGCAGCAGGACAATGCAAGCCACACACCTCCAGGAAGACCAAAGACAAGTTTGAAGAGCTGGACGGCGTTGAGGTTCTACCACATCCAGCCTACAGTCCTGACTGTGCTCCATCAGATTAAGGCCTTTTCCGCTCAATGCAACACTTTCTGAAGGGCTGCCGATTCGACTCGTTTGATGAAGTCGATGAAGCGTGTCAAGAATTCTTTGATTCGAAGCCGGCTGAATGGTACTTTGACCAGATCCGAAAGCTTGTAGATCGGTGGCAGAAGGTTGTGGAAAATGATGGTCTTTATTTTGACCAATAATTCTTGTTGTTTTTGCGAGTAAAATTTCAAATTTTTGCAAGTGTTTACGAACTTTTGGGACAACCTAATAATTTTACGTAACAATGTCCCCCTGACTGACGTGGTTTGGATAGTTTTAAACCTTCTAAAATTCTTCAACTTAAAATCATCACCATCACTTGATAAACCATCACTTAATAAACCATCGCTTGATAAACCATTACTTGTCAAAACAAAATAGCTATTTTTGTAGTGATATTATATCATATTTATGTTATATATTATAAAAAAAATATTATTCGCTCTATTTTGTATTGAGCACATTTTAAGAAGAGTGTTTTTTTGGATAGGAATTTTATTTCACCCATACCTACCCTCTACTTGGTTATATATGTTTGGTTAAATAATTTATACATATTATGTCTATTTATTTTATTTTAATCCGCTCGTATGTACGGATAAATTTCTTCAAGTTGAAATTTAAAAATATTAAAGAAGATGGCGTAGTTTTCCTCACTAGAGAAACAATTAAAGAAAAGGTATATATAATTAAAAAGAATATTTATAGCAATCAATCTCTCCTTCCATTAGAAAGTAGACCAAACATTACAGAAATTATATTTGGCTTGTACCACTAAGGTTCTCTTCTATGACCATCAAAATAATACATACATACAACGTGACGGTGTTTCTATGGGTTCAGTTCTGGGACAAACTTTAGTAACTTCTATAGGGCTAACCTTGAAAGTAATATTTTTAATACCACTAAAAAGCTCCATCTACCTAAGGTATGTAGATGATGTTTTCAATTTAAGTCAAAAATAGGATCAAATACATGAACTACAAAAAGCTCCAAAAATATCTGTTCTTATGTTCACGTATGAACTTAACAATAACAATAAAATCCTTTCTCTTGATAAATTGATAAATACCAAAATCAATACGTTTATTATCTCCCCATATAAAAACTAACTAGCATAAACTCGTGCACTCTCGACTTTAAAAGTAAATTTCCTATTACAAAACCAGTGAGGACTGATCCACAATCATGTCCTGATCACACTCTTTATTTCATTTAAGTGTGCTAGAGTCATCGTATATCAGGTCCCGCAAACCTTCTCTCTGTAAACAGCGTGAATGTTTGCTGGGACTTGCTATCGTTAGCTTCTAGCACTTCTTTCCCTTCCACATTCTATTTTTACCCTCTTTCTTCCCTTCCCTTCATTCATTTCATCCACTCTCATCAGTACGCTCTTCTCTCTCCTACTCTCTTCCCGACACCCCCTACAACCTCTCATTCCTCATACCATTCCTCCTCGTCCACTCCATTCTCATCAGTACTCTCTTCTCTCTCTCCTACTCTCTTCCCGACACCCACTGCAACATCTCACTCATCATACCATTCCTCCTCGTCCACTCCATTCTCATCAGTAATCTCTTCTCTCTCCTACTCTCTTCCCGACACCCACTGCAACCTCTCACTCCTCATACCATTCCTCCTCGTCCACTCCATTCTCAACAGTAATCTCTTCTCTCTCCTACTCTCTTTCCGACACCCACTGCAACCTCTCACTCCTCATACCATTCCTCCTCGTCCACTCCATTCTCATCAGTAAACTCTTCTCTCTCCTACTCTCTTCCCAACACACCCTGCAACCTCTCACTCCTCATACCATTCCTCCTCGTCCACTCCATTCTCAACAGTAATCTCTTCTCTCTCCTACTCTCTTCCCGACACCCCCTGCAACCTCTCACTCCTCATACCATTCCTCCTCGTCCACTCCATTCTCATCAGTAAACTCTTCTCTCTCCTACTCTCTTCCCAACACACCCTGCAACCTCTCACTCCTCATAACTTTCCTCCTATGTAACCCCCTGCACAACAGTGACAGTAAAATGCATTGCTTGGGGCGACACGATTATAAAAAAAAAAGAAATTTAATTTAAGTTAATCTGCCGGTGCGGTTTGAAGAGCGGGGGCAAAACCGCTTGCTTCGTTTTTAACATGTCATTAGTATTCAGCTTTACACTTTCATATCTATTGCAAAACAGTATTACACAAAATTTAATAAGGTGCAAAATTTAACTCTTCCACCAAAAAGGCTTTTTACAATGAATCAAAAAAATATTTTTTAAAAATCTCATTAATGATGACATTCTTAACTACATTGTTGATGAAAAAAGTAGACGAGCTATTAGAATTATTAATATCAATGAAAATGAATATAATACTTCTTCAAATAGCCCTAAATATATCAACCTACTACACCACAATCAAATACACTAACTACAATTCAATCAAGATGAAAAATACTAAAATAAACTTAAAATTACTAAAATATCCCCTACTGAATCCAGTAAAAAAAAAAATATAAAACTAATTATACACCATTCTAAATTTAATACAACCAACTTAATCATCCGAAATAACTCCTCTCCATCAGCTCATGTTTTCATTCCAATATCTTCACTGAAGCATTTTACAGTTTGCAGAAGACCTTCCAGCTCATTATTATTCTTAGCATACAACTTTAAGTCACCCATGTAAAATAGATGGCTTATTTTCTTTTGAGCTATTTTATAAGCACATTCTGTCTTGTTAAGTTGACTGGTTAATGCTATTAAAGAAATGAAAAATAGTAAGGGAGACAAAGAGTCACCTTGAAATATACCTCTTTTGATGTTTATTTTACCAGACTTATAGGTTCCATTGATATGATTGAGGTATAGGGTTGTTTTCCATATCGACATACATTTTTTGATGAAATTGATGATACGGGTGATACCTTTTATATATTTAAAGTCTTTAAGATCCAGGAATGTGGTACACTTTCGAATGCCTTACGATAATCTATCCAGGCAGTACTAAGATTTTTCTTTGCATTGTAGCAGTTCTCCAAGATTATTATTGTTATTATTATTATTATTGATTATATGATAAAATCATTCAGGAAGAGAAAGTCTATTTCAATTTTTAAGCTATTCTTTGAAATTTAGAGAGGGGCTACAACCTTTTGCCAGTAATATATATATATATATATATATATATATATATATAAACTGTTTGTTTATAGATACGTAATTTTGAATAAAACTCATTTCGTCTTGATAAAGTCTATCACAGGACGAAACGCATAGGCGATTTAAATACAGTTTTCCTCTTGTCTTTATTTTTTTAACCATCCTGTCCTTAATCTCAGATCATAACTGAGTATACACACACACACACACACATATATATAAATATATATATATATATATATATATATCCGCAGACAGATCTGTTTCGCTGTATTACAGCTCATCAGTACGGCTTAGACTCCGGTCGCTTCCTAACCCAGGATTGAAACCAGACCGAATTCGCGTCAGTCGGCGATTTTACCCTTAGGCCACGAGCGTCCAGTAGAAAAAGGTAGGCTTTTTAGCGCGTATAAACACGCCCAATAGCTATATTGCTCCAATTCATTATCGAATGAGCGGTGCGTAAATGCCGGAGTAGCTACTGTTTACAAAATCTACCACTCTTCCAGAGTGCTCAATCAGAGTGTGAAAGCCTAAATACTATATATATATATATATATATATATATATATATATATATATATATATATATACGCTATTGATAGCATCGAGTTGAGGTCGATTGAATTAAAGCTAGTCTAGGAATCATGAAGGTTCTCAATCAGAACCTTCACGCAGTTAATGCCTGATGCAAAAACATGTGCCATTTTCCGACTCTTTCGTTTGTCTTTGCACAGTTGTTGATGTTGATGATGCTGTCGTTGGATATTTTTATTGTTGTTGCTGCTACTGCTATTTTTGTTGTTGTCGCGGTTGTTGGCAGCCATGTGTTACCTCCAGTAATGAACACGCAAATTTTATTAGGCCCTAACATGGCTACTGTCTCCATCATGAAATTCAGTCAGTCACGTGACACATGCAACCATACACACGCACACACACACACGCGCGCACTCAATAAATTCCGGGATTAGGAAAGCTGTAACTATTAATGATGTAAATACTTAATGAGTAAGAAATTAAAGCGTAATGAAGACAGTGTACTGTCTGATGATTAGTGTCTTCAGTTCGGTCTGTCCACCTTGGGAAGTGTTTAGGACTTTGGATCTGGAATGTTGTGTATGAGCAAACTCGACAAGAAAAATAGATAAACGTCAGTGAACGTCTTAAACTGGAATGAATGTGCTAGAAGACGTAGGGACTTCATCAAAATGCCGTAATGTTTCCCTGAGGGGATGATTTGAAATGGATCTAAAAGAAAAACAAAATACATAACAATGAGTTATTTTAGGATTCTTCAGTAATATAAATTCTTTTCTGTCTTTAAAAAAAATATATATCGTATATGGGGGGTAAAAAAAAATGTGAAGGAAACATATAAATAATTCTTTTGCTATTTTTGGTTTGTTTATTTGTTTGTTTGTTTGTTTGTTTGTTTGTTTGTTTGTTTGTTTGTTTGTTTGTTTTATTTTGGCGGGAAGATAAATCTTTCTGTCGTCTTTCCTTTCATTTCCAGCGTTCAATTAACACGTTTCAAATAAGTTCATCGGTAAAGTTTCTTCTGAGTCAACATTAAATTTTATTATTCCTATTTATTTCTTTAGTTCAAATGCTTTTTTATAGACAGTCGAAAGACTGACGCTATACAAACATTTTACGTCTTTTTTATCTAATGCCGCACCAAACATGATATATGCCTATATACTTTTTATACACTTGAGTTGAGGTAGTATTTACACTATTTACTTTATTGTCCTCATCTTTGTTGCCATGTTTACGACGTTTCAATCGTTGTGATTTCAACACCAGGTTACAGCAATGGTGAACAAATAACTTAGAGAGTTAAATTAAAGGGAGATAAATCATAACTACCAGAAGTGTTTTTGAACAAGAAATTAGAATAATATACCCCAGTAATCGGAATAAAGGGTTCGGTTCGAAATTCCTATTACCTGAAGAAGACCGGAGCGTACAACGGCCGAAACGTCATAAACGTGGTGACAAAGATAAGGACAATTGTCCGAATAGTGTAAATAGTGAAATACTTACATTGAAAAACACCATAAAAAAGTAAAAATTTTATCTGAATTCTATTGGATATTAGCAAAAAATCTACTAGGGTTATTGGTTCCCTAGTACACTTCATAGTGCTCTTTTCGCATATAACACAATTATCCAGTGACCCATTCCACATTTTGCAATGTCATCTTTGAGGATCCTATTTTTCCGCTGGTGCCATGACTACGATCCCTAGCAGAGAGTTAAGAAATCTCTCAAAGGAGATCAACTATCAAATAAATGTTTATAAACTCAAATATAAACTTATTTAACTATTGTTACCCCAAATAAAGGGTTAGCATTTAAATAAAGCCCCTTCACTAAATCGCTAAAAAAAAAAAACGGCATAGTATGAATAAAAATGGCCCCAGACTTAATAAAAACGAACTTTTTCTATCAAAATGTTTATATTATTATTAAAAAAAAAAGAAAAGATCAAAGTAATTTTTAATTTTTAATTTTTTTTTAATTATTTATTTATTTTATTTATTTTTATTTTTTTGAAAATTTTTTTAATTTCTTCTAACATGTTCGGAATTTTGGCAGAAAATCTTGTTTTGATTTTTGTTAGCGGGTAACCAAATCGTTACGAGAGGAAATGGAAAATGTAAATATTACGTAACTCAGTTTTTTTCGGTGACAAACATTAATTTGGAAATTCTCGCAAAAACCAAATAATTGTCGGATTTTAATTAAACTGTCAACACTCATTTATACAAATAAATTAAATTATTTTTTAAATTATTGTTTTTTTTTTAAATCTTAGTAAAAATATTTTTTCTTTTATATCTGTTACTCCTCTTGAATTACTCCATGAAATTTTAATAATTTTAACTTTATTTCAGTAAATGGTTTTATTAATTAAACGCAGGACTCATTGAAAAATATAAATCATCTATTTTTTTAAAATTTGGCCTATGTTTCCGAAAATCTGCTCCGAATAGTAAAATAAAAAATACAATAAAATTCTGATATTATTTAATTTGTTAAACTTTTAATGGCCTTAATAAATAATATATATGAAGGACATTAGACACTGAAGAAATAATTTTTTCGATTAATAATGAAATTTTAAAAGAATTGTTTTCATTTTTTAATTATAATAATTTATAAAATTTGAAAAATATTTTTAATGCTTCAAAGATTTGTTGATAATAGATTTTTAAGTTAATAATTGAAAGTTATATTGCATATCAAAAATTGAAAGTTTGATACAAATTGTTTGTCCTTAATATTTTTTTAAAAGTTTAATTTTTACTTTTTTTGTATTTAAAGTTTTTTTTTCGTATGATAATTTCTATGAGCAAATTAAAAGTTTTCTCCCTTTATACAAAAAAAATTTGTAAAATTTTGTCACTTGTGATCGCCATACACTTAACTTAGCTCTAATCTGACAACATGTCAACATGTTTGATATAAGGTGCACAGGTCAAAAAGTTCAGCTCTGGGATTAAGAAATAGTTTTATTCTAAATTTCACGCTATAAATAAGTCATACGTGTGTAAATCAGATTAATTTAAAATAAAATTTGCTAATTTTCTGAAAATAATGTGTCACAGATGTATGTTTATTTTTGCAACATTTCTAAAACCGAAAATTAACTTTTGTTTACAAATGGCCGAAAAATTGAAAGATTAAAAAAAATTTTAAATTTACATATTCCATTCAATATAATAGTATTTTGCTTACTGGAAATAGTAAATTTAATCATTTAGCTTTCAATTAAAACTAAAATAAAAATTTCATGAAAACTGTTTTATTTTTTGAAATTCATTTTAAAATTTAGATAGCGAAAATGAGTGGAGGTACCTAGTTTAAATGATCAATATTAACCTGTTTTCGAACTAAATGAATTCTCATAGACACAAATATAGACTTATTTACCTATTGTCTACTCAAATAAAGGGTTATCGTTTTATATGATCAATATTAACCTGTTTTCGAACTAAATAAATTCTTATAGACACAAATATAGACTTATTTACCTATTGTCTACTCAAATAAAGGGTTATCGTTTTATATGATCAATATTAACCTGTTTTCGAACTAAATAAATTCTTATAGACACAAATATAGACTTATTTACCTATTGTCTACTCAAATAAAGGGTTATCGTTTTATATGATCAATATTAACCTGTTTTCGAACTAAATAAATTCTTATAGACACAAATATAGACTTATTTACCTATTGTCTACTCAAATAAAGGGTTATCGTTTTATATGATCAATATTAACCTGTTCTCGAACCAAATAAATTCTCATAGACACAAATATAGACTTATTTACCTATTGTCTACCCAAATAAAGGGTTATCGTTTATATGATCAATATTAACCTGTTCTCGAACCAAATAAATTCTTATGGACTCAGATATAAACGTCTATTACGTACCTATCCACAAATCAAGTGAATGCTTATAGATTCAATTATGAACGCCCGATATTTACTTATCTCCGCACCATGTAAATGCATACAGACTCCATTATTTACTTATTGCTTACAAACTCAATTATAAACAATCTATACTATAATAAGAGCCATGTGTATCTGTCCATCACAATGCCTTATTAGCGAGAAGAGAGATTAGTTAAACTTTTTTTAAAGTTTTTATGGGTCATCGGTGGAGGTTGACTGCTACTCCTGACTGTAGTTAAGTCCTTTGATATCTGTATCCAGTATAGTATTGAGAGAAAGGAGAATGCTGTCGTTTTAAACTCAGTTTTCTTCATTTCACTGAAACAGCCATTAACCATGTTTATATTCCCTTCTTTCTTTATTTATTTATTTATTTATTTATTTATTTTCTCACTGGAGATGTTAAGTATTTTTATGTTTCCTTAATTATTCATTTCTAACCAAATCCCTGTCTTACGAACAATTCTCTTAATTAAATAAAAAAAAATCAGCAGATGATGTTATTTTATTGTAATTAGATTTTTATTTTAAAGACTTTTATTTCTGTTCAATATTTTTTTCTTTTATATTTTCACTGAAATCAGTTATTGTCTTTTATCCGTTAAGTATTTAAGCTTAATAGCTTTAACAAAATATTTCAATAATATTTGGCAACTTTTTCCATTTCCCTGAAACACGTTGAAACACGTTAAACATTTTTATCTTCTCTTCTTTCTTTTTTCTTTCGATCTTTCTTTAATCATTTATTCCCTGAAACCAAGTAACGTCCTTGACATGTCTTTCTTGACTTTTCCCGTTATCAAAACGAAATAGTGACTTATTTGTGGATTATTTGTAGAGCGTAAAGTACATAATAAGAAATTAAAGCAGAGACATGCTGAATTGGAATGAGATTAATATAAACGTTATATTTGGTAGATATCCTATTTTCTTTTATTAAACAGCTATCAGTATAGCCCGGCGTTGCTCGGGTGTAATGAAAGCTTTAAAACTAATCCATGGTCCTCGAGCTCAGACTCTTTGGACGTTGGCACGAAAGACTAAAAAGCAATAGTTGTTTCCAGTTAAAGCGAAACCGTAGACTGAAAGAAAAACGAATGGATGTAAGTCAAATTTTGATTTCCTGGTATCGATATCAAATAAATTTATTTGTCGTAAACTGAATTTTGAAGGCTAAATAAGCCCTCTGAGCAAATAGTATCATGGCTGAGACTAATTATACCTACTTAGAGCCAAACACGAAGCAAAAACTAAAATAAAAGGGCTGAAAAAAATACAGACTAACAGGCAGATAAACAGACACACACACAAACATCTTGCTTTTTATGTGTATATATATTATAGATTTTCTGCATTATTGTAAGAACTGCAACCTTGAAACTCTGAATATCGTTTCTTATGTCTTTGTCTCTGAGTGTATCAAATTTGATTAAAATCGGACCACTCCTTCTATAACCCGATTTTTGATTACAAAGTTCTATTTATAAATAAGTTTAGATGTAATTGACGTCTACGGGACTACGGAATCCATTTTTACTGAAGCTGATACGTCTTTCGGTAGAGTCTGTTGTTAGTAATCAATATTTAGTAGCAAACAAGCATATCACTGATTTTGCCACATCTCAATGGTTATTTACTTCCGCAACATATCTTTTTTTTTCTGAAGGCTCACTTTGGCAGGCTTACACGTAAACTCTCTTTTATTCAGTGTGTATCTCTCATAAAATAGCAATAAATGTGAGAAAAGATATTCGGAATTTTAGAATCTAAAAAAGCTTTGTTGAGCATATTCTTTTTAAAACTTTTATCTACAAACAAACAAGATTATTTCATCAAAACTTCGGATAATTTTTTCTATATTTCAACATGAGGTATTGTATTTATTTGCAGTATTTACATTGTATAGATTGCTGTCCTCATCTTTGATGTTCACGACATTTCGATCATTGTATGATCCGGCCTTTTTCAGTTGATTGGAATTTAGAACTCTTTTTTCTTTACCGGGTTACATTGTACTAGTCAATATTTACTTATTCTCAAAACAGTTAACCCTTATAGAATTAAATGCATGCAACTGATATTTAACTTTCCTCCAAACAAAATTCAAATTTTATAACAAACTTTACAATATGAGATTCAAATATAAAAACATAAAAAGAAACGGATTTTGAGAATGAATAATGCAACAATGGTTGACATATAAATCAGCCTACCCAGTCTAATTCTCATTTGGGATCGTCATCATCAGCTGAAAACCGGAAATGTGGTGTCTTAATAAACGTAGTATCTGCGGCAGCTCTGGGGGGTATAAAAACGAGGAACTCTGTCTTTCTGTTTTCCCCGTTTCGAAGTGTATACCATCGACTTTCACTTCTTCTTCTTCTTCTTCTTCTTCTTCTTTGTGCCGTGTCCTTTCAGGACATAGGCGATCATGGCCTTCCACGTCTCCCTATCCCTGGTGGCTCTTAGCACGTTTTCTTCTGTAACGTTTCGCAGCCCCCGTTCTGTCGTCCGCCTGCTCAGGCCCTTTAAATATGTTATCCGCTGCTTTCCTCTGTCTCTTTTTCCCTCTATTCGGCATATTAGTATCAAATTCTCTAAGCCCTCCTTCCTCATTGCATGTCCCAGGAACTTCAGTTGTCTCTTCCTGATGCTCAATATTAATTTCCTTTTTCCATCTTTTCCAAAGCTTTATCATTGCTCACATCTTCAGTCCACGATATCCGCAGCATCCATCTGTAGAACCACATTTCAGCTGATTTAAGTTTTCCCTTCATCTTTGTTGATATTGCCCAACATTCACTGCCATATTGAAGAACTGACATCACATACAAATCCAGGACTCTTTTTTTTGTTTCTAGTAAAATTTTCCTGTGTTTTAATATTTTACTCAGCTTCTGGAACGCATCCTTCGCCATGCCAATTCGCCTTCGGATGTCTGTGTCGCACTTTCCGTCTTCAGTTAGAACACTTCCAAGATATTGAAATTTTCGTACCTGCTTGATTTTAACATCCACTACCTGTATTTGGCATTTGGGGCTGCTCTTTTTACTGATGACCATGCATTCGGTTTTTTTGCAGTTTATTTGTAGTCCCTGCTTGTCACTCTCTTCAGATATCTTCTGCAAGAGCTGTCTTAACAGTTTCTAAAGTATGTTTATACTAATCGACTTTCACACCGAAGTAAAAAGAGCGTCTATTTTCGTTGTATTAATCAACTGACTTCTAGAAAAAGTAATGCTGAAAATATTCTCTTGCTATTTTTGTTAAATACACGTTATCTTCTTCTTCTTCTTCTTCTTCTTCTTCTTTCAGGACGTAGGCGATCATGGCTTTCCACATCTCCCTAACCCTCGTGGCTCTTAGCACACTTTCTCCTGTTACACCACGCAACCCTCGTTCCGTCATCCACCTGATTAGGTCCTTCAAATATGTTATCCGCTGCTATTCCCTGTCCCTTTTCTCTCTATCTGGCCTGTTAGTAACAGGTTCTCCAAGCCCTCCTTCCTCATTGCATGTCCCAGGAACTTTAGCCGTCTCTTCCTGATGCTCAGTATTAATTTTCTTTTCGTTTCCATCGTTTCTAAAACCTCATCATTTCTCACATGCTCGATCCATGATATTCGCAGCATCCTTCTGTACAACCATATTTCAGTTGCTTCAAGTCTTTCCTTCATCATTGATGATATTGTCCAGCATTCACTTCCATATTGAAGAACTGACATCACATAGCAATCCGGTACTCTCTTCTTTGTTTCTAGCGAAATTAACCTGTATCTTCTGGAATGCTTCCTTTGCCATGCCAATTCGCCTTCGGATCTCTATGCTGCACTTTCCGTCTTCTGTTAGAAGACTTCCCAGGTATTTAAATTTTTGTACCTGCTTGATTTTAATATCCCCCACCTATATTTAGCATTTTGGGCTGCCCTTTTTGCTGATGACCATGCATTCGGTTTTCCTGCAGTTTATTTGTAGTCCTTTCTTGTCACTCTCTTCAGCTACCTTCTGTAGGAGGTCTTGTAGTTTTCCTTTCCGTGTCTGCTATCAGCACTGTATCATCTCTGTACCTTATGTTGTTTAAATTGTGGCCTCCGATGACGAATCCTAGTATAACATCAAGGATCCTCTGAATAGTCTCGCTGTACAACAGAATAGATAAATGTTATCTTGCATTGCAAATCCATCAGTGTTTGCTATTTTGTAAATATGCCATTTCAGTGCCATTTAATCATGAAAAATTTTCTAGCAGAAATCTTAATAAAGTGTCGAATCTGGAATGAATGTTATGGAGGATATGTTATTTTGCCAAAAAGATATGATATAAGGTGTAAAGAAAGAGTATACGAAACACCATTATGTATGCAATGACCACGCAGTACACAAGCCACCCACTGCGTAACACCACGGGTAAGTATATTTTATTTTAATTAGATATTTGTCATATCGGTGAGTATTTTATTAAAATATATAACTTACTTATTATATGTAGGTTGACTTGGGCTCGTGGATTTTACGACATATCCAACATTGTTAAGTTATACAATTCTTACATCCGTTTTATTATTTCCATTATTTCGGCTGATGAGGCTTATACCTGAGTCTGTAGGTAAATATTTGACGACTTAATACAAAAATTAGTCGAGTTTATACTTGAGTCGGTAACAAACATTGATTGGCTTTTTATTGTGAGGCTGTTATGGTGCCCTATCTATAGGAATAGACCCTTCTTTCATTAATAAATAATAATCAGCGTGAGTTCCGAGGATGCAGCTGTGAGGCTGTTGTGAAACAGTCGTGACGCAGCATAACTATACCGTTTGGACTTACACTTTTATTTGCTGATTACTAACACTTATTATTCTGTTATTCTAATACACTGTTTGAACCTACCTTCTTGTTTCCGTGTCTTACATCCGGGCCCTAACAAGGCCACGACAACTTGGCGACTAAGATTCGCCAAAATAGGGGATATAGGGAAATGTGGGTTGAATTTATCTTTTATTCCATAATCAATATTATTTACACTTATATTTGAGTTAATAGATAAAATTTGGCCATGTTTACATCAGGGTATAAAAGCAATCATTTAATCGTGTTTATACTTGAGAGAAGTAAAACTTTAAACGTGACTTTTATTTAAAAAATAAAAATCCAACTAAAACGCGATAAAATAAATGAAGTAATTCATGTATAAGTTATGTGAACAATCAAACGTGGTTTGCGAAATTGCATGATCGAGTAGACGAATTGATGATGATATTGATCAAATTAAGACATGACTTTAAATTTAAACCCCATTATATGATGCGGTAGCTACACAGTCACTCAGTTAAGTGCCATAAGTGATACACGCTTGGGTGATCATGTCTCGAAAGAGACATGACTGACTGGGCAGAAGATTATCCTGCAGTAGGTTGCCATTGCTTTCTGCGGTAGACTGGTTGCCGACCAAGGCTACAGAACCCAATCTGTCCTGTTATTTAACCCATAAGTGGAAGGAATAGATAGATTAATACTTTTCCTAAGGGTATTTGCGCGTAAGTGAATGCAATGAATTCAGCTGGAATTCGAACTCGGCTTCCCGATTTTTCGTTCCGAGCCGATATCCAATGCACCACAACGCACATCCTGAGTGTCAGGTTGACATCACTTCATTGACAGCTATCTTCAAACCCAAATGTGGGATACAATGTTTGACCTTGCTAGACAAAATAAAAATCCAAATGCAAAATGTTTTTCTTTTTGCACATCTGGCTGATTTTTTTCAACAAAATACATTTCACTGTAGATATACAACATATTAAAAATTCTTAAATCATACGTTGGAAAGCAGTTGACTCAAATTTTTCTATGGTTTCCACATAAAAAAAAATCAACTTAAGTCACTGGTGCCTCCTCAACAGGTGTTTACTCGTGCAACCAGATTGGCAACTGGGTCCCACCCATTCACAGTTAGTTTTAGCCAAATGCAGACGACAATTCTACTCCTGCAGCTTCTTCTCTCGCACTTCCCGCCTATGGAACTCGCTCCCATATTCTTGCTTTCCTGACGGCTACAACCTCCAGGAATTTAAATGCAATGTCAATACTCATCTATTAACCACTTGACTCTAGTTCTCTCCCCACCCCGTATATCCTTTCCTTTCCCGCCACCTTTGAAACTGTCATCACACCTGCATTCTCATCTTTCTATTCCTCCTTTCTAACTGGTTCGTTTTCCTCTTCACTCTCTTCTAATTAGTCTTTTTACACTTATGTAGCCCCCTGCACATCAGTGGCATTACCGCCTTGCTCGGGGTGATATGATTTAAAAAATAGATCGTATTCTTGAATGCGTTTCGCAAATTAACGAATGGGTTCTGTTTTGCAATTCACGAAAAAAGCAAAATAATTTACAATATAAAGCACAAGAGATCGTGGGGTAAGTAGTATGAACAACTACTAATTGTACTAAGTTATTAGTACATATAATTGTATTAAATGTGCTCTTTTATTTACAGAAATTATGCATTTGAAATGAGTACGTGCATATGGGTCTTTTCCAGAGAACAAAACAATTGATTCAAACAAGAACTGCTACAAATTAAACAAAATTAGACAGCGACCGAAGTTAATTAGTTAAGACAATATCCCGCCAGGATTAAGTGAGAGTGAATATTTCTTTGATGACAGGGCAAGAATTATTAGAGTTTGGCTGGGACGTTTTTATTCTTCTGTCGTATTCACCAGACATTGCGCCTTTAGACTACCATTTATTCTGGTCTTTAGAGAATTCTCCTAATGAAAAAAAATTAATTTCCTGGAAGACAGCAAAAGGCAATAAAAAGCAGTTGATTTCTCAGAATAATAAAATGTTCCAGAAGGATAAAATTATGAAGTTTCCAGCAAGATGACGGAACGAATCGATAAACGTGCTGTTCAATAAAGTTAATATGAAAAAATAAAACATAATTTTTGCTTAATAAGACGAAGGAACTTTTCTGGTCATTCAATATTTACTAAACTTAAGTTAATGTAGCGTCAGTTAAAATGGAGGGAAGCAGCAGCAGAAAGACCACGTAATACTAACCTTCCGATTAATAATAATCTAGCTGATCTTAAAACATTGTTTAAAAACAATTCTTTACAAGATTATTTGATTAGCATATCAACCTCTATGGGTTATTTAATGCCAAAAAGGTAGAGTTTTAAGATATTTTTTAAATGTTCGGTTATAGTGAAAAGGTTGATTTAGTTAGACTTTGATGAAGATATTTTTATTATTTTTTTTTTAATTTTAGAAGCTGAAGATGTCTTCTAGTTTTGTATTCAAAACTGTATTATGGCAATAATCTTTTCCTTCAAAAATGTATTGTTGGTAATATTTTTTATTAAAAGATGTATATTTGTTTATAAAGGTCTATTTTTATAATTTTAAAGTGTTTTGTCCCCAGTTTGGGGCTAAACTATTTGCCCATAGTTGGGGCCCTAACAGGTGCTACCACCCCGGATCAGGGTGGACCTGCGAACATCAGCAGTTAATAGATCGGATTTTAAACTCGGCTCGTCAATTCTAGTTTCTGTAATTTGGAAAACGGTAACATTGTTCGCACACACTACCTGTACAATTACTAATTTAAAATAAAAGTTCTTAAGCAAACAGAAAATTCGGAATAATTTTCTATAAAATGATTCTAAGAATATTATAATCGGTTCTCCATTTTATTCTATAACTGAATTTTTTAAAATGTATTTTCTTTCTTTTTATCACTTTAAACGTTACTTTTAGTGAAAGAAAATCAGAGTACCACTCTTTTACTGTAGAAATAGTTAAATGTAATCACTTCTACTCTAATAGTTTCTTTTCTCGCACTTCCCGTTTGTGGAACTCCCTTCCGTTTGCTTGCTTCCTCTATAGCTACGATCTCCAAAAGTTTAAATGCAACATCAATCGCCATCTTCTATCTCTTTGATTCACATTCTTCTCTTATCCTTTCTTCGACTTCCCTTGTACCTTGTTTTTTCTCTTGCTGTAACCTCTTCCCCCTGAACACCAGTGGTGGTCTTGCCTTGCTTGGAGTGAAATGATTATAAAAATGTTTTAGCAATGGGCACAAGTCCATTTTATTTCATCACATGACGTGTTCTTAACACCGATAATATCTGTTGTGCTTGAAATGGGCCTAAATACTCAGAGTCAAGTAGAACCAACCTTAAACATTTTCAGGTTAGAATAACTTATTAAAAAAAAGTATCCCATTAACTTAATACATTTTCAGAATTTTCAGTTGAGAAAAATCTTTCAGAAATTTTTTTTCTTATTTTTTTTTCGTTTCACAACAAAGTAAGGCATTCCGCTGCCACTATTGCGCAGTGGGTTACATAGAGGAAAGTGATGAGAAAGAGTGGTTAGATATAGGAAATGTCAGGAGGGTGATAGACGGGTAAGGATACCGAGGATGAGGGTTGGGTAGATGGGAAGAGTGTTTGAGAGAATGGGTGCGAGTTAGTGTGTTACGAGGTGTCTATTGACCTTACATTTAAACTCCTGGAGATTGTAGCTCTCAGGGAAGCAAGTATGTGGAAGGGAATTCCACAGGCGGGAAGTGCAAGAAAAGAAGCTGTTGGAATAGAAATTGCAATTACATTTTATCGGTTTCACTGTAAAGGGGTGAGACGTAGTTGCTAATCTAGTCTCTCGTGCAAATTCGTACCTACAGGGCACCAGTGATCTAAGTTCATCGGAGCAGAAGCTGTGAAAGTATTTATAGAAGCGGCACAGGGAAGCCACGTCACGCCGGTGAGAGAGTGACTGCAGCCGGTCTGCCAAGTCGGTATCGATCACATTACAGATTTTTCATTGTATTTTGTCAAGAACCCCGAGGAGAGTAGCAGGGGCACCCGACCAGATGTGGCAGCACTATTTAACACGCGGGCGGATGGTAGATTTATATATGTGCAGGATAGATTCAGACGGGAAAAACTTCCGAGCCCTGCACAGAAAACCGACTTTCATAGCAGCGGATTTGAAATCTCACACGAAATTGAATTAAGGCAAACATATGACATCAACTTTTGAATCAAAACAAAGAAAATAAAAAAGAATGAAAAATACATTTATTTTTGTCCATTCAAAGGTATAAATCTTCTCTTATTGGAAACTCTACGGTGCTTTTGAAAAGGTTTTTGATGCTCCAGCAGAAATCAGCAATCATGTTAACATCCCATCTGCCTTTGTGTCTTTCTTCCATTACATTGAGATCATGACGAAACCTCTCTCTCTCCTGTTCATCACCATAATTACCAGCTTCTTCTATAAAAAGAAATGAGAAATCACAAAGTTTTAACAAGTTAAGAACATTGAGGACACAAGAACATTTTCCAGTGAGATATTTTCCATAAGATCATCTTATCTGAACTAAAATAGCTTAGAATTCATTTTGAAAGTTATTTGGATAGTTTTTCTTGAATGATAAATCATTTTAACATGAAACAAAATTTGTCAACTATATCACTTGCATATCTCTGTGAATAAGGTATCCTGGCTTATTTTAAGCTAAATAGAAATTATCTGTACTGAGAAAACGTGATGTGATGTGGAAAAATGGACTTGATTTTCAGATTCAGCGTGAAAAATAGCCCATTGTCCAACAACATTTGGGTCGAAAAAGTGCTAACCGGTGTTATTATTGAAGTTATTTAGCACAATTACAGTAGGTCATCTGATGGCGGGAGAAAGTATGGTTCTAAAACTAATGGTTATATCAAATCCACAAGAGGTAACTGAGATTTTTATGGTATGAATAACTATTCATTTGTCATATTCACATTAAAATGGTGTTGTTTTCGGTTTGTTTTCTTTTTTTGTTTTTTTGTTTTTTGTTTTTGTTTTGTTTTGTTTTTTCCTTTTCATCAATAACTCTTTTCATCTCCAATTTTAACGGTCAAAGTGTGCCTCGAAGTTTACTCCAGGTCCTAGTTCTGTCAATATACTCTTTCTCTTCCTCTCTTTAATTCTTTCCCTCTCTTTCCTTCATACACACACATGTACACACAGAGACACGAACACACACACACACAAAAAAAAAAAACGCGTGGGCATTCAGTCTTCTTGAAGTTTTCTTAAGCTACAACACATAGGAAAAAAGGAGAATTGGAATAATTGTTTTGCTTCAGAAGCTGAGGAGAGTATTGAGAGACAGGAAAATGTCGCTGGAAACAAAGTAGAGACAACTGGATTATGTGAAATCTGTTCTTCAATATAGCAGCAAATAATACTGGACAATCTCATCTAAACTTATTTATAAATGGAACTTTGTCTGTGTGTATGTGTGTGTGTGTGTTATCTATAGACTCCGAAACGGCTGAACCGATTTTCTTGAAAATTTACACAGTTGTACTATAAGCGTCTGCGAGTGTTCTTAGGTACCCCCGATAAATATCGAAAATCGATAATCGAAAAAATCGGGTTATAGAAGGAGTGGTCCGATTTTAATCAAATTAGATACACTCCAAGACAATGACATAAGATACGATATTCAGAAGTTTCAAGGTTGCAGTTCTTACAATAGTGCAGAAAATCGATAATATATATATATATATATAAAAGGCAATATGGTTGTGTGTGTGTCTGTTTATCTGCCTGTATGTCTGTATTTTTTTTCAGCCTTTTTATTTTAGTTTTTGCTTCGGGTTTTGACTCTAAGTAGGTATAATTGTAGTTCTTAGTCTCAGCCATGATACCATTTACTCAGAGGACTTATTTAGCCTTCAAATTTCTTATTTGATATCGATAACAGGAAATCAAAATTTGACTTACATCCATTCATTTTTCTTTCAGTCTACGGTTTCGCTTTAGATGGAAACAACTATTGCTTTTTAGTCTTTAGTCTTTCGTACCAACGTCCAAAGGATGTGCGTTGTGGCCCAGTGGATATCGGCTCGGAACTAGAAATCGGGGAGCCGAGTTCGAATTCCAGTTGAATTCCTTGTATTCACTTACGCGCAAATACCCTTGGGAAAAGTATTAATCCGTCTCTTTCTTCCAGTTATGGGTTAAATAACAGGACAGATTGGCTTCTATAGCCTTGGCTGGCAACCAGTCTACCGCAGAAAGCAATAGCAACCTACTGCGGGATAATCTTCTGCCCAGTCAGTCATGTCTCTTTTGAGACATGATCGCCCAAGCGTGTATCACGTATGGCACTTAACTGACTGACTGATCAACGTTCAAAGAGTCTGAGGTCCAGAACCATCTATTTGTTTTAAAGATTTCATTACACCCGAGCAACGCAGAGCTATACTGCTAGTATAATTCTAGTCTCATGTAAACCGTTTGGCTCACTTTAATAAAATATACCACCTCTGGCTGTGAACTATCCAACATGGCGTGCCTTCTATCTTCTTGATCATGCAACCTATCAACCTGTTTTAATACTGCATAAATGAAAAATGTATTTCGGGTCGCAGCTCTAATTTAATGTCAATTAATGTTTTAATTATGGCAATTAGCTTAACCCATCCAATTTGAAGACTTCAGGCTTTGAGTGCGGTGTTTTAATCAAATATTCTGTTACTGACTTTGAGGTCAAACAATGGAATTTCCATCCGGTCAAAAAGAAAACTTATAAAAGTTTGAAAACGAAAGTTTTCGACGAAAGTTTCCTCGACACGAGTATTAATGGTTTGTCCCAGAACAGAAATGTCACATTTAATGCCGATGTTGTCACGTGAATAACAGAAATACGAACCAAAAATGACAGCCATCAACCGGTCAGCAAGCACATCAGAAATATTAGTAATTACCTCATTAGGAATAATTATTGATCGATGCCATAATTTTAATGGTAAAGCAAGACACTGGTGGTTGACCTGACGAGGTTCTCGTCTGTCCCGAAAATATCCAGCTAAGTATTATATTAACGAAGAAAAAGAACTAACCTCCCCTAAGTCGATAGCGCCTTTCATCCTACTTTAAAATATTCACCAGCGACTCTTCCACTTAAAAAAAAATATGTGAACTTTAATTATTTCGAACTGTTGTCATCATCTCGGTTGTCATAGAAGTGATTACAGACACAGTGTTTCAGGAGGATATGACTTACCACCACTTTACGGTGAAATACCGGTTCCGATACGATTACGGAAGTTAAGCAACGTCCAGTCTGAATCTGGGTGACCACTTGCTAATGTCAGGTGATCGTAATTTGGGATAAATAATGACCGAGTTTTAATTGCAGTTTAGTTCGTTATATTTAATATATAGATACTTTACTTCATGTTATATATATATATATATATATACTTTACTTCATGTTATATTCACTATATATACTTTACTTCATGTTATATATATATATATATATATATATATATACTTTCCTTCATGTTATATTCAGTATATATATACTTTACTTCTGTTATTATATATATATATATATATATATATATATATATATATATATATATATACTTTCCTTCATGTTATATTCACTATATATATATACTTTACTTCATGTTATATATATATATATATATATATATATATATATACTTTCCTTCATGTTATATTTAATATATATACACTTTACTTCATGTTATATATATATATATACTTTCCTTTATGTTTTATTCACTATATATATACTTTACTTCATGTTATATATATATATATATATATATATATATATACTTTCCTTCATGTTATATTTAATATATATACACTTTACTTCATGTTATATATATATATATATATACTTTCCTTTATGTTTTATTCACTATATATATACTTTACTTCATGTTTTATTCACTATATATATTCTTTACTTCATGTTATATTTACTATATATATACTCCCCCATTTCTGGGTTAATTAGTAAGACTTTTAAACTTCCACATGCATAAATATGGTTTCCATTGATTAGTTGCCAAATTGCATCAAAGCTGCGCATTCGGTTTTTAAGATATTCAAAATGACTGGAAAAAGTTCCAATGTTCTAACAAACAATAAAAATGTATGTGTGGTTACATGGCAGGTCTCTGTCTACAAAGATTGAGCCGTATTGACATTTTTAAGTGTTTTTTATTATAATTTAATATTAAATATAAGTAGACAAGGAAATTCTGGTTGAGCGAAACCAACAATTATTTTCCATAATCCTCGTTTCCACGGAATTAAAATGGATCAGTTCTGAGTCAGAGTAAAATCAATTAAACACAGAATCTTTCGAATCGCTTCAGAAGTTTAAAATAACCAATAATGGCAATAGACACAGAAGGTTGACCGTTATAATGTTTGAAGAACAAATGAAACATTTTGGGCGGATAAATAATCCTATTTTTCAGTCGTAACAATTCGCAACCAAATTCGGTGTGAATATTGATTAAATTTAGCTTAATAATGCATAAAAACCAAATAGTAAAAGAAATATATGCTAGAGTTGCTGTGTTGTAAATGTCTTATCAATAGGGAAGACCTTGTAAATGATTATTTGGGTTCGTGGATTCTAAAAGGACATAAACGTTATTCTGCTGGAATCGATGATAAATTTACTACTGATAACCAATATATATTTAGTAAGCTTTCTTGTCTAATAGAAAGCATTTGTATATATTTCTGAGATGAGGCAGTATTTACAGTATTCGGACTATTGTTCTCATCTTTGTTACCATTTGTACGACGTTTCGGCCGTTGTACACTCCGGCCTTCTACAGATGCTAGGAATCTCGAACCGAACCTTTTATTACAATCACTGGAGTATATAATCTCCATTCTTTGCGTAGAACCTCTTCTGGTAATCATGAGTTCAATACCAGGCTACAGCAGTGGTGAACAAGTAACTTACAGGGTTAGAGGGAGATAACTCATGACTACCAGAAGAAGCTCTACGCAAGGAATGGAGATTATATACTCCAGTGATTGTAATAAAGGGTTTGGTTTGAAATTAGCACCTGGAGAAGGCCGGTGCGTGAAACGACCAAAACGTCGTACAAATGGCAATAAAGATGAGGTAAATAGTCCGAATAATGAAAATACTGCTAATAGAAAGCCCTGAAAAGGATTGCATTGGGGTAACCTTTCAAGTGATGAAGACTTGCTTCACTTAAAAATCAGTATTTATCAAGAATTTATTACACTGTTTCAAAATACATAACAATCTACCCTTAAGTTTAAAATAGATGGGTAGACTTGGATTTTATTTTTATAATTTTAGAAATTAAGCGTTTTGTTTTAAAAAAAAGAGTAAAAGAGAAATTCCTGACTGTTTAAGAAACAAAATGGTTGGTATAATGATGGGTGGATTTTTTCACCAAATAAACAATAATCGCTCCGGTCTTTCAATTTGAAACTCAAAAGTAAGCAGTTCCAATTTTGGCCAGGGGTTTGAATCTCCTCTGTACTCTACAAAGTAACATCTCTTATTAATCGTGCCTCCCATGAAACAAAATATGCGTGACTACAGTTTTTCTGAATATCAAAATATGAGGATGCTGGTTCTTTTGAACGAACATCCTCATATTTGTAGATTCTATCACTTTTTATCTATTGTCATTTCTGGCCTTCTTAGTGTGCATATCGCCTTTCGGAACTTGGAATGGAACACCTTTTAATTCAACCTCGAGAAATGTTTGTATTTTGTATCCTTTGTTTTCAGTAACAATCAGAGTCCTTCCTCTGAATTTGAACTCACAATTATCAGTTCTTCATCACTAATACTCCACCGAGCAGGTATATACTCATACTGTCTCACCTATGAATTGAACACGAGACTCCAGAGAATGAACCGAAATTAACAGTGCCTATAACCATTAGCCATATAAGATTTTTCTGGGAAGGTAGGGGCACTTTGACGTGGTATAATGCTTAGAAAGCTCATCTCGCAAGATCAATTATGACTGTGCACTGAGTTCGGTCCTCACTTGCTGCTGCTTAATCTCGACCTTGTGCCACAACTAAAAAATCGCTATAAGATTTTGCTGCATTTGAGGATATGTCTTCTGACTCCGAAACTGTGCTGTTATTTCGTTACAAGGTACCTTTTAAGATTATCCTCTCACGTTGGTAGGAGTCTAAACGACTACAAATGAGGCTTGCTCACACTTGTAAGATCCCTTTACTTCCGCTAAACTTGATAGAAATCGGAGATAGTCTAGTACATATCGGATTCCAGTAAGTGAACGTTTCGAATCCTTACGAGTTACTGTCACATCGAAAAAGATAAGTTCCTTATCATTTTGCTTCTTACGAGTGAATTGCGTTATGTGTCAAGTAGTCTTTGCATATCTTCTTATTGTGACTAATAAAAAGTTTTCTGCGAGAAAAGAAGAGGCGCTTAAAGTCTCAGAAGGAAATCTTCTAACCATATATTTCTAAAATTTATTTTTTGTTTTATTTTTATACTATTTTTTTAATAAAACCCCTTAGTACAAGGCCCCCAAACCACTGAAAGTGGAGATATACTGACTCAGATGTGTGATATGAACATAAGAGTAGGAAGTAACAAAAGAGGATTTTGAGGATATGGCGGATAGATAAGAATTTTCCTTAGGCTTGAAGACCTTAACATTGTAGTCTTCAAGGAAGCCTGTTAAGCAAAGCAACGTTTGAGGAGCTTTTGGAATGGACGGTCTTTCTTACCAAAAAATACAGATGCCTGAGGCTGCACCACCTCATTGTACTGGAGGGGTGGATTGGCAGTCGCCAGCGAGGCCAGCGCAACGGGGGCTAGGCAAGCTCTAGCCTTGATTTGAGCGTATGCGCTCGGGTTCTCCACGTTAAACTCGATTTTGTGTCACATCACGTTTCAGTGGGGAGACAAAGAAAATATCATCACCAATGAAATACGTAGGGAATGAGGGTGATTCAACTCTGTGAACGTAGCAAAGCGTATCTTGGCTGCAAAGGTCTGAGTTGGTGACAACAATGAAGCTCATCTGAACATTTGCCATGGAAGTGGCAATAGAGTAGAGGTAAGCATGTGAGTAGCGATAGACTTGTCGATAAGGAATTGTAGAGTGGAAAATAAGGCAACCCACAACAATGCCGAGGAAAGGATTTTCAACTCAACCAAGACTGGAAATTGAAGATTGAGTAGCTCCAATGTGCAACAATGTGACATTTTGGTTAAATCTAACTTTTGTGAAAGTCACGTACTTTCAGAAAAGACGGGTACTTATTTTAATTTAACCTAATCTAATGGAATGAAAAGGTAATGAGTCAGTTTTTCGTCTCAATAATAATAGCCTCAAAATTACCGATTCTAGCTGCTCTACATATTTTTAGTTATGACTTACGGAGAACATTAAAAGCTCAGACTTACTTCTGTAACAATGTAATTGATATTTTTTACGAAACTTTATTTACCGTATTTAACGTTATATACGTCGCACATTTTTCTCGTGTTGCTTTAAATTCTCCCTGCGTCTTATATGCGAATTTGAAGCAGTCTGTAGGCCATTTTTGAAAAATGAAGGTTATAATTTTACCTCTGACTATTTAGAAATGACATCTGATAATTTTATTTATTCAAACAATATTATTATTATTATGTCATTTTTCATCATATTTCGATTTCTGCTTTGGTCTCACTACCAACCAAGTCTGCGGGGAGACCTAAGGCAGGTCGTGGCGTGTTGTTATGGCTCCATTTCATGTTTTTCTATCTTCCCTATCATCCCTAGCGTTACATAGATAAAGTTTTCCTTAGTGTGTGGGCTGTACTTAATAAGACAATTTTTTGTATATCTCTTAAGCTGGGGTTTCCAGGGATTCTTTCAATGTGTTGTTTTGTTCCATTTTTTATCATTCCAAGTGCACCTACTATCACTGTCACAACTCTTGTTTTCAATTTCAACATTTTTTCTATTTCAATTTCCAAGTCTTTATATTTTGACAGTTTTTTAAATTCCTTGATTGCTATGTTACAATCCGCTGGACAAGCCATATCAATTAATAGACAAGTTTTCTCTTTCTGGTTTTTAACAATAATGTCTGGCCTGTTTGCTTCAATTTTTCTGTCTGTTTAGATGGTGTAATCCCATAGAATGGTGACATCTTCTATTTCTGGAACCGGTGCTGGGTGATGTTCATACCACTGTTTGTTTACAGATTTTCCATAATGTTTGCACATTGTCCAATGTAAATATTGCCCAACTTTATCGTGGCGATTTTTATATTCATTTGGGGCAAGCACAGAACAGCCTGAGATTATTATTATTATTATTATTATTATTATTATTATTATTATTATTACTATTATTACTATTATTATTATTGTTGAGCGAGCGAGCGGCAGACCATCAGTAACGCCATCAGGTTATGAAATCCAATATACTCATCATGACATTCAGATTTGATAGGGGTATACCCGGCACAGGCATCACAGCTAAATTTCCATTACATGGTGACAGGTTTTTATAAAACAGCGTATAATCTTGCAATCAGGGACCTGTTAGAAATACTTTCAGGACCGTTAACTCAGATGGTTTCTGCTTGAGGGTGTTCGCAAGTAAATGTGACTACCAAGTCACCAGGTTTGCTCCATTCTTAAAAAATATCTTTCAATACCTGGGTATTCAATACCCACACTCATGAAGAGAGATGCACAGTACATCAGGCCATACCCAACTTCATCATTATTATTATTAAAAAAATGGAATAATCGTAAAATGGTACCGGCGACGTTCGTCGGTACCAGCGACGTTCAGCTAATCTATCATATGTGAATATCCCTCAATATACACTTATCATTAGACGGATTAAAAGTACAAAAGAAAGAGATGTAAATAAAATTAAATACCAGTAATGGAAAAAACTAATATGAGAAATACAACTGTTGAAGAGTTACGTATGTTTTATGCTCAGGCTAGTAGTATTTGTCATAGCTAAATTGCTTTTGTAACGCTATATAATCTACTTATAGATAGTCTTAAATATTACATGCTAAAACATTTTTAGCTGAATATGTCATACTGAATTAGTCAGTCAGTTAAATGCCATAGGTGTTACACGCTTTGGATGATCATGTCTCCAAAGAGACATGACTGACTGGGCAGAAGATTATCCCGCAGTAGGTTGCAATTGCTTTCTGCGATAGATTGGTTTTCAGCCAAGGCTTTAAAACCCAATCTGTCCTATTATTTAACGCATGAACGGGGGGAAGAGACGGATTAATACCTTCCCCAAGGGTATTTATGCTTAAATGAATAAGAGGAATTCAATTGGAATTCGAACTCGGCTCCCTGATTTGTTGTTCCGAGTCGATATCCACTGCACCACAACGCACATCCTTACTGAATAAAGTGTGAGTTTAACAAGCGTGTTCTTTGCCTCAGATACGGTATATTCATTTTATTCATATAATTTCTCTAGCAACTAATTCGTACTTATGACACAGATGAAGAGGCGACTTGGGGTAACAGAGATGCGATTCTACAGAAGGATGCTGAGAATGCCATGGACGAAACATGCGAGCAACGAGAAAATTTTCAGGAAAATAGGAACAAAAACGGTACTCTTACTTAGGATCAGGGAGATACATTAGGAATTCCGTCAACACATAATGAGAAAAGAGAACTAGGAGAAATTGATACTCTCAGAAGCCAAAAGGGGAAAACGTGTAAACTGCCTAATTGGCTTGTGAAAATAGGTTGGAACATTTAGTAAAGGGAATAAACATTACTTAAAGGTAGAAAGAATAGAAAATTGTGGAGAGTCATTATCACTCAGGTCCTGAACGGGAACCGTACATAAAATGTTTTATAAGAGATCACAACGTAACCGCTCGCAG
The DNA here is from genome assembly GCA_037127315.1 of Ascarosepion bandense. NCBI lineage: Eukaryota > Metazoa > Mollusca > Cephalopoda > Sepiida > Sepiidae > Ascarosepion > Ascarosepion bandense. The sequence continues at coordinate 4,399,989 of JBBBDQ010001598.1, forward strand.
TAACCTACAAAGGTGTTTGATGGCTATTACTCTACAAGAGACATATCAACAGGTATTTACCTGTTTATCACAATAGGAAATACTGAACGTAGTCATTAACAAACTCGTCCCACGGGATCTTAATATATGTTGATCTGCGCTCAATAACTTTATGACATTAAACCAAACTAAGCTTCATTGAAGACTCTCCTAATCTGGCACAAGAACATTCGGTACAGTCGCCTGCGTAGCACTACGACGGGAATCAAACATTTAATGTCTCGCTCTTTCGGAATAAATGCCTTTTAATGGCTTTCGAAAATCCAGCTGTTCGTTCTTTGTTTGATTGGAATAAAAATATGAAAGGAAAAAGAATTTATATACATTAATTTTTAACGCATTTAGTTTCTCTTTCATCATGATTTATTTTTCTTCTCTTTTTTTTAATGTTGTTTTTGATTGTTGTTACATTCTATGAACGTTAGATAAAGTGCAGGAATAAGCAAATGAAAAAATAAACCTTTGACGAGATATAAACTCGCATCTCGTATTCGGAAATACATGTCATACTTACTTGGCACATTTTTGTGTCGGGTAGGGACCAAAAATCATCCCTCATTTGTGTCTCTGTCCTCGAAGACAGAGTGCGGCTCATTTGCAGCTCCGTCAGCGAGGGCAGGATTGCATCTGAGAAAAATTACACTGGTGCCGGGGAACAGTTTCCCGCGGCCGCGCCACCTCATTGCAGCAGAGGAGTGGACCAGGTGCTCGTCACCGGGACCAGCTCAACCGGCGGTTGAGGGGACTGGAGAATTTTTGTTCCCTCGCCCGTCTGTACTCAGTCAGGCTCACCACGTTAAAAAAAAAACCTTGTGTCACATCTCGCTCCAGTGGGGGAGTAGGGTAAATATTCATGCATGGAGGGCGCTCTACTAATTTGGCTGCAGATTCAATCATATGGCTGTGTTCACCCATTTCTTTCATACATCCTTCTTGCTTAACAATCGTAGAATTAAAAAGAATCATCAGGAACACTGTGTTAAATGGTAACCGATTAACTCATTCCCTACTAGGAAAGATTCGACATTCATTGACCGGGCAGCCAGTATTCAACTTTCAGTTGAAATGTATAAAACATTTGTTCAGTAAAACAGGTTTCTCGTGCCCCATAAGTGTTATTGCTCTTTCCAGTATTGATAGGGCCTTTCTTTCTAACCTTTTATTTTGGCTTACGGCCATATCATATAAAACAATAGTTCCCATATGTTCACTGAAGTTAAGCAACGTCAAACCTGGTGATTACTTAGATGGGTGGCCGCTTAGGAATACCAAGCAATATAAGCTTGGATGTTTGGGTGGTGTAATGGATAATGGGTTAGATTATTTAGTAAGACTAACTATATGTCCACTCCCCACTCCAAAAAAAGAATCTTTATTATCTAAAAATATTTTCTGGCTTTAAATAACTTGAAAAGTTTAAGAAATCAAGCAAAATCAAATAACCTTTTCATAGAAGTGATGTGTAATGGTAAAACGCAACAAAAGTAATTCTTTTTTCAAAGTTATTATTTAAAATATTTAATCTAAGGAATTTGGCTAGCATAAATCTATAATGCCTGTTACTACTATGAGGTAGCAACAAGTTACAACAAGCAATAAAGAGGCGAAGAAAATAAACAAAATCTATTCAAAAATTAACAATATTAACACTCTAAGAAATTTGCCATCTCCCAAAAAATTGAAAAAACTTCGACAGGAATGAACCTAAAAACGTCGTTCGATGCAAACTTAGAAAGAGAAATATACACAGGCACCAGAGTGAAAATTGCCGAAGCGTTTTTCTTTTTGACCTAAACCAGCGCTTTTATTTTTGCATTGAATTGTAGAAGCCAAACAAAGAGAAATTTAGTGGAATTTTCTAACTATGGGATAACAAATGACCTAATAGTTCTATTCAACCTGCTGCATTTAGCTGAACTGTTCGGCTTCATGTATTGATGTTCTTCAAATGCGTTGTCTTCTTTCTTTTTTTAGTTCTTTTCTTTTTCGTTTTTTGCAAGAATCCTAGAAGAAATATTTCTATGAATTTTTCCAAGCACAGTTCACGCACACACACAACAAAAATGATATAAACCATAAAAAAGGAATAAAAAAATTTTTATCATTAGGAAACATAATTTTCTCTATTGAGGCTTGAAATATTTGCAGGAAATACACGAGAGGTATTCTTTTTCGATTCGGTTAGAAATAAAACTTTGTTGATAAAAGCTGAAAAGAAGGTGGATTATTTGACATTAATAAATGTTTGCACGGTAAATAAACTCTATATTTGATACATTGTCGATGCTTGACCCAGACGTTTTGATTTGTAAAACTGATTAAAATAGTCATGAATAATCGATTGTACAATAAAATGATCGGTTCATGAAGCTCATTAGAGAAACAAGTCGATGAAATACCCGAGACTATCCTCTGCAACAAACACAACTCTCTCTTCTTCTTCTCTCTCTCTCTCTCTCTCTCTCTCTCTCTATTTATCTGTTTTTTCATCATCTTCCCTGTTTCCTCTTCTCTCTTTATCTATCTATCTATCTATCTATCTATCTATCTATCTATCTATCTATCTATCTATCTATGTCTGTGTTTGTTTATATCTATCTATTTTCATTTCTTTCTTTCTTTCTTTCTTTGTGTTTGTTTATATCTATCTATTTATTTATTTTTCTTTCTTTCTTTGTCTGTGTTTATATCTATCTATCTATCTATCTATCTATCTATCTATAATCTTTCTTTCTTTCTTTGTCTGCGTTTGTTTATATCTATCTATCTTTCTTTGTTTGTGTTTGTTTATATCTATCTATCTATCTATCTATCTTTTTCTTGCTTTCTTTGTCTGTTTTTGTTTTTATCTATCTATCTATCTCTCTATCTTTCTTTTTTCTTTCTTTTTTTCTTTATTTGTCTGTTTGTTTTTATCTATCTATCTATTTATATATCTATCTATCTATCTATCTATCTATATATATATATATATATATATATATATCTTTTTTCTTTCTTTCTTTCTTTGTGTTTGTTTATATCTATCTATCTATCTATATTTTTCTTGCTTTCTTTGTTTTTGTTTATATCTATCTATCTATCTATCTATCTATCTATCTTTCTTTCTTTCTTTCTTTCTTTTTTATTTCTTTATTTCTTTATTTGTCTGTGTTTGTTTTTATCTATCTATATATATATATATATATATATATATCTTTTTTCTTTCTTTCTTTCTTTCTTTGTGTTTGTTTATATCTATCTATCTATCTATCTATCTATATTTTTCTTGCTTTCTTTGTCTGTTTTTGTTTATATCTATCTATCTATCTATCTATCTATCTTTCTTTCTTTCTTTCTTGCCTGTGCTTGTTTATATCTATCTATCTATCTATCTATCTATCTATCTTTTTTTCTTTCTTTCTTTCTTTCTTTCTTTCTTTCTTTTTTTCTTTCTTTCTTTGTCTGTATTTGTTTATATCTATCTATCTATCTATCTATCTATCCTACTTTTCTCCAGCTATCTCTTCTTTCCATCTCCATCTTTCTGTTCTGCTTTTTCTTTATGTATCCTTTTTCTCTCTTTTCTCTTACTTTCACTTCTTTTCTCTCCTTTCTCCTTCTCTCTATTTCTCTCTCTCTCTCTCTCTCTCTCTCTCTCTATTTCTCTCTTTCTCAACGCTACCCATGACAGAAAGTACCTAATTACAAACATAGACAAATTTTAATAAGCCGACAGTCCGAATCAGTTTAAATCTAGACACAAAGTAACATGCTTTCTTGACCGATATCGAATTGAAAGTTTCCAAAAATACAACGGATTCTTTCTAAATTGAATTCTTATTTTTTAGTACAGTGGGAATTTTTTCTGAGAGATAAAACGAAAATGAAGTTACTAACGATCAAACTCAAATAGTTTGCCAGTATTTTAGAATGACGGTTAGCAAACTATTCTCAAAGGGCATAATGAAAGTATTGAATCTGATGCTCACTGAGCGCCGCTTTCCGTCAAAATAATCTAAATCGAAGGTCAATAATTAATCAATATTCGTATAGAGTTTCATGTGTGGGTTTCTTAAGAAAGTTTGCTCAATCCCTGCCAAATGTTCTTGAAATGCACCTTCTGTTAAAGTTAGCCTGAGGATAACAACGAGAACTAATTTTATAAACCTAAATGTTATTACTTTAATCTCGACTCTTTGGAATCAAATAACGTCTAAAATAAAGAGAAGTTCAGAAAAGATATACTGAAATTGTGAATGGCTGCTTAGTGTCGTGCTGCCTCGACTCAAAAGAAAATTGCTAGGATACGGTGTTTGATTTTCTCTAGATGTTCCTAATTTGTGCTCTAAAAAAAACAGGATTTTTATAAAACGAAAAAAAGCAATATTTTTTTTAAAGAAATACCATTAGTTTATTTTAACAGATATGATCTGTTATATATACAGAGACAAACAATCCTCATTTCCTTCGTATTTTATTGGCAAGAAGGAATTTCCATTCGGACAACCTCTTCTCAAGAGCCGATACTTTATGAAAGACATTACTGTCAGATCTGATCTGGTTTTTCTGTTATGTACAAAGTAACCAAAAAAGTTCTGACCGTTTTTTGATTAGTCATTGAATGAAGTTGAAATATATACAAAATGCGTGTAGCAATTTTTTCAAATTCCGACAGTCGGAAGTAGGAACATCAGACGTTATACAAAAACACGCGCAACGTGCGCGGCCATCAGTTATAAGCCGGACAGCTGTGAGAAGGATGGAAGTGTCTAGAGATCTCGTTCGGGGTTGTTTGCTTTACGACTTCAAAGTGGGTTTATCAGCAGCTGCATCAAGTCGCCGCATATGTCAAGCGTTTGGGGAGAGTGCTGTGGATGAACGTACTGCAAGGCGTTGGTTTCTGAAATTAAAGTTGAGAGATTTGTCTCTCCATGATGAGCCTCGCAGTAGACGAGTACAGGTATTGAATGACGGAGTTCTAAAGGTGGCCATTGAAGAGGACAGTAGTCTAACATGTGGTGAACTTGCAAGATAGTTCAACGTTTCCGATGAAACAGTTGGACTTCACCTGCACCGCCTAGGTAAGACGTACAAACTGAGCAAATGGGTTCCGCAAACGCTGTTGGAGGTCTACAAGGGACAACGAGTGGTCAGGGATACCATACAGTAACTTGGGTGGGAGACTTTGTGCTATCCACCTTATTCACCTGACCTTACGTCATCCGATTACCACCTCCTCCACTCCCTGTATAATCATCTTCGTGGGAAATTCTTCACCAATGAAGCAGACTTGCGCAGAGCCCTCACGGACTTCTTTGCGTCAAAACCCTCCGAGTTCTACCGCAAGGGCATTGAACGTTGGCAGAAGGTGCTGAATGCCGATGGCGATTACTGCGAAGACTAAATATAAGTTACATATACTGTGAAGCGTTTTCTTTTTTTCCTTTTAAAACGGACAGAACTTTTTTGGTTACCTTATATTTAGAGATCTGAGATAAAATACAAAGAAGAATCTGCAATGTTATTTGTCTTGACCTCTTGGTTTTATTGACTTTCCCACCGTCGTAGCTTCGCTGTGAATTTTCTAGAAATGTTTTCATGGAAGTTGTTTTTATGAAATTTCCCCTGTGATACCTAAACAATGAATTTAAGCGCAGTACAAGATTGACGGCAAAGTTGAAATGGTTAGATGTAACTGTAAGTTTTGTGCTAACATTTTCACCCTTCTCGCTTGTAGAACATTCTTCTGGGTTTTTGCAATCCAGTCAATGTTTTCGAAATATTAAACGCAATGCTAATTGTTATATTCTGTCTCCTTAACTCCTGTTCTTTTATTGTTCTCTCCCCTTAATAAGGTCTTTTCTCATATTCTCTCACACTCGGCTATTAAGTAAAAAACTATATCTATAGGGTGTTCCAATAAAATAAACCGATTTTAAACTTAAAATCATTTAAAAACGTTCAGGTTATCGAAACATTTTAGACTAATCATAAATGGAAAATGGAATGACTGATTAGAGGACGACATATTGCAAAAAATACACACAGAGGAGCTGCTCTTGAAGTATCATCTATTGCGGTACTATGAGATGTAAGACACGCTGAGGCCACTTGACGTCTCCCGATACCTGGATAGTCTCTAAAATGGATTCTTCATAGCCAGGTGTACGAGCGAATTTCGGTCTTCCTTGATCCGTAGTTTATGGTGCCACGGATCTTGTCTCAGCAACACGACGATAAAGAGCAGCAGAGTTTGGATGACTCGGCTGTCTTCGGTCTGAAAACGCAATCTGAAACAGCCGTGCCATCTCGCGTCCATTAACATTCGCCCGACGGTATGGAAGAACCATATCTGCCTGCTCACGATATGAATACCCGCTATTTTTAAACAGAACACTTCTCATTTAACTCACTACTACACGCTTAAACGTTGAAGACAGACTAACACTCCACCCACATCTATTGAACAGGTGAAGAGGCTCATCCCTTGTTTCCTGTTTAGGATGCGGTTTCCGGTTTTCTCTTTTCTAATCTTCTCACTGTCTTTTTTTTTTTCAATTGGAGTAGATAGACTAAACTATCGCCCGCTTCACACTCCACCCACATCTATTGAACAGGTGAAGAGGCTCATCCCTTGTTTCCTGTTTAGGATGCGGTTTCCGGCTTTCTCTCTTCTAATCTTCTCACTCTTATGTAGCCCCCTGCACATCAGTGGCGTTACCGCCTTGCTTGGGGTGATATGATTAAAAAAAAAACACAATCGTACACGAATGACAAATGTGACCTAGTCTATACTGAAACACGGCGTTATATCCCGTAAACGTTTTTAAAATTTAATAACTCAAAAACGAGGGATTTGCGGACATGTGTTTATATGGATTTTTGTTCTTTTTCTAGAGTGGGGAACCAGGCGCCAAAATTTGTAACTCTCTCTTTCTTTCTCTGTATATATATATATATATATATATAGCAAAAGTGAAGCACCCAGTAAGAGTCAAAATCGATTCACTAAAATTTAATTGTGTGACTAGATAAGAAATCATTGCTCTACGGCAGGCACCGATTTGCTTGATGCATATGTGTGCGCGTCTGAGCTTTCCGGTGGGCGCTTATGTGAGGAAGGGATTATGACCGCGTCTACGCCTAGACTTTCCTCCCATTCCCACCCACTGATGGATATCAGAAAGTTTCCCGCCTCTAACAGCGCAGACACTAAAGAGAGACGTGGGATCCACTTTTGAACACATGAGACAGCAATAAGCGCCACTTGACTCTCCATTCAAACAGGCGCGTCGCTCAAAACAAAAGCAAGCAAATGTTGAGTATATCTTCACAGGACTTTGAACACGCTGCGTCAGAATAAAATCTGTGTTCATGTGCAACGATTTAAATATGCTTGGTATCCACGCACAGGCGCGCATGCGCGTGTGCGCGTCCACACACACACACACAGACACTGTAACAATGGGTGGTACTAAAAACGTAAATAAATGACTCAGCATCAATTTTTTAGGCCTTCTCGGTCGAATTATGAAACTTTCAGCACACATTTATACACACACACACACACACACACACACACACACACACACACACACACACACATATATATATATACATAAAATTATATATATATATATATATATATATATAATATATTTAAGATATTTGTAGTTGTTACCCATATTTAAATAGACGGTCAGTTTATTCTATTTCGTTTACTGGCACGAACATTCGAGAAAAATAAATATGTAATAATGTTATATCGGAATAATAAATAATACAATACATTATATTACGGAAATTAACGAAGATTAACGAAACTGAATTTGAATGTTTTTTGGGTTTTTTTTTACATTATTTTGATTGATACTCTTATTTAAGTAGATATCATGTTTATAATCAAACAGTATTATATATATTTTTTTTACTGAACTGATTATTTATGATAACTAATTTTCGTAAGAAAATTTATCTTAAGGTCAATAGAAATTTATCTTATTCAGGCTGGTAGAAATAAATATATAATACTGTTTGATTATAAACAGAATATCTACTTAAATACGTGTATCGATCAAAAATAATGTTCAAACAAATTCATATATATATATATATATATATATATATATATATATAAAATTATATATAATTTAAAAGATATTTTTATTTTTACCCATATTTAAATAGACGGTCAGTTTATTCTATTTCGTCTACTGATACGAACATTCGAGAATAATAGATATGAAACAATGTTATATCGGATTAATAAATAAAAATACAAGACATTATATATATATATATATATATATATATATATATAATGTATTGTATTTTTATTGTATGTGGATGACTATTTTTTATTGTATGTGGATATATATATTTCTAATGATTATTTACGATCACTAATTTTCTTAAGAAAATTTATCTTAAGGCCGGTAGAAATTTATCTTATTCAGGCCGGTAGATATAAATATATAATACTGTTTGATTATAAACAGAATATCTACTTAAATATGAGTACCGATCAAAAATAATGTTCAAACAAATCATTCATATATACACACACGCATATATATATATATATATATATATAGTCATCCGCGGACAGACCTGTTTCGCTGTATCACAGCTCATGAGTACGGTTAGACAGCTGATTGCTTTTTACCCAGGATTGAAACCCGACCGAATTGGCGTCAGTCGGCGATTCTACCTCTGAGCTACGGGCGCTCGGTAGAAGGCGGCAGACTTTTTAGCGTGTATATTATCATTATACATGCCCATATATTATGTAAATATATATATATATATATTTAGTTTTGAGTTGTGATAATGTTTAGTGCAATGATTTTTTTTTCAATTGTTTTATTGATATTGGCAAGCAGATTTTTTTATCGTAAAGTGCTCTCTATTAGGGTAAAAATAGAGAGTTAATACAGAGACGTTTGCCACTTGACTGCTCAGTTAAGTTTACAACTTCTCAGCATTATATATATATATATTATTGATAGTTCGTCCCATACAAGGCCTACGGGCGACTCAAGTTAGAATGAATGAGATTGTATGGAATAGGGCAGGGGAAGTACGTTTATGAAGACAAGTACTATAGATATCTGTTTCACTAGACTTATGTTTAGTTATAAAGGAAGCATTCTCTCGAGAATTTGTTCAGTTAAGTGCCATACGTGATACACGCTTGGGCGATCATGTCTCGAAAGAGACATGACTGACTGACTGGGCAGAAGATTATCCCGCAGTAGGTTGCCATTGCTTTCTGCGGTAGACTGGCTGCCAGCCAAGGCTATAGAACCCAATCTATCCTGCTATTTAACCCATAACTAGAAGGAAGAGACGGATTAATACCTCAAGGGTATTTGCGCGTAAGTGAATACAGTGGATTCAACTGGAATTCGAACTCGGCTCCCCGGTTTCTCGTTAGGAGCCGATATCCACTGTACTACAAGGCACATTCTACAAAGTAACAAGTTCAAAAAACTTGTAGTCTTTTGAAGACACTGATTGGTATTTGAGAGCAACTCTCATTAAACAAAAGCAAAACTACAACAACAAGAGTGGTAGTAATAGACTCATAGATAGCTGTATAAATGGAATAAGCATTTTAATAAACATCAGTAAAAAACGAAAATACCTCTGCTAACAATTCCCTAATAATTCAGTACCATGATCTGTTTTTAGATCATTTTTCTACTGTTTACTTGTTTTTTTAGTTTTTATTTTTCATTGTTCGATTCATCTTATGCAAGGTGATAAAGCCACTAAGACGCAATGGGCGAAAGAAAATGATAAAAACACTAGTAAAGAAAAAGGATGATAAATGAACATTAGAAGCGTTGTTAATTAGAAGACATTCCTTGCCCCATTTAACAACTGTCAGATCCACATTTATACTGGCGGGTCTGTTGGGCGTGCTACTAAGACAGGAACTATCTCGGAGCTGACGACATCATGATGTTTGTAAATGAAGACTAAAAACAGCGTAGGTCCAACGATAAAACCCTGGTGAATGTCTGTATTAATAATCATCACGAAGATTTGTTAAACAAAACGACTGAATTAAGCAAATAATTTATCCAGAGACACCTTAGTCCCTGAGATTGTGTAGATAATTCGCATAACAAACCATACTGAATGCTTTTTATATATCTAGAGTCTCAAAACTAACTTCCCTGTTCTTATCTAAAGTTTGTTAGACGAATTCATTGGTTACCGTCAATACATCAACGGTAGATCTGGTAAGACTAATACAGCGTTATTTCGTTGGGTCAGAAGACTCTCCAGAGTTCTTCAAAACGGGAACTCTAGAGGAGGACATCCAAAAAGCTGGAAAGCAAGAAGCAGAAACACATTTATTATAAAGTTTGAAGAGAACAAGAGACAGTTTAAGAGGACATTTATTTAGGACAATTGTAAGGATACCGTCGAATCCGTATACCTTGTGGGGATCTAGTTTCGAAATGATAGCAGAAATCATAGATCGAGTGATATGTATATCATTCAATTGAGGCTTGTTCTAGGGGAAAATTCAGATAGAGATATTCATGAGCCAAGAGTGGAGTTGGAAGAGAATTTCCGAGGAAAGCACTTATTTTATCTGCAGTACATATCAACATTTCAATTTGATTGAAGACTGAGTCTTGAATTTTGTTCAGTATGCGCGTTGTGGTGCAGTGGATATCGACTCGGAACGAGAAACCGGGGAGTCGAGATCGAATTTCAGTTGAAATCCCTGCATCCACTTACGCGCAAATACCCTTGGGAAAGTATTAATCCGTTTCTTCCCTCTTAGTTATGGGTTAAATAACAGGACAGATTGGGTTCTATAGCCTTGGCTGGCAACCGGTTTACTGCAAAAAGGAATGGCAACCTACTGCGGAATAATCTTCTGCCATGCCAGTCATGTCTCTTTCGAGACATGATCGCATAAGCGTATATTACGTGTGGCACTTAACAGACTGACTGACACTCTTGCAACCAAACTTGTAAGAAGCTATGCGATGCCTCGTTCTATCAGCGAGTAGTAACTTTGCATTTGCGGACACGCTTATATTCATTATGATTGGTGACAAAAAGATGCCTGTTACTATCGGAGCTGTCTCTCTGGCATACCCGGAAGAAGTGATTCCTGTGGGCTATAGCCGATGAATAGAAGAAGGTTGTGCTTTTACTTGGTAATCCCATCTTGACACGAAAGGTTTGATGCCGGCTTTCATCACGGAAGAAATCTAAGTGAGACATTTCTCAACAAGATGATTAAACATATTTCAAGGGACATCGTGAAAAAAAATCTCTCGAAATGGGTCTGAGTCAGTGTGTTGATAACAGATGTTCAGTTAATAGGTTGCTCTGGCCTGACTGACTGACTGACTGACTGACTGACTGACTGACTAGTGGAAAGAGATGTCTATAGATACTATCCTGTGATTTGAATATATGGATTGAAATCCAACAAGATGAATAAGGAAAGAACAGGTAGGAGAAGTGTCTTTAAAATAATATGTTTCACTTTAAGCTTCTTCAGATATTTGTTAATAAAAAATGATCTTTTTTTTAATTTCCAAAAACAAACAGTATGTTGTTTGAGGTTTGATTTCATTGGTCAAATAATTGTCACGTGTAATAAAGCAATAGATGATCATTTTTAAATGTAGAAAACTTATGCCTCATTACATGTGTGTGTGTGCTACGTGTAATAACAGAACAGATGATTATTTTAAATGTAAGTGTGTATAAATATCTGTTTAAATGTATGTATAAGAAAACGGCATAAGTCCGAGAAGTGGGTAAGGAAGAAATCAAGTTGAAAAGATTGTCCATCAAAAATTTCCTACACACTAAAATCTTGTATGGATTTAATTAAACTGCAAAGGGTTGATAAACTTATGCTAATTAGAAGGACGCCATTGTGAAAGAAAGTGAACTGGACTTATTATGATTATTTATTTTAATTAAAATTATAAAATTAATTTATAATCCATTTTAATTTTATAATTGTTGTAAACCTACCTACATACAAGAATAGAATATTCCTATCTTCTTAAATACGGGGACACTGTTGGGCTAGAGGTGAGTGATAATCAGGACTGGCATTCGTCGCTCTCTGTCTTCCTCACTGTCTACAGGCAAACAAGGCTCCACAGAAGGGTAGAGACTAATCTGAGGAAAAACGACAGTAGCCCTGAACCTGCCTTGTGCAGGGTCAACAGGATATTTTTGGCCGAGCTTAAGGGTTCGGAGACATTACTTTAAAAATGGCCTTGTGCCGCAATCCGCCTATGTGGGAAGGCAGATAAATATAGAGTGATTATACTGACTAGCAGTTCATGAGTAGTGTATCTACTTCACGCAGAGTGTGAGTTTTGTACTTGTTGATATAGCCAGCCTCCGTTTTGGAGATTACTCACGTTGTAACCTTTCAGGGTTACGACAATAATCCATTTTAATGTTATAATCCAATGGCTGGATTTATTATAATTATTTATAATCATTTCTCGCACTTCCCGCCTATGGAATTCCATTCCGCATGCTTGCTTCCCCGACGGCTATAACCTCCAGGAGTTTAAATGTAAGGTCAATAGACACTTCCTAACACACTAACCCTCCCATTCTCTCCAACTCTCTCCTTATGTACATCCTAACTCGTCTATCGCCCTGTGTAAACCCCTGCGCTATAGTGGCAGTGGAATGTCTTGCTTGGGGTGACATGATTAAAAAAATAAAAAAATAAAAAATATGAAGCAGTGGAAATACACTACCGTCCATAATTATTAGGCCACCCCAGATTTTTTTTTAAATGAATTGAATGTATTACCAATCCTTTTTGATGATAGTTGATAAAAAATTGATTTCTTTTTCGAGATTAATTTTCAACATACACTACCGGCCATAATTATTAGGCCACCCCAATCTAAAAAAAATCATGTATTTCATACTATTTTTAGTATTTATTGCCAAGTGAATAATTCTAAATGAAAATAGAATGGTTCTTTTGTTATTATTACTTTGCAAAATTTTACAAGGCAGCCAGGAAGCCTTTGCTTTGGCCAGCCAATAAGAAGATACTAGCATGGAGAAGAGAGCACAAAAAATAGGTCACCAGAACAGTTCATTTGATGCATATATTATTGTGCAGTATTAACAAAAGAAAGAATTGTAGACTGACAACTGTATAAGATAAAGCTAGAAGAAAAAAAATGCCTAGTACTAAACTGTGAACCAACATTCATAGCAACAGATCAAGCCATGGATTCAATATAATCTTTCCACTTCATGTCAGCCAAAAATGTTAGTTCTAGTAGGTGAAACGAGCCACTTTTATGAAGGTTAGTATCAGCCATGCTTCATGGAAGGCAGGAAGGGGTTTTTCAAGTGATTGATAGCTAGCACTTTTGTTTTGAAAGTGTTAAAATTAGCGAGTCATTCCTTGCCTCATTTAACAACAGGCTTTTTTTATAATCATTTTATCCCAAGCAAGGCAGGGCTGACACTGGTGAGCAGGGGGTTACGGTAAGAGAAAAACAAGGTACGGAGGATGTCGAGGAAAGGATAAGAGAGATATGAGAACCAAGCAGATAGATGATGGCAAATGAGGCTGCATTTAAACTTTTGGAGATTTTAGCTCTCAGGAAAACAAGCAAATGGAAGGGATTTTCACAAACGAGATTTGCGAGAAAAGAAACTATTAGAGTGGAAAAGGAGATTAAATTGAACTATTTCGATGGTAAAAGGGTGAGACTGTAGGTAGTTTTTAAAACACCTGCCAATTTGGCCTTATCGAACTAATTAAATTAGACTTAGTGAGTGCATGAATACAGAGTTTAGAACTGATGCCATCACTAAGGTCATTGGTTAAAAAGTAAGAACAGTGTATCATTTTCTCACCGTTACAATGTGGCTTACCTGTGTCTCTTCTACAAATACTTTTATGGCTTCTGCTCAGATGAACTTAGCTCACTACTACCCCCATATACGAATTTACTCAAGCCACAAGATTAGCAACTAGGTCTCACCCTTTTATTGTGAAACCAATAAATTGTAAACGCAAATATTACCCGACAGCTTCTTTTCTCGCACTTCCCGCCAGTGGAATTCCCTTCCGTTTACTTGCTTTCCCGACAGCTACAATCTTCAAGAATTTAAATGTAAAATCAATAGTCATCTCCTATCTCACTAACTTGCATCCTCTCTCTCATGTTCCTTTCTCCGTCCACTCCATTCTCAACAGTATTCTCATCCTTCTCTTACCCACTTCCTGACACCCCTCATAACCTGTCACGCTTTCTCATAATTTTCCTCCTATGTAACCCCCTGCTCAACAGTTGCAGTAAAATGCCTTGCTTGGGGTAATATGATTATAAAAAAAAGTCCAAAGTATAGAGCCTTGGGGTACACTTGCATTAATAAAAAAAAAGATATAGATGAGTGAGTACTGCCGGTTTACTTTTTTTTTTTTGTAATTTTCAACGGTTTTTCATGCTATTTTTTTATACCAAAAAGAAATTTTTATGCCTAATTTTCTTTCGAGCGTAAGCTGTCACGCTAACACAGCGCGTTATTTTTTTCTCAAACAAAAAAATGTTATTTACACTATTTACATTGTTTGACCTCATCTTTGCTCCCATTCAAAATATTTCAGTTTCTGTACACTCCGACCTTCTTCAGCAAATAAAATCATTAGTTGGAGAAAACTTAGAGAGTTGAATTAAAGAGAGATAACCAGTACTGAGACATCTGGAAGAGTCATGATTTATGGAACGAGAACAATCTACCCCGGTGAACGAAATAAATGGTTTAGTTCGAAATTCCAGTCCCCTGAAGAAGGTTGGAGCGTACAAGGGTCTGAACGTCGTGAATATAGCAACAAAGATGAGGACAAAAGTCCGAACAATGTAAATAGTGTAAATTAATTACAATACCTCATCTCAGAAATATAGACAGATATTGAAGGTAAATATGGAAACAAAGATGAGGACAACACTCTGACGATGGAAATAGTGCAAATAATTATCATACCTCCTCTCAGAAATATAGACAAATGAAAAACTGCACTGGAGTTTTAATTTGGTCACAAAAACATAAGACATTCAGAGAAAACTCTTAATTGTTGATTT
Source organism: Ascarosepion bandense (assembly GCA_037127315.1). Classification (NCBI taxonomy): domain Eukaryota; kingdom Metazoa; phylum Mollusca; class Cephalopoda; order Sepiida; family Sepiidae; genus Ascarosepion; species Ascarosepion bandense. The sequence continues at coordinate 4,415,135 of JBBBDQ010001598.1, forward strand.
TGATGATTCCTTAGCATTAGGTGCCGCTAAAACTGTTAAGGAAAAATACTAGAGAATGTCGTAAGTTCGTAATTGGTTCAGTAAAGAAGCCGTGCACTGAATGTTCACGAATGCAATGGAGTAAAACTACGTATTATCAGTAATGTTACAAACAATGGAAAAATTTCGAACACTGCGGAGCCATCGCAACGAAACGCATTTTCAAGATGATCAATATTTGTCTTTTAAACCGCTATACGTGTAACCATAGTAACCATTTGTAACGATGGTAACCATGATAATTTATGGCAAGAATAAAAAAAAATAATAATAATAACAACCGCTATTAAATGTGATATGGGAAATGACAAAAAGGTTTCGAGGAAGAAAAAATTCTGTTCATTTTAAAACTTTTGTGATTATTTTTATTGCTGGATGATGGATCACTAATATATGTTGTTGTTGTTGTTGTTGTTGTTGGTGGTGGTGGTGGTGGTGGTGGTGGTGGTGGTGGTGGTGTAGTTATTATTATTTTCACGTCAGCTGTAAAAAATGGTTTTTCATATGAGATCAAGTGATAGCAAGTCACCTCAATATCGCTTAGTATTCTAGATGGTTTCAATGATTCTTCTAATTTTTCAGTTCCTCCAACCTTTTAGCTAGGAGAACTCCAGGAGAACTCCCAGTGCTCCAATAACGACTTGAATAACTGTTATCATAATATTCCGCAATTTATTGTTTTCTGTCTACATATTTACCCCACCATGCGAGCTAAATGAGCAAGATATAATAATGAGTGTTATAACATAGTGTTCCCAGTGCTCCAACATCAACAGGCACAACTGCCAACAACGACTAGCACAACTGTTATCCTTGCATTCCACTATTTATTCAGTTTTCTGCCTATGTCTAAATGCTAATCTAGCAGATTTGTTTTCTTAAATTTTCTTCTGCGTATAATGAATGCTCACACCAGTAATCGTTGATAACATACTCCGGAGATCAGGTCTTTTTCAGTACTCCGGCACCTTCCGCAAGATTAAAACTATTTTTGTCGGATTTCTACTTATCCCAATCTTTGAAATTGTTCCAAGCTCTTCAATAACGTTATGGCGATTTTAGCTTAGATGTGGCACAAGGCCGAAAGTAAGGGACACCCAGTGAGGATCGAACTTACTACTCAGTTTTAATGATTCTAGCGAGACAAGCTTGCTAACCATTACACCACTTCAAGGTGCCCCTTTAATAACGATATGTAAGGTTATCAGCATAATCTTTTTAAATTTGCATCAAATCTCTCACAAAGTCTTCTTCTTCTATGGGCAAGAGTAAAAATATATCTTCTTCCAGGTTGTTGGCGATCGTGGCTCTCCGCAATTACCTATTCTTTGTAACTCTTAAGAAACTTTTTCTTTTTTTCTATCACTTTTAAACCTTGTTCTGCCATCCATTTACTCAGGCTCGCTAGATAAGTTATTCGTTGTTTTCATCTGTCCCTTTTATCATGGATTTTTCAAACCGAGATACCGTACACCTGGTATTACTCCAGAGAAATTCAGGTTAGATACGATTTATTGGTCCCGACCTGGCAGCTCGACTCCAGCCACTTTCTCATCGGCGGGATGTGGCTACCCTCTGTCTCTTTTACAAATATTTTCATGGCTTCTGCTCCGACGGGCTTATCTTACTGATGTCCCCCTCCACAAGATTATGCTGGCGTAACCACACTGGCAACAAGGTCCCACCTTTTTACAGTTAAATCAACCAAATGCAACCGCCACTTCTAGTCCAGCATTTTTTTCTCGCACTTCTCTTCCGTATGCTTGCTTCCCTGATGGCTACGATCTCCAAGAATTTAAATGCGAATTCAATTCCCATCTCTTATCTACTCGACTCGAGTCCTTCTCTCTTCCTTTACTCATCACTTTGTGTATCTTGTTCTTTTCCTTTTTCACTTTACCCTCGCATCTGTCTTCACACTGGTATTCCCATCCTTCTCCTGTCCTATCTCTGACACCCCCTGTAACCGGTTCGTGTTTCACTTCGCTCTTTTCTTGCTTAAGCTTTGACTCTCCTCTTATATAGCCCCCCTGCACACCAGTGGCGGTACCGCCTTTCTTCGGGCGAAACGATTAAAAAAGAAAAAGCAGTCATCTATTCTTTTTTATGATTCTAAGTTCGAGAAATTTCTGTCCTTTCTCGTGGTAGAAAAAGACCATTTTCTTTCTGCATTTTCTCCCATCTCTTCCTCCCAGAAACTGTTCACAGGGTTGGCTAACACTAAACATTTTTCAGCATTTTGCTTTCAGTGTTAATCAGTGGTTTGCCAGAATATCGAACTGCAAAATATGAAACGATTCTTTACTTCGTTTATAATAACGAGATCATTTCTTCCGGCCTTGTTTGGCTGATTGAAAGTACAAGACATTACCTGATCGAGAAACATCTGTTGAAGGCAGACGCTACAACGTATGAAACGTTCTGATAATAACCACATATATGAGGATAATACTCCGCATATAAATAACGATTACTCCTCATCTAATTTCATCTACTCCGATGAACTTAGCTCACTGGTGCCCCTTATATATGAATTTACACGAGCCACAAGATTAGCAACTATGTCCCACCCTTTTACTGTGAAACCAATAAAATATAAAAGCAAATGCTACTCCATCAGCTTTTCTTGCACTTCCCGCCTGTGGAATTCCCTTCCATTTACTTGCTTCCCCAACAGCTACAATCTCCAAGAATTTAAATATAAAGTCAATAGTCATCTATCTCACTAACCTGCATCCTCTCTCTCATGCTCATTTCACCTTCCACACCTCTCTCATCAGTATTCTCATCCTTCTCTTACCCACTTCCTGACACCCCCTATAACCTGTCACTCTTTTTCATAACGTTCCTCCTATGTAAACCCCTGCACAACAGTGGCAGTAAAATGCCTTTCTTGGGGCGATATGATTATTAAAAAAAAAAGACATTCAAACAATTACTAGTGAATATTGTTTTCCTTTCTATTTTTCCTTTAGACAGATTCTGGTTTGTTGTCTTTTGTATGGTCAAATATTGTAATTGGTAATTTGCCGTCTTCTTGTGTTTATTTATTTAATATATATTTATATATTATTTGCCTTTTAAACACCCTAATGTTATCTGCTGGTTGAAGACATCATCAAATCCGTGCTTAGTATTCAAACTATTGACCATAATACTCTCTTCTTGTTTATTCCTCTTCTTCCACGGATCTTTATTTTGTCTAATCTTTAGGACAATTTTCACTGATTGAGTCATTTTACTACGGGTTATCAACACTTTGCATGTTATTTAAAGCCAGAATTTTTTTTTTTTATCTCGTAATACTATTTTAGATAATATTTGTTTAGTGATACAAGCCCTACTGACCATTTCACACTTCTCGTTAGTCATTTGAAATGGAGTAGAAGTTTATCACTTGTTTCCTGTTTGGGATTGGATTTCAGTTCGTTCTAAACTCTTTTCTTTCTCTTTCACTTCCGGTGGCCTCTTGTGTCTTGGTGGCATTTTCACCTAGCTTGGAGCTGTGCTTCTTATTCTGTAACTCTCTATCTCGAGTGGCTCTTGGGTCTTTTACAGAATGAATATCACTGCTAAAAGAAAAGTCCTAATAATTAACCTATAGCTGGGGGAGAAGAAATGGTGATTTTCTAAGCGCAGCTTTGATGTGGCACAAGGCCAAAAGTAAGAGACACCCAGTAAGGATCGAACTCACTATTCAGTTGTAACTGGTTCTAGTGAGACATGCTTGCTAACTATTACACCATCTTGAGGTGTACTGGGGGAAAAATACGTGGAATCGTACCTTTCCCAAAGGCATTTGTGTGTAAGTGAACCCAACAGGAATTGGAACTCTCTGCTATCGAATTAGCGATTCTGTTACACCACCCAAACATTCAAGCTTATAGCATCTGGTATTCCGAAGCCGTCGCCCATCTAGGTAGTGGCTAGGGTCGACGTTGCTTAACTTAGGTGATAGCAATAAATGTCATTTTCATTTCAAATGATGACTTTTGTTTCGGCTCGAATACCGAAATCAGAAACAATTTCACGTAATTACTACTACAACTCAGTTTGCCTAAGAAAAAATCGTTTACGGTTGTCTGAATTTGTCTGTCATTTAATAATAAGCCTCACCAACCTGACAGGGAAGGCAAGGCCTAAAGCCCTCAATATTTGTTTACCTGTCTTCTAGTACATAACCATCTACTTAAATTCTTCATCATTAACAATAATAATAATAATAGTGTTTCTATTAACTTTTTTGTCGTGAATGTATCAATCAATTTCAGGGAATTAAAACAAGTTAATATCCTCGACATTAATGTAAAACTGTAAAGATATGTTTAAAAAAAACATTTTTATAGAATATACGCCTTTCAAATCTCTCTCTCTCTCTCTCTCTCTCTCTCTCTCTCTCTCTCTCTCTCTGAAACATATTTTAATCTTTGCTTTAATCTGAAGAGCTAAAAGAGATGAAGAAAACAGCTCTCATGCTGTTAGTGTCCTGTCCTTAATTGACATTAAAAATGCGGAAAGCGGAATAAACAAAAAGAGAAAAAAGAATTTTTTAAAAAAGCTGATAAAAACGTGGGATTGGACAGATGTCTATCTGTTAATTTAACAAATATTTAAAATAGGGAAAAAGAGAAAACTGAGACAGAAGAAGAGCGTCAATTGCTGGCTGCCCGTAATGATTGTATGTTCCCTTTACCAAACGCCCGTTAATTTTTTGAATTTTTTTTTTTTTTTGTCGTTAAATTTTAGCCGGGAACTTTCCATATTAAACTCATTTGCCAAAATCAACAAATATTTACACACTGATGAAAACATACGCATTTAAGGCACAACAAAGAACGACTTTTTTTTTTTCGGAAGGAGAAAATAAAAATAAAAACATTTGCGTTAATTTCTAGATTTTTTAGGTAGATTAAAAATAAAGAATGTTTCGGAATTTAATAATTCGGATTTTCTCATTTTTTTCATTTTTATTTTTATTTTATTTTTTTTTTTTTTCACAATATTGCCAAGAAAATGTTTACATTTAGAACATACTTGGTCGCCTGTCGTAGATAAATTATTAGGAAACGCATTTTATAGTTAATTGCTTATGTAAAAATTATAAGATCCATTACTGTTGCCTTGTGCCAGACTAAGCTAAAGTTATTAAAAATAGGCATTAAAATTCTTTACGCGCAGGTGCTCAATTTATCATAGCCTTATGCCACTCTGAGTTTAGTAAAGAGAGGTCTTTCATCGAGCATCATTCTTAATATATTTTATAAGACCAAATGTAGGTTCGATCTTCGTGGTATACTATTACACCAATCTAGTCTTTGTAATGAGATGTCTTTAACATAGCGTGCTGTGGTGCAGTGGATATCGACTCGGAACGAGAGATCGGGCTGCCGAGTTCGAATTCAAGTTGAATTCCTTGCATTCGCTCACGCACAATTACCCTTGGGAAAAGTATTAATCCGCATCTTCCCTCCAGTTATGGGTTAAATAATAGAATGGATTGGGTTCTATAGCCTTGTCTGACAACCAGTCTACCGCAAAAAGCAATGGAAACTTGCTGCGGGATAATCTTCTGCCCAGGCAGTCATGTCTCTTTTCAGACATGATCGCCCAAAGCGTGTATCACGTATGACACTCAACTGACTGACTGATGTGTAATAATCTATTTCAGAAAACCATTGGTTTATATAGTGAATGTGATCTTCAGATACATTATTGTCATGGTCTTGTGCCAAACTGTTTAGAAAATATATGCTTTTAACGTAGCGTGCTGTATTGTATGATACTAGAATAATATTGTATGATATACTAGAAGATTAGTAGCTAATATAGTGAGATCGGTTTTCATGTGTGCTTCGATATCATAGTCTTGTGATAGACGAAGCGAAGAGAGGCCTTTATCGTAGCATGATGTGGTAACAATCTATTCTAGAAAATCAAAAGTTAATGTACCGAGTTTGTACTTCCAAGATACGCCATTGGTGTGACGGTTAACAAGGTGGTTTCCGAGTTAATTGCCTGTATAGTGAATTCGATCTTTAGTGAATCCGACATTTGTTGTAGAGGTGCGGGATGGCGACTCAGAATAAGAAATCACAGATCTGAGTTCAATTTCAATTTGGGTTCGTTGCATTTACTCACACAAAAATATTCTTGGGAAAGTTATGAATCCAGCTATGAATTAAATAATAGGACTGGAATAATCATTGTTTTGCTCAAAGAAATTTGTTACTGCAAAATTCACTCTAAAAAAAGTGATTATTTTTACAATCAAAAATATATTTCGGCTTTAAATAAACGACAATGGGTTGATAATCCGAAAAAAGCAAATTATTTAATCAATCCCACATTTTATTTTATTTTATTTTATTTTTATTTTCATTTTTATTTTTTTTATTTTTACTGGACAATAAATATTTATATTTACAGAATAATTTTCTACGGACAAAAGAAAAACAAATGTTTTAAAAAGTGTCAAGAATCTAAATGATTCTCTCAAGTTAGTTTGGAATAATGCGACAATGACGAAAACCTGACAAAACCTGATGTGTATAACTAAACTTATAAATATGGAATACCGGTAATTAGATGAGTACCTGGTATGATTTATTTAAACTATGAAACCAAGCAAGAAATGTATGATAATAAACAGATTCGTCAATGTGTCTAGTCCAGTATTCGTTTTGCTTCCTTTCAAAAGACAAAATAATTACAAAATCTTTTTTATATAGCTTTCTCTATCGATATACCTAAGTCGCTCTGCATTTAATTCAGACCTCATGTTTATCATGCAATGGGGTGGCGCTGTCTAGATTAGGGATTTATAGTACCTTAGAATTATTTTCGGACTGATTCTGTACTCACAGGTAAAGGCTGCAGATTTGTAGTAATGCGTTGACGACTGGATAATTTAAAGAAAATTGAAGTAACAAGGACGGACATAATTAAAATAATGTTAAATTGGAGGGAAACAATTAAAAATTTAAAGTAAAAGGGAAAAAAGAAAGAAAAGTAGGGATGAGTTAACCGGTTATCGCTCTACATTCATTAAAACTCGATCGAACACTTTTATAAAAAAACTTTGTGCACAACTGACTAAATGAACACATGAACTAGAGAAATAATATACCGTATCAATAAAGAGATCTAAACCTATTTATGAATGGAACTTTGTCTGTGTGTGTGTGTGTGTGTGTGTGTGTGTGTGTGTGTGTGTGTGTGTGTTAGTACATGTGTGTGTATCCGTTACCTATAGACTTCGAAATTGCTGAACCGATTTTCTTGAAAACTTACACAGTTGTACCATAAGCGTCTGCGAGTGTTCTTAGCTAGGTTTTGTGTCGAGGTACCCCGATAAATATCGAAAATCGATAATCGAAAAAATCGGGTTATAGAAGGAGTGTTCCGATTTTAATCAAATTTGATACACTCATAGACAAAGACATAAGAAACGATATTTAGAACTTTCAAGGTTGCAGTTCTTACAATAGTGCAGAAAATCGATAAGATATATATAAATATTTTCATTACACCCGAGCAACGCCGGGCTATACTGCTAGTATATTTTAAAGGCAATTCCTATTAAGCAATTTTTTTCTTTTTCTTTTTTTCTTTTTTTTTTTTTGCATAGAAAAGATTAACTTGATTTAATAAAAATAGTTGCTGGGCCCTTTAAATGATAAATCGAATGAAACCTCTAAACAATTGTAAACATGACTTCTCGACAAGTCGAAGGCCATTTTCGGTTTTGCATGACGTCTTGCAAGCTGCCCCAGTTTGTTGAAACTGAAGTGATGGTAGTCAGTGGATGAATTGACTTCATTATCGACTGAAGAATGAAACTGAGTCAACCGGATAATCAGAGAAAGACGAACACGCATCGGCATTCATTCAGCTTTTGTCTTGCCTTTTTCTATCGATTGTCACTAATTTCCATCTAAATGACTAACAATAAAATTAGGCGTGTATAGTATAAAAGATCGTACTATATTCACAAGCATTAGCGGCTTCAACCTGCAACTGATTGTATTTTTGTCCTTTTCATTTTTCGTAATATTGCCAACTGCTCTTTCAAAATAAGGGCCAAGAATGGCAATTTCAAACGTAGAAATCAGATTAAATTACACAATTACATAACTGGATATGTATTTTAGACTAACATAGTCTGATTGCTTCTACACTTGGATAACATATGAACAATATTTCTTCAATGGGAAGTGTTCCTTCATGACATTGATAATCATGTCCTTTGTAGCTTTTAATAAATTTTGCCTTTTTACTATCTCTCCCAAACCCTGTTCAACCATCCATTCATTCAAGCTCGCCAAATTAAGTATATGTTGTCTTCTTCTGTCCTTCTTAAATCTGTCAATTGAGTGTCAAATTTTCCAAACCTATTTCCTCATTATGTACCCCAGAAATTTCAGTTGTTTCCTTTTTATGCAAAATATGTGATCTTTTTGTTTACTTTTTCTCTAACACTTCCTCGTTGCATGCCTGTTCGGTCACTGGAATCCTTAGCATCCTTCGGTAGAACGACTTGTTTGTTACTTCAAGCCTTCTTTTCAACTGCGAGGAGATTGTCCAGCATTCCCTCTCATATAGATGGACTGATACTACATTGCTTACTGAGCGCATTTCTCAAATTACTAAACTTCAAAAACGCTTCAAAAACGCTGTTTCGCTTTTTCTTTTCTTTTTTCTTTTCATTTTTCTATTTTATTCTTTTTTTTTTTTTTTCAAATGTTGAAAATGTCTAAAAGTGAAATGCGGTTAGTGTAATGTTTGGGTCTAGGTTGTTGCGTTCACTTTCGCACTTATGCATCTAGGAAAAAGCATGAATTCATCTCTTCACCAGTTGTGATTTAAATAGCAGGATAAACCGAGTTCTTTAGCTTTAGAGTGCAGTATGTCCAAGAGAATTCAAAACAGTGCAAATTCACAGTTAATATAGAAAATAAATCTATGGAGAGCCATAATTGCACATTTCCTGAAAGAGAAATTGAGTTAAGTGATACACGCTTTGGCGATCATGTCTCGAAAGAGATATAACTGACTGGGCAGAAGATTTTCCTTCAGCAGGTTGCCATTACTTTCTACCAACCAGGGCTATAGAACCCAATCTGTTCTGCTATTTAACCCATAAATGGAAGGAGAAGAGACGGATTAATACCGTCCCCGTATAAGTGAATTAAGTACCCATTTTTAGAATGATAACGATTTTGTTACCTAACATGAAGAAAAAGATTTTAATTTTTTTTTTTAATTTTTCATTAATTGCTCAAGTCCGAAAATTAACAATCAGTACATTCGCGTAGTTATAAAATCCGCGTTACCCAACTGGTATAATCATCTATTATTGTGTCATCAATACGAAGCGACTCACAACAGGCTATGGAGATTGTCTTTCTTTCCCAGTGTCATAAAGAGAAAAGATATTGCGTAGTCCCTAATGTGCATAACAGCCATTTATAGCTACAAGGAGGCGGATTGAGTCATGAGAGGACCGACTGCGAGGATTAATTACTGACCGTTTGGTCACAATAAATATTTATAGCGTCAGTAACTCTAGGGTTTATTATTTGGGATAGAAATTTGCCCCTCTCTAGTCAAGCATACAAGGTCATTATGGGAATATCTTGATAGCATAAGAACGATTTAGATTAATAATAACGTGTGTTCCCGAAAAAAAAGAATGAATTAAGAATGAAAACACGAGTTACAAGATAAGAAGACATTTTCAGATGGGCACTCTTTTATGTTCAACCGCATATCACTTCATCACCTGGCGGTGGAGGCCATTTTAACAAAAAGGGAAAGACTGCGAATTGCAATAGTTTTTTTTTTCTTTTCACTAAGTAGAAAAATGTTTTTTTCCAGTTTTACATTAAGCGTGTCTTTTGTTTATTTTTTTTATTTATTTCATCACAAGCAAGGCATTGAAAATCATGTCCTTTGTAGCTTTTAATAATTTTTTTTTTTTTTTTTTGCTCTCTCTCCCAAACCCTGTTCAGCCATTGATTCATTCAAATTAGGTATATATTGTCTTCTTCTGTCCTTCTTAAATCTGTCAATTGAGTGTCAAATTTCCCAAACCTATTGGGACGCAAAGGGTTACTGAGTGCTAAAGAATATGATAAAATTACTATAAAGGAGAAAGAATAAAAAACACGCATTAAGAAGATAAAAAGTAACGGTTGACATTGCATTTACATTTCTGAAAGTCAAAGTTAACTGGGAATCAGGATCCGGAAGAGAGTTTCACAAGCGAGAAGTGCGATAGATGAAACTTTTAACATAGAACTTACGGTTACATCTAGTCATCCAAAAAAATTAGGTATCATAGCGGAAGGTTCATCCGAACAATGTGTTTAATGAAAGTTAAAACCTAAGATGGTTTCAAACAATTCCTTCAAAGTTAATAAACAAAATATTTCAAAAAAGGATGTGCGTTGTGGTGCAGTGGATATCGAATCGGAACGACAGATCAGAGTGCCAAGTTCGAATTCCAGTTGAATTCCTCGTATTCACTTACCTACAAATACCCTTGGGAAAGGTATTAATCCGTCTTTTCACTCTTAGTTATGGATTAAATAATAGGACAGATTGGGTTCTATAGCTTTAGCTGGCAACCAGTCTACCGCAGAAAGCAATGGCAACCTACTGCGGGATAATCTTCTGCCCAGTCAGTCATGTCTATTTCGAGACACGATCGCCCAAAGCGTGTATCACGTATGGCACTTAACTGACTTATTTCAAGAAAGACAATTCCCTAAATTTTTTTAGAGAAAAACAAAAGAAATTACAAACAATATGGTATGAGCATGGTTGCACAGAGGACACTAGAAAAAAGAAATTAAATATCTATTAATAACTGCTTAGAACAAATGTATTAACTCGTATTAATAAATTTATTCTAGGCGTCTAAGATAGACAAAACGTAATGGAAAAGCAATTGTTGATAGTACAGAGGCATTAATAAAAGATTTTACTAAACGTTCATCCAATAAAAAGACTCAATAGCCACTTAAGTTAAATGGTTACGAAATGAGATTGTTGTATGGACTTATTGAGGGGATTAAGTGCAAATAGGTAATGATTGACACGAGGTTCAGATTGTAGTGATCGGGGAGGCACTCTTTCGGGATTCTGTTCCATAAAGTAGCGACTCTCAAGAAGAAGTTGTCCGAATGAAACATCTGTCTTTCCAATAGAAATGGGGATGGTTTTTTCTTATGTACACTACCGGCCATAACTATTAGGCCATCCCAGTGTTTTATAAAATAATGTATTTCATACTATTTTTAGTATTTACTAGCAGTATAGCCCGGCGTTACTTGGGTGTAATGAAAGCTTTAAAACCAATCCATGGTCCTGGATCTCAGAGTCTTTGGACGTTGGCACGAAAGACTAAAAAGCAGTAGTTGTTTCCAGTCAAAGCGAAACCGTAGATTGAAAGCAAAATGAATGGATGTAAGTCAAATTTTGATTTCCGGTATCGATGTCAAGTAAGTTTTTCGTCATAAACTGAATTTTGAAGGCTAGATAAGTCCTCTGATTAAATGGTATCATGGCTGAGACTAAGAACTACAATTATACCTACTTAGAGCAAAACTCGCAGCAAAAACCAAAATAAAAGGGCTGAATACCTGATTTTGATCAAACCCGATAGGATATCGGGGTATCGATTTCCAATATCGGAGTCAAATATGTCATCCAACGATAAACTAACCTAAGTAAGTCCATGGAAATTTATCGTACCCATCGGGAGTAAAATTGAAAAAAATGAGCCATATGGATGGCTGAATATTTTTCAGATTCGGTAGAATATCGGTGGTATCGATTTCTGATATTGCGGAAAATGAGTCATATGAAAAGATCTACTAATGTTTGAGACTAAAAACTATAATTTTACCAAGTTAGAGCAAATTCTGCAGCAAGAACCACGATAAAAGGGCTGAAATCCTGATCTTGATCAGACCTGATCGGATATCGGGGTATCGATTTTTTATATCGGGAGAAATCGGAAAAAATAAGTAGCCCTGACTGGAAGCCTAAATAATATTTGTGTGAAGTTTGGTGAGATCGGATAAATATTGTGTATTTGTATAAGGAATATACAGACACATAGACAGATACACACAAACATCTTGCCAAGGTTGCCAAGTGAATAATTGTAAATGAAAATAGAATGGTTCTTTTGTTAATATTGCACAAAAGCATTTGCATCAAATGAATTTATAAATATTTAATAATTACCTATATTGCAGTTTCATCAATGAAAGAATGAAGAAAATTTAAGGTTCATCTTTACTTCCTAAAATTGCAAAATTTTGCCAAGTAATAATAACAAAAGAACAATTCTATTTTCATTTAGAATTATCCATTTGGAAACAATTTTTTTTTTTTTTAATCATATCACTCCGAGCAAGGCGGTAAGGCCACTGGTGTGCAGGGGGTTACGTAAGAGTGAATAGATTGGAAAAGAGAAAGCCGGAAACCACATCCTAAACAGGGAACAAAGGATGAGCCTCTACACCTGTTCAATAGACGTGGGTAGAGTGTGAACCGGGCGATAGTTCAGTCTATCTACTCCAATTGAAAAAAAAAATAAACAAAAAAGAAAAGTAAAAAGATTGGAAAAGAGAAAGCCGGAAACCACATCCTAAACAGGGAACAAGGGATGAACCTCTACACCTGTTCAATAGACGTGGGTGGAGTGTGAACCGGACGATAGTTCAGTCTATCTACTCCAATTGAAAAAAAAAACAAACAAAAAAGAAAAGTGGAAAGATTGGAAAAGAGAAAGCCGGAAACCACATCCTAAACAGGGAACAAGGGATGAGCCTCTACACCTGTTCAATAGACGTGGGTGAAGTGTGAACCGGGCGATAGTTCAGTCTATCTACTCCAATTGAAAAAAAAGTAAACAAAAAAGAAAAGTGAAAAGATTGGAAAAGAGAAAGCCGGAAACCACATCCTAAACAGGGAACAAGGGATGAGCCTCTACACCTGTTCAATAGACGTGGGTGGAGTGTGAACCGGGCGATAATTTAGTCTATCTATTCCAATTGAAAAAAAAATAAACAAAAAAGAAAAGTGAAAAGATTGGAAAAGAGAAAGCCGGAAACCACATCCTAAACAGGGAAAAACGGATGAGCCTCTACACCTGTTCAATAGGCGTGGGCCCGGGTCACACTCCACCTACGCCTATTGAACAGGTGTAGAGGCTGATCCCTTGTTCCCTGTTTAGGATGTGGAAATACAAAATATTGTATGAAATACATTATTTCTTTTTTTTTTTAAAACTGGGGTTGCCTAATAATTATGACCAGTAGTGTATATCTGGTATGATTAGTCTTAGCTGTAAAAAACTGAAGTGGTTGAACAAAGGAATCTAGCTCGTCAGAACATTTTTCATGGAAATAGCGATAAACTACCGAGAGGTTTGTGACGTTCCGTCTCTAAGGAGAAAGATCGTATGGTTGAAAAATGATTCTTCACTTACAAAGCCGTGTAAATGATTTTGATCGCTGTCGAGGTTAGAAACAGGGGGACTGGACAGTTCTAATCCCAGATATTTCTGGTCAAACTCTCTATTATATAAGTTTTTTTTTAATCATATCACCCCAAGTATAGCGGTGACGCCACTGATGCGCATGGGGCTACTTAAGAGTAAAATGATTGGAAAAGAGAAAGCCGGGAACCACATCCTAAACAGGAAACAAGGGATGAGCCTCTTCACCTGTTCAAAAGACGTGGGTTGAGTGTGAACCGGGCGATAGTTAAGTCTATCTACTCCAATTGAGAACAAGAGTGTAAAAAATGTGTACAGACAATGAACAAGATCAAATTTTCATTCCCTTTGTAATTACGACTGAGTAATGAGTTTGATCCTTACTGGGCTCTCCATACTATCGGCCTTGTGTCATTCCTAAGTTACGCTTAAAAACCGCCATATTCTTTTTTATGACAGTTTTATTCCACTTCAGCAAATTTCGTCTTACTGGTTGTTTTTCATCGTTTGATTTGTATCTAAAGAATTTCACAATACAAGCATAAATCTTACTGTTTTTATTTATTTATTATTTAGTTTGTTTTTTTTATTTATAAATATGAACGAATTTGTCTTTATTTTTCTCTCTACTCCCGTCCCCACCTAAATAAAAACTCATTCGAGGCAGAATTTACGTTATATTGAGAAGATTTGCGTTCAAGCCTTTGTGATTACTACAGCGAGAAAAAATAGCAACAAAAAAACTCGGTACGTATATTTTCATAACTCAGCAATTAAAATATTCCTCTTCTTACGTCTAAATAACCGACTTAAAAAAAAACGAATTCAGAAGCAAATTTTAAAGGCGTTGTGAATATGCAGAAATTATTTGAAATTAATGCACATTTTTAACAGTATAAAAAAATGAAGACTAAATCAAAATTGTTATCACTGCGATCGAAGCTATTTTAAGTATTTTCGTTACTAAACATAATTTATAACTAAATTTTCTGTGCCTCAACATTATTTGGTGAATTGTTTTTATTTATTTTGTTTTGTATCACACCTTTTAGTCTATCCGTCCATGGTAAATTTTTGATTTGTTCCCCGAAGGCTTTTACCCCTTCAAATCTTTCCGAAACATCCTTATTTCCGTGCAAATGTGAATGCTGAATGCAAATCGATAATTATTTATTGACGAAACCTACCATTTTTCAAATTAACGACCAGAAAAATATCGAACTTCTTGTCGCTGTTTATTTCACCCCGTAACCACGCTTCAAAAATGTTATTCACTGCAGAATGACTTCACGCGTAGTTTGCCGATTTTTCGGCCTTTTTACTTCCTTTTTGCAATTACTACGCGGAAATTGAGTTCCGAAATCAAACAAATCGCGGAGAAATTGCTCAAAGGAAGTAAATTGGCCAAAATAAGTATCCTACGTCTCAAGTCATTCAGCAGTGAATCAGATCTGAGAACAGTGGTAAGGGGTGAGATATAGTCCGATTTTTTTGTTTCTGGTCGATAATATGAGAAAAGGTAGGTTTCTTTAATTAACAATTATTGATTTGAGTTCAGCATGTACATTTGCACGGAATTAATGATGCTTTGGTAAGATTTGACGTCCATTTTTCTCCGACAATTAAGCGGCAAGATGTATGAATAAATTTTCGAAGTAAATGCATTCATATGAATTCCGACGAATTTATTTAATTGTTAAGGAACGCATTCAGTTAATAAAAAGATCATTAAAAGCGTGTACTTCTATACACACAAAAAAATTTTTCAAAACAATTACTTCTCTTATAATGATCCGATTTCTCTATTATTTTTAGACATTCTCTCACTATATAACAGCAAATGTGCGTTGGGGTGTAAGGAATATCGGCTCGGAATGAGAACTCGGAGAGCCGAGTTCAAATTCTAGTCGAATTCATTTCATTCACTTACGCACAAATACCCTTGGGAAATGTATCGATCCATCTCTTTTATTTCCAGTTATGCGTTGAATAGCAGGAGAAATTGGGTTCTATATCCCTGGTTGGCATCCAGACAGTAATGGCAACCTACTGCGAGAAAATCTTCTGTCACGTCTCGAAAGAAACATCATCGCCCAAGTGTGTATCATATATGGAAATTAACTGACTGATAACAACAAACAGCAGTTCATAGCGTAATTTCAATAGCACAAGACCATTTATAGGCTCTAACTTAAAATAAAACAATTTTCCTTCCAATCTGTTTCTGTGTAGCTTAAATGTCTTCTTGAGGGAGATCATTACTGTTTTATTAATGTCTTTTTTTTATCTGTCTTTGATATCATCCGCCATCTCGGCATACCAGTGATAATACCTTAGTAATGGTCATTGGCAAGATCCCCGGTGACTCCTATTCGCAAGAGATTCAAAACGGTGTGGAACCGCTCCCTTAGGAGAGCATAATCAATGTAAAGATGATATGCACAGTTTGTATATAAAGTATACTACGCATAAGAACTTATGTAGATGGAATGCATATATTTACTATCTTGCTTACTCGGAGTTTCCTTTAATGACCCACTAAACAGACAATACTATCAAGCAAAGAAGAAGAATACAAGATCTTTGATGCCACCAAACCACAAGATATCTTCTTGCTTTTCTTCTTTTTCTTCATGTGCGGTGTCTCTTCAGGACGTAGACAATCATGGAATTCCACTTGGCTCTGTCTCTTGTCACTCTCAAAACTCTTTCTCTTGGTATCTCTTCCAAACCCTGCTCTGCCATCCAGTTAATCAAGCCTATCAAGTAGATTTCGCACTACTTTCACCTGATAGAGGGAAGCAGTGATCCTTCCTTCTATCCGTTCTGTAAGTATTAAATTCTCCAGGACCTTTTTCCTCATTACATGTTTTTTTTTTGTTTTTTTTTTTTATAAGCGTTTCACCCCGAGCAAGGCATGTCACTGCCACTACTGCACAGGGGGCTACGTAGAGTGGAGAAAGGCTGATTAAATATAAGAAATAACAGAGGGTGGGTGATAGGCGGGTAAGGATACCGAGAATGAGGGTTGGGTAGATGAGAGTGTTGTGAGAATAGTTGGGAGTTTGTGTGATAGGAGGTGTCTATTGACCCTACATTTAAACACCTGGAGATTGTAACTGTCGGGAAAGCAGACTTGTGGAAGGGAGTTCCACAGGTGGGAAGCGCGAGAAAAGAAGCTGTTGGAGTAGAATTTACGGTTACATCTTATTTATTTAACTGTAAAAGGGTGGGACCTAGTTGCTAATCTAGTATCTCGTGTAAATTCGTGCTTAGGCGGCACCAGTGATCTAAGATCATCGGAGCAGAAGCCATGAAAGTACTTGTAGATGAGGCACAGGGAAGCCACATCACGCCGGTGAGAGAGCAGCTGCAGCCGGTCTGCAGTATCAACCACGTTACAGATCCTCCTTTGTATTTTGTCAAGAAGCCCAAGGAGAGCAGCAGGGGCACCCGACCAGATATGGCAGCAATATTCAATACACGGGCGGATGGTAGATTTGTATATGTGCAGAATAGATTCAGGTGGGAAAAATTTCCGGGCCCTGCACAGAGAGCCGACTTTCATAGCAGCAGATTTGGCAATGGATTCAATATAGTGATTCCATTTGAGGTCCGCCGAGAGTGTAAGGCCAAGGAGGCGTAGTATTTTACTCTCTGGGATGCTAGCCTGTCCCATGCTAATGGGAGGTAGATGCGATTGTTTATGGTGATTAGTTGATAACAGCTTTGTTTTAGAGGCATTGAAATTTACCAACCATTTCCTACCCCAGGCTACTACGGATTGGAGGTCCCTTTCAAGTACGGCAGCGAGGTTCACTTTGTCGTCCAGACCTGGTTTCTGATCGATGCGGGAGTAGATTGTTGTGTCGTCGGCATACATGCCAACTTGGGATCTAATGGTGTCGGGGAGATCATTAATGTAGATCAGAAAGAGCGTGGGACCTAGGATAGAACCTTGAGGGACGCCCGCGTTCGTATGGTAGTTTTGGGAGGCATGCCCATTTAATACCACCTTCAATGTGCGGTTAGAGAGGAAAGACTGGATGAGGTCAAACAGATGTCCAGTTAGCCCATAGCTCCGCAGTTTGCACAAGAGGCCAGCATGCCAGACCCTGTCGAATGCTTTGGAGATATCCAAGGCAACGGTTCGGGCTTCACCATTCTTGTCGAGTGCCTGGTATATGTACTCGGTAATGGTCGTTAGCATATCAGCAGTAGACCTGGTGAAGCGAAACCCATACTGTTTGTCAGAGAGAAGCCCGTTGGCCATAAGATGCTGAATCACCTCGGCGTTGATAACGGTTTCGAAAACTTTGCCAAAGATTGGAAGGAGACTAATAGGACGGTAATTGGCGGTGTCTGAGTGTTCGCCAGAATTCTTAAATACAGGAACTACGCAGGAGGACTTCCAACAGGCAGGAAAGCAGGAAGCAGATAGGCAGAGGTTATATAGTTTAGAGAGGACAGAGGAGAGTTCTGGGGCACATTTCTTCAGTACTATGACTGGGATTCCGTCACTGCCGCTCGCCTTGTGTGGGTCAAGTTGCGCAATTATCTTGGCGACCAGCGAGGGTGTAATGTGGACGTTATTTAGTTGAGCCTTAGTTCTGGGTGGGAAGTCTGGTGTAGGTATTCCTAACGAGTCCAGTGTCGAATTGGTTGAGAATCTACGGGCAAAGCATTCAGCCTTGTTGGCTGGGGAGGTGAGAACTTCAAATTCATTGATTAGTGGGGGAATTGAAGTCTTGTTTCTGCTGAGCACGCTTTTGCAGAGACGCCAGTAATCTTTGGAGCCAAACTTAGAGGATGCTATGCGTTGCCTAATTCTGGTAGCAAACGCCCTCTTGGCTTCGTTCAGTACTTTTTTACACTTGTTCCGTGCTGAGGTGAAAAGGCGCCTGTTTTGGTTCGACGAGCAGCTTCGATAGAGCCGGAAGAAATGGTTCCGGTGGGCAATAGCGGCCGAGCAAGCGGGTGAGAACCAGGGGGACGAATTTGGTTTTAGTTGGAATTTTCTTGCAGGGATAAAAGCATCGATGCCAGCCTTAACCCAAGAGGAGACTTCGGAGGCACAGTCTTCGACAGGAAGATCAAAGACGTTGTTCCAGGGGACGTCGCAGAGGAAGTCCCTGAACGAGTCCCAGTCGGCTCTTTGGTAGCAGTATGATATTCTGCTGGTCTGGTTTTCTTGGGTAGAGTTAGTGCGGATTGATATGTTTACGGAGACTACGGCGTGGTCAGAGTTTCCGAGGGGGCAGAGTTGCCTGGTAGTGCAGGAGTCTGGGATGGAGGTAAAGCAAAGGTCGAGTAAAGAGTCCCTTCCGTTAGGGTTTTTAGAGAAACGCGTGGGGAAGTCCAACCACTTGCGTTAGAGCTTGGGGTATTGAAAAGTGCATGGTGCGGATCCCAGCAAGGTCGGTGGCTGAGTTTTCAAGCCACTTGGTGTGGTGGGCGTTAAAATCGCCAAACACAAATATATGGGCAGATGGGTGAGAAGAAATGGCCCTGTCGATATTAGTAGAGATGCAATCAAGTACCGTACAGTCAGAGGAGGAGTTGGGAGCGGTAGAGGAAGAATAGATAGCTAACCGAGCTTAGAAGTGAGAGACGGAATCACATGAAGGAATGATCAAGGGATTCAAGAGATGTGACCCTGGCTAGGGGGAGTTGTTCGCTGACATATACACCAAGCCCATGCATATGGACATTGGAGTCCTTCCTGAAGAGAGGAAGGTAACCAGGAACGAACAGCTCTGAAGAGGGGATAGAAGGGTCAAGGTTAGTCTCACATATAGCTAAGATATCGGGTGAGTTAGTTAGAAGGAAAGATTCTACACTATTAAAGTTACTGCGAATACCTCGTATATTTGTGAAGGTAACGCAGATAGGTTTGGGCGATTTACGACTAGCTGGTTTAGGCTTGATATTTTGTTTGTTTAATTTCATGCTGGTTATAGTTGTGGATAGAGAGAGGTCTAGAGTAGGGTCAGATGGTCGTTAATTGCAGCAGGTGAAGGATGGTGAATGGCGCCGCCTGCAGCATAATGTGGCCTCGGGGTTGCCCATCGGAAATTCATGCAGGGACGCCCGTCCATGCGCGAAATGGCACTACAGGAATCCCGATATTATTCAACTGTTGATCAGAGCAGCCTCTCAAGACGCTACGCAAGAGATCGGGCTCCTAATTACCAATCGGAAGCAGCAACCAGGAAACTGCCAACCCGGTACCCTCAGAATGAAGAGACATTGCCACCATACTCACCAACTGCAAAAAGCTTCCAGCCGAACCGACATAAAAACCGAAAAAGAGAGAGATGAACCGGGAACCCCTTCCTAAACAAGAAACAAGGCGATCACCTCTACTCCTGTCCAAAAGAAGGGGGTGGAGTGTGAGACCGGGCGATAGAAGGTACTATCTACTCAAATTAAAAAAAAAGAATAAATGTGTGACTGAAGTTAACTAAGTTTTAACTTAGTAAAAGTCAAACCTAAATTTGATAATTAAGAACAATTTACACAAACATAGTCGCAGTGCATTACAAAAGCGACAAGTAGAAAACTTAGGTTAGTAACAAAACAGGAACAAAAATTAGGCAGAAAAGATAAGAACCAAAAAAAAGAAAAAAATAAATAAATAAATAATTCAAAAAATAAGATCACACTGGCTAAACTTACCAGTTGCAGGCTGACTGACAGAAAAAAGTTAAGAAAATTACAAAAATTATCTTCATTTTGTTTCTTCTATTCAGTTCTGGAAAGTTTAAGTTACCTTAAGTAAGCAGTAACAGACAGTAGTGTGGGGGGGGGGATCACCTCAAAGCCATGTGTCCAGTTAGCAAGTGAGGGAGAGAGAACAATAAAATAAAAAAAAACAAACATGGCCGGTCTTAGAATTCCTACATATAACCAAAACCCTAATATACCAAACCTAAATTTGATAATTAAGAACAATTTACACAAACATAGTCGCAGTGCATTACAAAAGCGACAAGTAGAAAACTTAGGTTAGTAACAAAACAGGAACAAAAATTAGGCAGAAAAGATAAGAACCAAAAAAAAGGAAGTCCTAGAAAACTCATCTGTCTCTTCCCTAAATTAAGTATGAGTTTTCTCCTCGTTTCCATCCTCTTCAACACCTCGTTGTTAGTCACATGCTCAGTCCACGGTATCCTCAGCATCCTTCTGTAAAACCATATTTCTGATGCCTGACGTTTCTCCTTCAACCTTGAGGAGATTGTTCATAAGGACAGATATCACAGCAATCCAGCACGCTCATCTTTGTTTCTAGTGAGATTCTCCTGTCTTACAGTACTCCGCTTAGCTTTTGAAATGCGTCCTTAGCCATACTAATGCGTCTTTGGGTCCCAACAACTAACTTTCTATCGTCTTTCAGCACGTTTCCCAATTATTTAAATTTCTTTACTTGTTTTATTTTAGTTTCTCCGACCTGTATTTAGCATTTTGATGTCTTCTTTTTGATGATGACCATGCATTCAGTTTTCTTTAAGTTTATGCTTAGTTTTTGCTTCTCGCTTTCTCTTGCTACCTTTCGGCGTTATTGAATAAAAGCCTGCTAATCGACATGGGTGTTCCTGGTAATTATGATATCAAGGACAAAGAAATTAAAAACCTTAAAAGTACACTGCCCTCGGTAATAAGATGGTCAAAATTTAAAAGGCCGTTAATGTTCTTCTTAGTTTTTTTTGTTTTTTTTGTTTTTTGTTTTTCACTTAATCAGTCTTTTATAAGTTATTTAAAGACTAAACATATTTTGAGATTATAAGAATAATTCGATTTTTTTACAAGCGAATATTGTATTAATCTTTTTTTGAAATAAAATTAATTTTCGGATAGAGTTTGATTATGGGGCAAAAAACGTGGATTCATATCTTTCCGAATGCTTTCTAAAATTATTTGTCTGTGTGTGTGTCTGTGTGTGTGCCCGTTACCTATAGACTCCGAAATGGCTGAACCAATTTTCTTGAAAGTTTACACAGTTGTACTATAAGCATCTGCAAATGTTCTTAGCTAGGTTTTGTGTCGAGATACCCCCGATAAATATCGAAAATCGATAATCAAAAAAATCCGGTTATATAAGGAGTGGTCCGATTTTAATCAAATTTGATACACTCATAGACAAAGACATAAGAAACGATATTCAGAAATTTCAATGTTGCAGTTCTTACAATAGTGCAGAAAATCGATAATATATATATATATATATATATATATATATATATATATATATATATATATATCAGGCAAGATGTTTGTGTGTGTGTGTGTGTCTGTTTATCTGCCTGTATGTCTATTTTTTTCAGCCCTTTTATTTTAGCTTTTGCTTCGAGTTTGGCTCTAAGTAGGTATAATTGTAGTTCTTAGTCTCAGCCATGATACCATTTACTCAGAGAACTTATTTAGCCTTCGAAATTCAGTTTACAACGAAAAAAACGTATTTGATATCGACACCAGGAAATCAAAATTTGACTTACATCCATTCATTTTTTTTTCAGTCTACGGTTTCGCTTTAACTGGAAACAACTATTGCTTTTTAGTATTTCGTGCCAAAGTCCAAAGAGTCTGAGCTCCAGGACAATGGATTAGTTTTAAAGCTTTCATTACACCCAAGCAATGCCGGGATATACTGCTAGTTTGCGCATCAGTGAATGTAACTAGTATGACTAGAATTCGAACTCAGCTCTTCATTTTCATATTCCGTGCCGTTATCCGTTACATCATCTGCACATTCGAGCTTACAGTAACTGGTATTCTGAAGCAGTCACTAATCTAGATAATGACCAGGCCCGACGTTGCTCAAGAACCGGTGTTCTAACTTGTTTGGGTCGTCAGCCGTCCACTGTTATTCCAGTTATCATTGAGCGTTGGGGTCTATACCAGCAAACCTAAAGAGCCACATGAAGAAAATCGGTATAAAGCCATGTATCCAATTGCATCAGAAGTCTGCGGAAGATGCTATCTGTTTGAGGTCTTAGACATGATGTAGAACACCCACAATGAAAAACATTTTGTAAAAAAAGTAGTAGTAGTAGTAGTAACTTTTTTTCAGTGGAAAGTGTCGTGACACCATTTCTGACCTTAGGTCAATGGTTGAAACCGGAAAGAAATTAATACACAACAAAAATCAACAGAAGTAATCACAATAATAAAGAAATTGCAATTCAAAATGGCATCTCAAATTCACACAATGCCTGTTGCTATTGGTGTACAAGGAACAATATAAAAAAATCAGAGGATTATATTCCTCAACTTCCTGGTGTATCGAGATGGGCTAAAATGTAAAAGAATGCACTCATGTGAACTTCTTACACACCAGGAAAGTTTCTATTAATGTGACAAATTATGGCCCTATGCTACTGGAATTTTCATGAATACTCTAATATATTCACAGAACCCAACACATTCAGAAATGATTTCTTTTTCATATTTTGCACATTCTTTTCTGAATTCTACACCTGTGGCATAATTCCAGATTTCACATCTTCTATTTAATGTGCTAACGCATTTTAACAGTTCGTAAATTTTATCAGTACATATACTTACACATCTAAACTTATTTATAAATGGAACTTTGTCTGTGTGTGTATGTGTCTGTGAGTGTGTATGTGTCTGTGTCCGTTACCTATAGACACCGAAACGGCTGAACCGATTTTCTTGAAAATTTACACAGTTGTACTATAAGCATCTGTGAATGTTCTTAGCTAGGTTTGTGTCGCGGTACCCCCGATAAATATCGAAAATCGATAATCGAAAAAAATCGGGTTATAGAAGGAGTGGTCCGATTTTAATCAAATTTGATACACTCATAGACAAAGACATAAGAAACGATATTCAGAAGTTTCAAGACTGCAGTTCTTACAATAGTGCAGAAAATCGATAATACATATATATATATATATATATATATATATATATATATATATATATATATATATAAAAAGCAAGATGTTTGTGTGTGTGTCTGTTTATCTGTCTGTATGTTCTTTATACAAATCCACAATTTTTATCCGATTCTCACCAAACTTCACACAAATATTCTTTAGTCTGAGTCTGAGCTCCTCGACCATGGATTAGTTTTAAAGCTTTCATTACACCCGAGCAACGCCAGACTATACTGCTAATTTTATAATAATATTTATGGAAATAGAAAATGCAGACGGTATGGATTAGTGGAAACATCAAACACGTATCAACAAATGTATTTAGCTAAGGAAAAATTCTAAAAAATATGTTTGACCGGAGAAGTGGGGGTTGATTCGTTAACAGGAAACATCGCTAGTCTCTCGTAACGCGATTGCTTTTTCCATGAAAAACTATTCCGACAGGCTACTGTCCTTATTTCCAGTAGCTTAGTCTTTTACGGCCAGAACACACTATACGTATACGTGGTCGACTCATTTTCATACCTTTGTATTGAAAAGAATAAGGAAGCATAAGAAAGAAATTAAAAAGAAGATTTATTCGGACATCTTCTTTCTAAGAAGCACTGTTTCGTGGAACAGTCTCCAGAGGGGTGCTTTGCAGGTCCCTACAATCTTAAACTCTATAATCTCTTGACTTAACTATTAACCTACTTTCGAAAACCTCATTCGATAAGCCTCTACTTTGAGTGGCTCTTGGGCTTTGTATTGAGTGGATATCAGTAAAAATAAGAAGATTAGGATTGAGAACTCATTTGATTGTATTAGCAGAAACGGTTAGGGTGTCGCCATATGAAACCGCAAAGGATTGTCGAAGGGTTTCTGCCTCATTTCATACTTACTTGATTATTTTAAATTCCTGCGATTAAAGTTAACCACTCAAAAATAATTTGGCTAGAAACGTTATGAATAATCAAAATAAAAGAATAAAGAAACTAGCCATCTGTATGATAATAACGCTGTGATGATTGATGAACAGTGAAGTGGGGGGGGTGTAGGTAGATAAGGACAAAGAAACAACGTAGAAATGACTACTGAAAGGCAAAGCACGAATTATTTCAAGGAAAAAGAAAAAAGAAACGAGCGAAAATGACATCTTTCTTTCGGTGAAATGTTTCCAAAATTTTCCAAACGTATTATTCTGGTGATTTATTGTCAAAATCGGACAATCATGATAATTACTGTTTTTACTGATTCAATTGGGTAAAATACTGTTATGGCAGCTCCGAGCATAAGGGGGGGGGGAGAGGAGAGAACTGTGTTTAAAATGGAACGCAGTGTGCTCATCTGACAAAGAGAAATAATGCAAGGTACGTAACAGGCTAAGATTGTTTTGACGTGAAAAAAATTTAATTTAAAATCTCACTTTGAAAGAAAAAGAAAACTAAAAACAGGTTGTTAATAGATAAAGCCGTAATCGTTTTGTAATGGGCAAAAATAAAATGCTTATAAAATATTAAGGTAAAACTGAAACTTATAACGAAGATATTGGAAAAATTGAAGCCGAAAAACACAAGAAGTGAAAGATGTAAGGGAGTCGATGGACGAGAGAAAGAAAACCAAAAGGAAAAGAAAAGAGGTGACGAGAAATTAGGAGAGGAGGTGGAACATAGGGAAGAAGAAAAATGTTTGTTCGTAGACAGAAGAAATATAATATTGCTTATAATGTGAATGTGATTGGAAACAGACGTACATTTGTTCAGCCGCAAATCAAATTATCAATTGTCTGCTTCTCTCTGATAATGCCAGGTTTCATCCGCGAAAATCGTTGGTCTTGCTTTTATATTGAGATTTTTTTACTTTAGTTTTTTCCTCCCATCAAAGGGCTTCCTTTTTTTCCGTCTTTCTTTCTTTCTTTCTTTCTTTCTTTCTTTTTACCTTTCTTTTGCAACTTCCACTACTTGTCTTTCTATTTTTCTTCTGCCTTTCTGTTTTTCTTCCCAGCATACTTTTTTCTTTTCTTTTTTTTCCGGAAGTTAATTTTTCCTTCCTTTTTTGTTTCCATAATATCTTTCTTTCTTTCTTTCTTTCTTTCTTTCTTTCTTTCTTTCTTTCTTTCTTTTTACCTTTCTTTCGCAACTTCCACTACTTGTCTTTCTACTTTTCTTCTGCCTTTCTGTTTTTCTTCACAGCATACTTATTTCTTTTATTTTCTTCCGGAAGTTAATTATTTCCTTCCTTTTTTGTTTCCATCATATCTTTCTTTCTTTCTTTCTTTCTTTCTTTCTTTCTTTCTTTCTTTCTACCTTTCTTTCGCAACTTCCACTACTTGTCTTTCTTCTGCCTTTCTGTTTTTCTTCCCAGCATACTTTTTTCTTTTAGTTTTTCCGGAAGTTAATTTTTTCCTTCCTTTTTTGTTTCCATCATATCTTTCTTTCTTTCTTTCTTTCTTTCTTTCTTTCTTTCTTTCTTTCTTTCTTTCTTTCTTTTGCAACTTCCACTACTTGTCTTTCTATTTTTCTTCTGCCTTTCTGTTTTTCTTCCCAGCATACTTTTTTCTTTTCTTTTTTTTTCCGGAAGTTAATTTTTTCCTTCCTTTTTTGTTTCCATAATATCTTTCTTTCTTTCTTTCTTTCTTTCTTTCTTTATTTTTTTTCTCTCTTTCTTTTTACCTTTCTTTCGCAACTTCCACTACTTGTCTTTCTACTTTTCTTCTGCCTTTCTGTTTTTCTTCCCAGCATACTTATTTCTTTTATTTTTTCCGGAAGTTAATTTTTTCCTTCCTTTTTTGTTTCCATCATATCTTTCTTTCTTTCTTTCTTTCTTTCTTTCTTTCTTTCTTTCTTTCTTTCTTTTTACCTTTCTTTCGCAACTTCCACTACTTGTCTTTCTACTTTTCTTCTGCCTTTCTGTTTTTCTTCCCAGCATACTTTTTTCTTTTATTTTCTTCCGGAAGTTAATTTTTTCCTTCCTTTTTTTGTTTCCATAATATCTTTCTTTCTTTCTTTCTTTCTTTCTTTCTTTCTTTCTTTCTTTCTTTCTTTCTTTTTACCTTTCTTTCGCAACTTCCACTACTTGTCTTTCTACTTTTCTTCTGCCTTTCTGTTTTTCTTCCTAGTATACTTTTTTTTTTCCGGAAGTTAATTTTTTCCTTCCTTTTTTGTTTCCATCATATCTTTCTTTCTTTCTTTCTTTCTTTATTTATTTTTTTATTTTTTTTCTCTCTTTCTTTTTACCTTTTTTCGCACTTCCACTACTTGTCTTTCTACTTTTCTTCTGCTTTTCTGTTTTTCTTCCCAGCATACTTATTTCTTTTATTTTCTTCCGGAAGTTAATTTTTTCCTTCCTTTTTTTGTTTCCATAATATCTTTCTTTCTTTCTTTCTTTCTTTCTTTCTTTCTTTCTTTCTTTCTACCTTTTGTTTCCTTCCGTTCTTCTGTTTTTCCTCCTTCCATAATTTCCTGTTATTTTCTTTCTTTCTTCAGCACGTTAATTATTTTTTCTTTCTTTTCGCTATCCTGTCATTCATTCCTGGTTTTTTATCTTTCTTAATTTCTTTCCAACTTTCATTCTTTTTCTCTTCCTTTTTTTCTTTCCGTCCTTCTATTTTTCTTCTTACCATATTTCTTTCATATTTTTCTTCTTTTCGTACGTTCATTATCTTTTCTTTTTCTTTATTTTCCCCATTCTGACTTGGTCGGTTTCTTGTATTGTTTCTTTACAACTTCAATCCTTTCATTCTTTCCTTCCGTCATTTTTTCTTCCTCCTCTTCTTTTTTTTTATTTTCTTTCTTTTCTACGTTCTTTCTCTATCCTTTTCATTATTTCTTTTTCTTTTGTCCTTTCTTTCTTTATGACTTTAATTTTGCCGTGACATTAACCATCTCTGACGCTATCTAACAAAATGACTATTTACTGTTTATTCGAATGCTC
>JBBBDQ010001598.1:4447500-4565000 GCA_037127315.1 Ascarosepion bandense
CTATTTATCGCCCGGTTCACACTCCACCCACGTCTATTGAATAGGTGAAGAGGCTCATCCCTTGTTTCCTGTTTAGGATGCGGTTTCCGGTTTTCTCTTTTCCAATCTTCTCACTTTTTTTTCCATTGGAGTAGATAGACTAAACTATCGCCCGGTTCACACTCCACCCACGTCTATTGAACAGGTGAAGAGGCTCATCCCTTGTTTCCTGTTTAGGATGCGGTTTCCGGTTTTCTCTTTTCCAATCTCCTCACTTTTTTTTCCATTGGAGTAGATAGACTAAACTATCGCCCGGTTCACACTCCACCCACGTCTATTGAACAGGTGTAGAGGCTCATCCCTTGTTTCCTGTTTAGGATGCGGTTTCCGGTTTTCTCTTTTACGATCTATTCACTCCTATGTAGCCCCCTGCACATCAGTGGCGTTATCGTCTTGCTTGGGGTGATATGATTGAAAAAAAAATTGTATTTAATCTTTTGAAGATTGTAGCTATGGGGGAAGCAAATAAACGGAAAGGGTAAGAAAAAAACCATTACAGTAGAAGAGACGGTTATGTTTAACTATTTCAACGGCAAAATGGACCTAGATGCCAGGTCAGGACCGATTACATTGCAGATCCTTCCTTAGATTTTGTCAAAAACCTCGAGATGGAATGGCAAAAGCACCCGATCAGATATGGCAACAATATTCAATGCAAGGATGAATGGTAGATTTTTTTTTTTTAATCATATCACCCCAAGCAAGGCGATAGTGCCACTGATGCGCAGGGGGCTACGTAAGGGTAAAAAGAATGGAAAAAGAGAAAGCCGGAAACCACATCCTAAACAGGGAAACAAGGGATGCGCCTCTTCACCTGTTCAATAGACGTGGGTGGAGTGTGAACCGGGCGATAGTTTAGTCTATCTACTCCAATTGGAAAAAAAAATAAAAGTGAAAACCGGAAACTGCATCCTAAGCAGGAAACAAGGGATGGGACTCTTCACCTGTTCAATAGATGTGGGTGGAGTGTGAACCGGGCGATAGTTTAGTCTATCTACTCCAATTGGAAAAAAAAATAAAAGATTTGCGAGAATTCTTTTTTTCTGTCACATTTAATGTCACATTTAATGTCACATTTCCGCAATCAACATTTCTATTTCTATTGATTTTCTCTCGTAAAATAAACAAAAGACATTTTTTGTTTTTTATCAATTCCGTGTAATAAAATTTATCCCTCTCTTCGACTAACTACATTTACTAATTTAAGATATTCTCTAATCCAAATGAAAAAAAAATACAGTGGGAAAAAAAAATTCATTTATACGTTGGATGAATTTCAAATTTGATTTCTTAGAAACTGATACAAGAGAGTATTTCGCCGCGTGATTCTTTCAACACGTCTGCTTAGAAAGATATACCCAAATGTCTGATCGAATGACATTTTACAGGTTAATTACTTTATTCGTCTATCATGGTAGCTTTTCTGATACAGCTGCGAGGGAATTCTTCATCCCAGACCACATGTGTGGAACAGGTGAAAGGGGAGAGATATTCAACAGCATGGATGAAAGAAGTACAGCAGGAAAAAAACCGTCAAAATTTTCTTGGCAAAATCAAAAGTAAGCAGCTTCTTTTTTATTCCTCGGTGTGCCACTAATTCAATAATATTGGTGATTTGCAAAGAATTATTTGATAAACAGGAAGATTTAATTAGACAACGCAAAAAAAAAAGCAAAATCTCTTTAAAACCTATTTGATACTTTATGACCATTATATAAGTATCGATGTGTCATAATAAAACATTTACAATCAGAACTTTGGAAATGTAGTTACGAGAATCTACTTAATGTTTGACACTACATGACCATTATATAGGAATCAGTGTGCAAGAAAACCCACTTTTAAACTAAGAACTTTGAATAAAGACTGCGACAGACATAATTTAGTTAGTTTGGTTGATTTTTACAACATATTGAATCCTTGTCAAATATTTGTATTCGGCAGCCAGTGAAGATCAAAATTAATATGCAGTAGTAATGTTCAACCATACAAGACTCGCTTAACCCTTACGACACGTCAAGACAACTGATAGATAGATAGATAGATAGATAGATAGATAGATAGATAGATAGATAGATAGATGAACTGAAGCAAATAGATAGATAGATAGATAGATAGATAGATAGATAGATAGATAGATAATGAACTGAAGCAAACAGATAGATAGATAGATAGATAGATAGATAGATAGATAGATAGATAGATAGAAGCAGGAGATGGATAGAAATATATATAAATTAAGTGTATTTGTATGTATATATATATATATATATATATAGAAAGAGAGATATATTTAGGTGGCAACTAGTTTAGTAGTAGTAAGGGGCACATATTTTTATTATGATTTTTCGAGGTCAAAGGCCGATTGATGTACTACTCATTATTTCAAATAAAAACAGGACGTCTATTTCAAATACGGGTATCCACTAAAATAAACTTTTGAAGTAATATATATATATATATATATATATATATATATATATATATATATATATAGTAAGGCCGTTAAATAATAGTAATAATTAGAAATTACTATAAGATGGATAAGATTCAACCCAAGGTGCTTTGGAACATTCCTCATATATGCCAGAAACTTAACAATAAAATAACGAACTAAAATATGCAATTCGAATTCTTTATTTTAAGACTCAAAAAAATATTTATTGAAATTTCTTTTCCTCAGTTTTATTGCTTATGTCATTTTTCTCAGGAATTTAAGATTAAAGTATTTTATTTTGAATGTAATATTCTCCTCGATAAACATGCGACAAATCGATTAACTTCACCAAAAATATGTTAAACCGTGCATTTTTATATATTTACATTTCGTTACCGAAAAAAAACCTATATTATATCGATTTTGTTTACGTAACAATATGAAAATCCACATTTTTCAGAACTTGAATAATTCTAAAAAATTTATCTTTCAAACAAATCATTAAAATCTGATATTTTTAAATGCATATACTCGAACGAAAAGTACGACAGAAGTTTCTTAGGGGATTGAGTTATTTTTTGTGGGAATACTTTTTTGTTTGGAATTTTTTTTTATCTTTAATCGTCTAATCCAACTAATGACAGCGGTAATGATCTGTGTGGTTGCTTTGTTAATGACGACATCACCACGAGCTGTCCACATCATTTTGCCCATATAGAGGCTTACGGCCCTGTTGAAACACCGGTTCTCGTGCGATCACCGAAGTTAAGCAACATCGTGCTTGCTACCTGGGTAACCACTTGGGGGAAAACAAGTGCCGCAAGTTTAGATGTGTGGATGGTGTAAGGGATAAAATTTCAGAAATGGAATTCGGAGAGCCGGATTCAGTTCTAGTAAAGTTCGCTCAACTACTGCTATGAAAGATATGAATCCACCTTTTACCTCCCACTCCAACTTTGGATTAATTCGTAGGAGGTATCAGTAAATCAATATTATCACCAAAACTCTTACAATCTAAAAATATTTTCTGATTGGCATAACCTTGAAAAGGTTGATAAGTCGTAAAAAACAAATCAATCAGTCAATATCCCTATAAAATTGCGGGATCTATTTGGTAAGTGTGGGTGGAATAGAAACATGTACATTTTAGGAATGTTTTGCTGGTTTCAAATCACAGGAATATTTTTCTCTTTACTAGAAATCAATAGCCGATCATTTTTTCGATCTTCCTTGTAAAAATACAAAATTATATTCAATTTCTCATTGACATTGAGCTGCAGCTTGCAAAACCTTTTAGACTTTACTGTTGATTCGCCGCATTTTGTGTTGTAACAGAGCAAAAGAAACGAACACTTCGGAATATTGTACCATCTCCATTTTCTCATTCTTCGAAAGATGTTTACTAACCGTAAAAAAACAGCATCCGACCTCTTAAATTTTATCTATGTTCTAACATAAGTAACTAGAATTGGTCAGAAATAAGTCACTAATTTTTTGACTAAGACAAGCATATCCATTGCCCGAACACACACACACACACACACACACACACACATATATATATATATATATATATATATATATATATATATATATATATATAAGAAAGTGAAAGAACAGACAGATTGCAACCCACTAGTCATGCTTTATAAAGAGTGCTTAATACAAATTAGAGGTTAATATTGTAACTTAAATTGTTGTAAATTATTATTACAATATATATATATATATATATATATATATATATATAGTCATCCGCAGACAGATCAGTACGGCTAAACTCCGATTGCTTCTAACCCAGGATTGAAACCCGACCGAATTGGCGTCAGTCGGCGATTCAACTTCCGGGCTATGGGCGTTCGGTAGAAGAAGGCAGAATTCTTAGCATATATATTGTCATCATACACGCCCAATAGCCAGAGTGCGCTAATTCATTAGTGAATGAGCGATGTGTGTAGCTACTGTTTTTCAAAGTCTACCATTCTTCCAGAGTGCTCAATCAGGGTGTGAGAGCGTAAATAGTCTGTATATATATATATATATACGTATATACACATATATACATATACTGATATATATGCATATATGCATATGTGTACATATATATGCACATATATATATATATACATATAGATATATATAGATGTATATATATATACATATACAAATATATATACATATATATATATACATATATATATATACATATACATATATATACATATATATACATATACATATATATATGCATATATATATATACATATATATATATATATTAATACAGGTTTCATTGAATAAAATAGACAAGGGAACTGCTGCTACTATGGTGTAGGGGGTAAGTATAATAACTATGACCTCTCCCGTCGATTATAGGCATTGAAGTATGTTAGTAGAGGTGTCGAAATTTATTTTATTTAGGCTAGGTTTAAACTGTTTGATGTAGATAGCTTCTAGAATTTTAAGTTTTCGTTTATTATTTTCTTGTCTAAGTATATGCGTATTTTCGACAAGTGCTTTCCTAAGAAGTGTGTGTTGATAGCCGTGGTGTTTTAAATGTCAGTATATGTTAGAATTTTCATTATGTGCAATGTAAGTCTCCGCGAAAGCGAGTTAGTAGTATGTCCAATGTTAGTATTATTTAGTTTGTTAGAGATACATTCTCGAAAGGGGCATTTGAATTTATACACTACATTGTTTTTTTGCAAATCGCTAACGGTGGGGGAGGAGACGTTGCGGACGATTGAGTTGGATGTTGTGGATTTAGCGTAATATATGATAAATTTAATTCTTTTGTTGGGGTCTGTCGGAGAGATATTAGTGTTTAGGAGTTTTTTAAGGATATTTTCATCTGTTGGTAGTTGGTGTGCATTTGGCTACGATATAAAAGAGTGATATGTTTGAGGTTGGTTGGGTTATTACCATGTGTTGTTTTTTTTTTCGTGTTCAGGTTTGTTAGGAAATGTATTTGTTCATCAACTATGTAGTTAGGAAAATTATTGTTGATGAGTGTCTGTTTTATGTTTTTTAGTTCACTGTGGAAGATGCGTTTTGTAGACAAGTTGGTTTTTGTTCGATGTAGTAGATTTTTTATGATTGCTAATTTGTAATGGTGGGGGCATTCGCTAATATAATTAAGTATGGAGGGATTTTTGTTAGTGGGTTTTTTATATGGTGAATAAGTTCACTTTTTTATATGGTGAGATAGTGAATAAGTTCACTTCTTAGGAAAACACTTGTCGAAAATACGCATGTACTTAGACAAGAAAATAATAAACGAAAACTTAAAATTCTAGAAGCTATCTACATCAAACAGTTTAAACCTAGCCTAAATAAAATAAATTTCGACACCTCTACTAACATACTTCAATGCCTATAATCGACGGGAGAGGTCATAGTTATTATACTTACCCCCTACACC
The DNA here is from genome assembly GCA_037127315.1 of Ascarosepion bandense. NCBI lineage: Eukaryota > Metazoa > Mollusca > Cephalopoda > Sepiida > Sepiidae > Ascarosepion > Ascarosepion bandense. The sequence goes on from JBBBDQ010001598.1 coordinate 4,453,398, forward strand.
ATAGTAGCAGCAGTTCCCAGACCAATCCCTGATGCCACTATACACTCAATTGAACAAAAAACCCACTACCACCATTCCTTCTCGGCCTACAACCATGTGCGACACAAAAAATGGACCTGTCTAATTTTCTCTGTATAACTCCACTCTGTTAAAAATAATTTAAATGTTCTATATTCACTGAACATTAAATGTTCATCGTTTGATAATGACTTATGTAAGACGAAAGCTCAGACCTGATAAAAAATCAACAATTATTGCGATTTCTTGTCGTCTTTCCATGACAACACTATCAAGCTAGTCAGATCATACGAAAAGAACTTACACAAAATAAATAGACAGAACTTGTCTATATTATTCAATGAAACCTGTATTAATGAAAAAATGCTGCCAAAATACACACAATATACATATATATATACATATACATCTATATACATATACATATATATATATATACATATATATATATATACATATACATATAACATATATATATATACATATAGATATATACATATACATATAATTATACATACATATACATATATACATACGTATATATACACATATATATACATATATATATATACGTATATATACATATATAAACGTATATATTCATATATATATATATATATATATACATATATACGTATATACATATATATATACATATATATATACATACATATATATGCATATATATATACATATATATACGTATATATACATATACATATATATATACATATATACGCATATATACATATATATACATATATACTTATATACATATATATACGTATATATACATATATCTCTACTGGCATTAGTACACGTGCGTTTGGTTTAGGATCCACTTTGAAATATTCTAAAAAGTAAGTTAGAATTTTGCTTTGATTTTATTGTTTTATTTTTTCTGGTTAATTTTTAAAATAATTTCATGGTTATTTGAACGAGTGTTCTTTATCTTTTTTCAAAGAAATTTCTTTAACCGGACTTTAACTAAGTTAAACCTTAGTTAACTCACCACCGTTACCTTTTTTTTTCTTTTTCTTCAATTGGAATAGATAGTCTAAACTATCGCCCGGTTCACACTCCACCCACGTCTATTGAACAGGTGTAGAGGCTTATCCCTTGTTCCCTGTTTAGGATGTGGTTTCCGGTTTTCTCTTTCCCAATCCTTTCCACTTTTCTTCTGTTTTTTTTTTTTTCAATTGGAGTAGATAGACTGAACTATCGCCCGGCTCACACTCCATCCACGTCTATTGAACAGGTGTAGAGGTTCATCCCTTGTTCCCTGTTCAGGATGTGGTTTCCGGCTTTCTCTCTTCTAATCTTTTCACTCTTACGTAGCCCCCGGCACATCAGTGGCGTTACCGCCTTGCTCGAGGTGATATGATTAAAAAAAATATATATATATACATATATACATATATTCGTATATATACATATATACGTATATATACAGGCTTACGGCCTATCACATTGAATACACCGGTTCTCGCTCGATCACCGAAGTTAAGCAATGTTGTGCCTGGTCAGTACTTAGATGGGTGACCGCTTGGGAATACCAGGTGCTGTAAGCGTTTACTGGCGGATGTGTGTTGTGGTGCAGTGGATATCGGCTCGGAAAGAGAAATCGGTGAGCCGTGTTCAAATTCCAGTTGAATACCCTGCATTCACTTAAGCACTGGAACCTTTGGGAAAGGTATTAATCCGTCCATTCCCTCCAGTTATGGGTTAAATAACAAGGTTAGGACTTTGGGACCCTGCTTCCAGTTATGGGTTAAATAACAAGGGTAGGACTTTGGGACCCTGCTCTTAAAAACAAATCCCAATGAATCGTGAAAAGAAAATCGTTGTAAAAATAAAATAACCTTACCCAAAATCACTTGTTATGACCTTAAAATGATCCCATAAGGATTGATAGGTCGTTAAGCCTCAAAAACAAACAAACAAACGTATATTTACATATATACGTATATGTACATATAATTTAAAACATACGCACCGTAATGGGAGCGCTAGAGGGTGTCGTCAGTGATGTCATCGCAAGGATCACTAGCGGGTCTTTCAACATGATACCCACCTCACCGCACCGACCCGACCAGAGATGATCAGTTTCTGACCCACTCTCGGTAAGCACTTTCAGACTCCGGAAAATTCTGTTTAGGCCCGGTACAAAACCTTGCAAATGCTTGCGATTGGCAGTCAGAGCCACTTTCCATTTAGAGGCGAACCGTACATGAGCTCGTCCGAAACATTAATTTAAACGCAGAATTTCGGGGAAGTTTAGGTAACAATTTGTTTTGGAATCCAGTCACTCTCTCTTTTGATCCATAACAAATTAGCTGTTCTTTCCGCTCTTTTGGTTATGGACTTGAGTGCTTTCCTTTTTTTACTCCCACTCTCCCAATATCTGTTAAGGCTTTGCATAAGAACCTTGCTGCAAATCCTCTAGTCCCCACTTCTATAGGAGTGCAGCTAGCCCTCCAGCCTTTAACCTTGCAACTCTCCAGTAGTTCGTCATATTTTAACTTCTTCCTTTCATGAGCTTCTTCTGCGTTTTCTTCCCAAGGGAACGTTAGTTTCCACAAGACTATCTTCTTCAAATTCTGTGAGAAGAAAACTATATCTGGGCGAAGTTTTGTGATGGCAAGTTCAATCTTGAGCCTATATCGGCCCTTAGTTCCCAGTCTGTTGCAGGAGATAGCAGGTTTGGATTTACCTTTCTATTTCGTTGGATTTTTACGCCCGCTTTAATAAATTTTATCTGCCTTGTGTCTGGGTTGTAAACATTCTCTTTGATAGCATTTTGAACTATTTTCACGATCCCTTTTAGAATTTCGTCATAGCGCCACCTGTAACGCCCATTAGCTAGTGCAGATTTACAGCTACTCAGGATATGTTTTAAGGTACCTTTGCGCCCACAAAGATGACAGTTTGGCGACTGGGATTTATACCATAATTGTAAGTTTGTGGGGCTTGGCAGGGTGTCGTATACTGCCCGAATCAGAAATTTTAATCTGGAGTCACCGTGCTATATTTCGGACCATTTGATTTGGCGTTTCAACATAGAGCTCGATTTGGTCCATGCCCCTTGCTGTCTCATCCCGACTTGGATTGCTATTCGTTTCTCTTCTTCGCCGTTTCTGATTTCTTCCTGCAAAAGATGACTTTTCTTTTTTCCTTGCAGTTTGTCATATTTTTCTGAGGGAAAAAACTCGAGGCCCGCGCGTCCATTAGCTATGGTCCCTAGTATTGCCTTTTCTCGGATTGTTTCTTTTGCTGTATTCAGTTCTTTCGAGGCGTTCCATTTTCTACCTGTATATACTGATATTCCCGCACCGGCTACTTTGGGATCTTTCGAGCACTCGTACTGGATTGTGGCTCTCACTTTAGCTACTTTAAATTCTTCGTGTAGGCTTTTAAACGGGAGTTTCAGTGCGTTTGTTTTCCCGTATAACGCTGCGCTGCATAGAGATCTTGGCAAACCTAACCGCCCACGTAGTCGTGATGTTATGCTTCGTTCCATTAGTTCTACCGTGGAGGAAGTGAAATCGTAGATAGTTACAGGCCAGAGTATTTTTGGAAGAATGACGGGTTGATAAATCCAAGCTTACCAAGCCAGGTAAGCCACACTTATCAACCCTGATTAACCACCCTTCTAGATTCTCCTTTGTTAATATTACAGATCTTTAATCTTTTAGGGTTTCATCGAACTGCTTCCCCAAGCTCTTTACTGTCTTTTGATGTATTGTAGGTATGTTATTTCCAAAGAGCTTAAATCTTTCGTTTTTCGAAAGCTTACCTTTCTTCATTACTAGGGAACGTGATTTGGAAGCGTTAAAACTCATTCTCGCCCAGTCGATGAGTTTTTCGATGCCCTTCAGCAACCGCCTTGCCCCAGTGGCGGACGTGCTGGTTATGGTCATTTCATCCATATACGCGCGAATCGGTGGTTGCCTTACACCGGATCTGGAGACTGGTCCTTGACATTCCACTTCAGCCGCTTTTATCAGCATATTCATTGATAATGTGAATAGAGTCACTGAAATGGTGCAGCTTGTTATTATCCCTCTTTCAAGATTGTGCCACGCTGAAGTTGAGGTCTTTGTTACTGCCCTCATTCTAAAATCCGTATAGTAGTTTAAAATGATCTTGGTGAAAGCAGCGGGTATATGGTACCGAATTAGAGCTTCTTCTACCAGACGATGGGGAATTGACCTAGAAGCATTCTTAAGGTCTAACCAGAGGACTGCAATATCTCCCTTATTTTCCTTGGCATCTTTTAGTAGTTGGGTAATGACCCCTGTATATTCCATGCATCCTGGCATGCCTGGGATTCCTCCTTTTTGAACAGAGGTGTCAATGTAGTTATTTATTATTAGATATTTTGACAGCCTACTATTTAATAAGCTGAAGAAAATTTTTCCTTCAACATTCAGCAGTGAACTACATCTGAATTGGTTGATTTTCTTGGCGTTTTCCTCTTTGGGGATCCATATCCCCTCGGAATACTTCCACTGGTCTGCTATCTTCCTTCTCTTCCAAATGACCTTCAGTAACTTCCATAGGATACGTTGTAATTTCGGGCATCTTTTGTACACTAAGTACAGTACTCCATTTGGGCCTGGAGCGGAGCTTGACCGAGCTTTTTTAAGCACTAATTGCAATTCAACCAAGTTAGGTAATCCTATGTCGAGATCAATTGAAGGAGGATCTGGTATAAGAAGTAGATGGTTTTCGCCAAGTTGTTGCTGCTGGTAGGGGTCGCTTAAGGAGTCTTTGAGAAAAGCATTTATTTCCTCTGTGCTACTTTGTAGCGTTCCACTGCGGGTTTCACACAGTAATTGTTTGGTAAATCCGAAAGGATTGGATATGAAGGCTGCTCTTTTCCGAGCTCTTTCTCTCCTCCTCCGGCGGTGCCATTCGGCTCTTCTTAATGCTTTTAGATCCGATCGGATCGAGTCTCTTAGTTCTCTTAAGGCTTCGTTTTCTTCGGGCTTTGCATTCTTATATTGTTTTTTTAGTGATTTTAATTCTGCCCTGTGTTTCATATATATATATATATATATATATATTGTTTATTGAGTTCTTCCTTTTCATAAAGATGGACTCGTCCAGAGTATACTTATACTACTTGTATAGAAGCGAGACTGGAGAACACCGTGTTTTCGCGCGGTTGTTACTATGACACTGTCAGCTCTCTGCTTTCGGACAGAAAGCATTAATTCATTTGTGGCTCTGCCAAAGAGTAGAGTGACGACTGGGCAAAATTAGACAGATATTTTTGGCTGGGTTATATAGCCCGGATGACCTACGTTAAAAAAGGCCTTGTGCCGCATTTTGCCTTAGTAGGTGGGTGAATAAATAACAGAACGCCGTGTTTTCACGCAGTAGTTCCATTGACACTGTCAGCTCTTTGCCTTCGGGTGGAGAGCATTAACCCAGCCGTGACTCCGCTGAAGGGTAGAGTCACGACTGGGCAAAATTAGACAGAAATCGTTGACTGGGCTATATGGCCCGGAAGGCTCATGTTAAAAAAGTATTTGTGCCACATTTTGCCCTAGTGGGTGGGTAAATATTTAACATTACTTCGTGTTTTCACTCGGTAGTTCCTTTGATTTTGTCAGTTCTGCCTTCGGGCGGATAGCATTAACCAAGTCGTCACGACTGGCCAAAATTAGACAGATATTTTGGCTGGGCTATATGGCCCGGAGAACCCACGTTAAAAAAAACTTGTGCCGCATTTTGCCCTAGTGGAGTGGGGGTAAATATATACAGAATACCGCATTTTCACAGAGAGATAACTGGAGAATACGAGTGATCAGAGAGAGATTAGCAGTCAGTCCACAGTAGTTTACAGTAGCTTTGTGCTCCACTCATCCTGAAGATTATTACGCAGTACCCGTCAACTTCCAACGCGGATATACTCAATTTACTACGGCTTCACTTCCAGAGACTTGTGTATATGCCTTTTACTAACTCACATTCCTGGACTACTAATCGTCATTCCTGGACTACTAATCGTCATTCAAATCTGTATGCTTACGTTAATAAACTTATTTTCTATCTCAATTACTGGTCATTGATCATTTATTTGTGCGGGCCCCATTCCCGGAATCCACAACATATATATATATATATATATATATATATATATAATATGGCACAGGGCCAAATTTGGGGAAAAGCACTGGTTATCAACAACACTATCTTTTAACATAGCTAGTCTTTAAATGGAAACAGAAAGAAAAATTATACTTTAAATCAGGAATAACCAGCTGAAATTCTTTGGACAGATAAAGAAGTTAAGGTGCTTGGAAAACCTAACACTCACAGGGGAGAGTGAGGATAACAGAAATATGGTAAGGCAGTGAGTCATTTACCTGAAAAACTTGTGTAGATAGACCAACAGGGTGGGGCGTGGCAAAAGGAGAGTAAAATCTCCTAAAAGCCACATGTAACCAGAAGTTGTGAAAAACTATGATCGTTTATGTCCTGGAAGGATGCGACACACAAAGAAATCTAAGTTATAGGCCCAAGCATTCGATAAAATTCGATTTATCAAAGCATCACATTCCACTTACCATTTTTTTTAATACAGACATCATAATGCTGTGAATTCTCTATGAAGTCCTAACTGGTCCCCATATTTGTTTGATCATTTCATCCTATGCAAGATACTAAGACACAAGGAGTTATTGAGTTCTGAAGATATAAGAAAAGAAAAAAGTGAAAGACTATTAAGTAAAAAGAACAATCAAGAAAAGTTATGGTAACGATTGGCATTGCATTTAAATTTTGAAGATCAAAGTTGGCTGAAAAGCGTGGAGTTGGAAGAGTTCCAAAGCGAGAAGTGCAAGGAAGAAACTTTTAATATAGAAATTACGGTTACATGTAGAAAATTCAGAATCATGTTGCGAATCTAGTAGTAAGATTATTCATCAAACCTAAGTACAAAGCGAAGAGTTCAGCATGAAAATATCAATAAGCATTCACCATGAAAGTCAGTCAGTTAAGTGTCATACGTGAAACACGCTTGGGCGATCATGTCTCGAAAGAGACATGACTGACTAGGCAAAAGATTATCCCGCAGTAGGTTACCATTGCTTTCTGCGGTAGACTGGTTGCCAGCCAAGGCTATAGAACTAAATCTGTTCTGTTATTTAACCCATAACTGGAGGGAAGAGACGAATTAATGCCAAGGGTATTTGCGCGTAAGTGAATGCAATGAAAATCAACTACCTGATTTCTCGTTCCGAGTCAATATACACTGCATCCAACACACCGACCACCATGAAAGTATTTCTAGAAAAGACACAGAGAAGCTACATTACGGCGGTGAGAAAGTGATTGCAGCCGAGACGTTTGGTTAGGACTAATAATATTGCTGGATTCTGTATAATATATTTATATTATATTTGGATTTTATCAAGAATCTCTAAATATATAGCAGGAGTACCGGACCATGTGCAGTACCAATATTCAAAGCGTTTACGAATGGAAGACTTGTAAATGCGAGGTAGATTCTGAAGAGAAAATCGTCTAGCACGACTCAAGCAACCAACTTTTTAACTGCATTAATACGACTTTTTGCGGGGAGAAGATGATGATAATAACATCTGTTGCAATACAATAACACGGTCTTAAATCTGATGCGCGCAGTGAGTACCGAATTTATTACACTTGTAAACTGGTTTGTAAGACAGGATTGCTAAACATCGCTCTACAGTAGGCGCCGGTTTCAAGTTAGCTGTTCATCAGCTTCATTGCGCCTTTTTTTTTTTTTTTCATTTCGAAATTAATAACTTCGGGATCAAATCGATGATTCCGCCAACGTCCTCCATCGTTGCCGCATGACACAAGGACCTTTGTGAATCGATTTCATTGATTTTATATCATCCTATTGCCTGCGTTTGATCGGGGAATTTCCTAGCATGCGATTGGCTGCGTCGTTCTAACTGCCAAGCAAGTCTAATTACGAATCAAATCAGGTGCTTCATATCCTTCCAACAAATACTTATGCTAACCAATAGATGCGCGTAGGAGAACAAAATGAAATGCTGATAACCCCTCTTCGATAAGCAAACGCTTACTTTCCTGTAATGGAAATTCTTACGATTAGCTTGCAGCTTACACGAGAGAATAAAAATGTTCTTTAAAATCGAAATCTTGAACGCTTACAAGAACGAGAATTTTCCGCCAGAATTAACCGATTGATAAAAAAAAAAAAGAAAAGATTTCCCTCTGATATAGGAATGGAGTTCATGAGGATAATATTGTAGCTTAGCGATATACACAACTGCCAGGAATCTTTCGAAACTGGTTTTCTGTGATCTTTCACGGTGCGCACACACAGACACGCACAAAAATACACTGGGCTTCTTTTCTACGGTCGTACGCCATCTTTCCAACATTGACTGGAACAGAAAAGGATGTATTACAAACACGCACTAACCGTACCAAGAAAATCGTGAATAAATACACATCTTCAATGCATCCATACGACGCACTGCTGCCGTATACGAACAGGAGCTTCACAGTCTTTACTTTCCAGTCTCAATAGTGCCAAAAAAGCGTCTATATCAGTTGTATATTAAACTTGGCAACCAGGTAGAGATTTTAGACTGAACTCTTTAGCTATATATATAAAAGGCAAGATGTTTGTGTGTCTGTCTGTCCATCTGTATGTTCTTTATACAAATCCACAATTTTTATCCGATTCTTACTAAACTTCACACAAATATTCTTTTGGCTTCCGGTCAGATCATGGGCTACGTATTTTTTCCGGGATATTGGAAGACAATACTTCGATATCTGATCAGGTCTGATCAAGATCAGGATTCCAGCACTTTTATCGTGGTTCTTGCTGCAGAATTTGCTCTAACTTAGTAAAATTATAGTTTTTAGTCTCAAACATTAGTAGATCTTCTCATACGACTCATTTTCAATATCAGAAATCGATAGCCCTGATATTCTATCGAATCTGATCAAAAACCGATATTCAGCCATCAATATGGCTTATTTACTCCAAATTTACTCCCGATGGGTACAAGTTTTCATGGATTTACTTAGTTTAGTTTATCGTTGGATGACTTATTTGACTCCGATATTGGAAATCGATACCCCGATATCCTATCGGGTCTGATCAAAATCAGGTAATCAGTCCTTTTATTTTGGTTTTTGCTTCGGGTTTCGCTCTAAGTAGGTATAATTGTAGTTCTTAGTCTCAGCCATGCTACCATTTACTCAGAGGATATATTTAGCCTTCAACATTCAGTTTCGGACGAAAAATTTATTTGACATTGATACTGGAAATCAAAATTTATCTTACATCCATTCATATTTTTTTAATCTACAGTTTCGCTTTGTCTGGAAACAACTATTGCGTTTTAGTCTTTCATGCCAACGTCCAAATGGTCTGAGCTCCAGGACCATGGATTAGTTTTAAAGCTTTCATTACACCCGAGCAACGCTGGGCTATACAGCTAGTTTAATCTATAGACGTAGACATTTCTTGGTCCACTGGCTATATTTACTGATATCTCCTCTTACGTTTGGTAATTTTTCAAGTATACATTGCAGAGTCCAGAGATTGAACTCGCGATTAATATGTCACCAAATGCACAGGCCAACGATCGAGAAGTGAGAAATCCTAAAAATAAGAAATATAAACACTAGTAGTATACGTTACCAGATTGATATGCACCTGATGAAGACCAAAATACACAAGAGCCGAAACGTTAAGGTTTAAAGAAGAAAGGTTGGTAAAGTAGTCTTAATGTAAATAGCGTAATTAATTATAACTCCTTATCTCTGAAATACAAATTTAAAATTCACAATGTAGAAACATTTATTGAAATGCTCCCTTTCGAAATGTGAATGTTATGCATCTCACTCACGTGAGGACACTTCGATATTGTGTAATGATTAGCAAGAGTGTCTTGCTAAAATCATAATACCTGAGTAGTGAGTTCGATCCTAACTGGGTGGCTTATACTTTCTTCCATGTGCCGAATTTGAGCTGCACTTAGAAAATCAAATCATGTCTTTGAACAGCACCGAGCGAAAAATGCCCCAGCTTAACATCGTTTTTTTTTTTTTTCAAAAAGTCTAAATACGATTCCTCGAAAAATGTTTCCGGACTTTTTTCGAAACGATGACTGTCACAGTGATTGCTTATATCGATTTCGGGTTAATGAAAGCAATTTTCAGTGCTATCAAAGATAGATCAATAGGCTTCGATTAAAGTTTCAGCAAAAGTGAGGGTATGATTGTTCCTTACTTTATGTGAGTGACATCCAACGCCATAATCATGACTCATTCAGTAGACTGAGACTGAGTCCATGAATAAATGCCACCAACGAACGGGGGTCTAATGAACTCTTACGTTGCTTTCAGCATAAAGCTTTTCGAGTTCACTGCATTCACGTCGAGATGAGCTCATCTTGTAGAAGGAAAAAAAACTGAAATAATTATTTGTTTTTATGTTCGTTCATTTTCGTTTTGGGGGTGAGTTTTTTCCCCACTAACGTTCACAAATTTAAGACTAATGAACAACTCAAAATATAGGATTATCTAAACTTATTTATAAATGGAACTTTGTCTGAGTGTGTGTATGTATCTGTGTGTGCGTGTCCGTTACCTATAGACTCCGAAACGGCTGAACCAATTTTCTTGAAAATTTACACAGTTGTACTATAAGCGTCTGCGAGTGTTCTTAGCTAGGTTTTGTGTCGAGGTACCCCCGATAAATAAAGAAAATCGATAATCGAAAAGATCGGGTTATAGAAGGAGTGGTCTGATTTTAATCAAATTTAATACACTCATAGACAAAGACATAAGAAACGATATTCAGAAGGTTCAAGGTTGCAGTTCCTACAATAGTGCAGAAAATCGGTAATATATATATATATATATATATAAAAGGCAAGATGCTTATGTCTGTCTGTTTATCTGTCTATATGTCCTTTGTACAAATCCTCAATTTTTATCCGATTTTCACCAAACTTCACACAAATATTCTTTAGGCTGAGTCTGAGCTCCAGGACCATGGATTAGTTTTAAAGTTTTCATTACACCCGAGCAACGCCGGGCTATACTGCTAGTTCAACATAAAAAGAGGAAATAAGTGTAAATTAGGGTAAAAGTTGACTCTAGAATTGAAACGTTCAAGATTGTAATATCTAGGGAAGTATCTTTTCGGGAGTTTGCTTCAAAAACTAGCGGTTCTCGAGAAGCTATCTTCCTCCTTACAAATGAATATTAAAAGAATTAGCATGCTTCAACCCTGTGCACGTGACATAATGTCTCTTAGCGGTAAAGGTCTGAACTGATAGAACTAAGGAATGTATACCCTTGTGCAAATTAAGTAAAAGGAAACGAATACTGTTTCCTAGTATCTTTCACTCTTTTCCTAATCACATATACGTCGTCACTTGACGTTGTTTCCGACTGCATTTTTCTTTTCGTTTTGGAATAATGAATCCAATTTTTTTCTTCACCTTGATGACACAATTGGCAGTTGAAAGACTGCCACTAAGTATATATCCGCGATCTTTCTGTAAGGCTTGCCAGTGTGTTCGTAATCACGGATGTAATCACGGACGAAACAATATTTTTCAAGGCGAAACAAATTTTAACATACACCCCGAAATAGATTTATCATACACAAGAAAATCAGATTCATATTATTGCACACCTCCTCAAACTACCTAATCTGAGTAAAACAGAGAAATCGATTACATCCTGTCACTTCAGTGAGTTTAAAACGGACTGTATAGTGAAAGAAAGAAACTAAAGTAGGTCTTTCAATCAATTTCCACCAGAGTAGTTCGTCAGAACATTCAAAGACATAGAGATAGAGAGGCGATAGGCTTGGTAAAGTTTTTTTTTTTTTGTGCGGGAAAGTGGTTGTAGTGTTGGAAACAATTCATCACCCACAAGGTCGCGTAAAGGCTACATATACTTTCTGGATACTTCGGGTACTTTCTGGAGAATTACAAAATAAAAAAGCCGGTCATTTTTCAGCATCGTTCGCAATAGATACGTTCTACTTGGAGTATGGGTATCAATAGAGGATCAAAGCGATTTGCCTCATTAAGATTGCAGACGTTCATCATTTGGATGGAATCCAGGGTCTTACCGGTAATGATGGAACGTTACTAGCTTGATATTGAAATCCAGTCGTTCTCCCATTGCGCTGTCAGGGATTTTTCAGTGGCGAGATCAGTTGCCACTGTTCGATATTTATTTTTTAAACCAATTCCCTCCAAGCAAGGTAGTAATGCCACTAAGATGCAATGGGCTAATGGAGTGAAAGAAATTGGAATGATTTTAGAAGGAGCAGGAAACCTAAACATGGTACTAGGGATAAATCATCATTACTGAGAGGAGTGTGAACTGAACGATAAGCGAACTTACATACTTCCATTGTAGAGAAGAAAAGAAAAATAGAATAAACGTAAATTATGAATTACTAGCAGTATAGCCCGGTGTTGCTCGGGTGTAATGAAAGCTTTAAAACTAATCCATGGTCTTGGAGCTCAGACTCTTTGGACGTTGGCACGAAAGACTAAAAAGCAATAGTTGTTTCCAGTTAAAGCCAACCGTAGACTGTAAGAAAAATGAATGGATGTAAGTCAAATTTTGATTTCCTGGTATCGATATCAAATAAGTGTTTTTCGTCGTAAACTGAATTTTGAAGGCTAAATAAGTCCTCTGAATAAATTGTATCATGGCTGAGACTAAGAACTATAATTATACCTACTTAGAGCAACGCCGTGCTATACTGCTAGTCTATCATATTTGAATGCAAATGACGTCGACAGATTTTCTTTTTTCAAAAATCTTAAATAATCAAAAATGCCGCTAATTTATTTTGCAAATCAGAAATCGTATTTCTATTTCTTGTCTATCGATACTCTTGTTTTCATTTCTGTCATTCAGTCGATCTAAGATGATCTGTTTCTGGTACAAAAATCGAAACCTGAAAAGATTTTGTCTTTTTAGCCTCAAAGAAAATTCACAGCACACAGCGAAGAAGCAATAAGTAAGGAATTATTTCCGATTGTTAAACAGCCAAAAATACACACGTGGAGATTTTGTTTGCATGGATCCGTGAAAGGTGGCTGCCGAGGAGAAGCTGGCAAAGGAGTGTGTTTTCAGAAAAGGCATAGAAAGAAAACTTCTGTTTGATTAGCTCAGAATCTGTCCTGTATTGACCTTGCTCACTAAAAGACGCAGCGGGAAAATGGGCTGGATCTGACCATGGAAAGCTGCATGGCCAATCAGTTTTTATTCTTTAGGTGAGTGTCTTTTCTATATTTGTTGCTTTTTGCTATCGCGCGGAAGACGGTTCGGACCGTTACGTTCGGAGCAGTGAATCACTCACCGATCTGCGCTGCGTGGGAAAGGGGAAACACAAAAAGTAAAGATAGGTCTGCATGTTAGTGTGTTTTTAGATTTGGAATACGTTGGCACTTTGGTAAGTGTGTGTGTGTGTGTGTGTGTGTGTGTATGTGTGTGTGTGTGTGTGTGTGTGTGCGTGTGCGCGCGCAAGTTTGTTGTGCGTCTCACTGTGAAGAGGAAAAGAAGAAAATAATGAGAAAAAGAAGTATTCCCAGTTATATCCGATTCCAAGCGAAATAAATAGTTGAATTCTACGAATAATAGGCCTGGAAGTATTGTGATCTAAACACTGGAGGCAAATGTTACAGCTTCCGAGGGAGTCCTAAAGTAAACCATTCATCAAGATCGATAATTCATAACAAGTCTAACTCGAAAATATCGAAGAGACCATTTCGTCATTTTGCCATGTTATTGTTTATAGGTAGTCTTTTCCCCTCCTCTTGGCAACCATCCACCATTTTGATTTATCGCTCCCTTGTATGAACTAAAAGAAAACAAACAAAAGAATTTAATTTTGGAGAAAAAAGACATAAATTACAAGTTGAAAAAATTTAGAACGATATCAATGTTTGTCCTTGAATATTCCGGTCTTTCACAAATCCATCTCCACTGATTTACAAAGATGCGGGTGTGAGCATTTTTATGACGGTCAGATAAAATAACCGAACTTTGTGAAACATTTTTCGTTAAAAAAAATAATCCCGCAGTAAAACTTATTAATCCCGCAGCAAAAAAAAAAAAAGAAGAAGAAAACTTATAGTCAAATTTCGCAAGAAAATTTTTGCTGGAAAAATATTTTGTTTTGACGCTTTTTAACCAGAAAGAAATATTTGGTGTATTCATTGAAAATAAAACATTTGTATTTATTTCTTTATTGAAGGAGTATTTCTGATGTCATATTTACTTTAAATTTGCCAATGTCATGAAGATCGAGTTTCATCAATCTGTGTGATGATTTATATACTACTACTGCCTTTCAATCGGGTACTTTCAAAAAGATTATTATAATTATTTCATTAATTATTCGGAGTAAAGAACTGATGGAGATGCTCGGCAGCCTGGACATATCTGGAAAAGACTTGAGAGTAAGAAAGAATCTTTACTGGCAGCAAACCGCTTGCATACGGACAGGTAATGAATTGAGTAGATATACAAAGATAGAAAGGGGCGTAAGACAAGGATGTGCCTTTTCACCGGATCTGTTCAACTTGTACAGCGAGAATATTTTGAAAACCCTAAAAGTTATGCCTGGATTCGTAATCGGAGGCTACAATTTAAACAACCTAAAGTACGCAGATGATACAGTGCTGATAGCAGACACAGAAACGAAACTACGAGATCTCCTACAGAAGGTAGCAAAAGAAAGTAGCAAGAACGGACTAGAAATAAACTGCACGAAAACCGAATGCATAGTCATCAGTAAAAGCAGCAGCCCAAAATGCCAAATACAGCTCGGGGATACTAGAATCAAGCAGGTACAAAAGTTTAAATACCTGGGAAGCGTTATAATAGAAGACGGAAAGTGCAACACAGAGATGCGAAGGCGAATTGTCATGGCGAAGGAAGCATTTCAGAAGTTAAGTAAGGTATTAAGAAACAGGACAATTTTGCTAGAAACTAGGAAGAGAGTACTGGATTGCTACGTGATGTCCGTCCTTCAATATGGCAGTGAATGCTGGACAATACCATCAAAGATGAAGGAAAAACTTGAAACAACTGAAATGTGGTGCATGGATCGAGCATGTGAGCAATGATGAGGTCTTGGAAATGATGGAAACAAAAATGAAATTAATACTGAGCATCAGGAAGAGACAGCTGAAGTTACTGGGACACGCAATGAGGAAGGAGGGCTTGGAGAATCTAATATTAACAGGCCAGATAGAGGGGAAAATAGACAGGGGAAAGCAACGGATAACGTCTTTGAAGAACCTAATCAGGTGGATGACGGAACGAGGATTGCATGGTGTAACAGGAGAACGCGTGCTCAGAACCACCAGGGATAGGGAAAAGTGGAAAGCCATGATCGCCTACGTTCTGAAGGGACAGGGCACATAGAAGTAGAAGAACATCCTCATATTCACTGCATCAGTCGACTGGTGTTTTCATTTGCCTTTCACAATATTTGTTTGGATTTATGGGATGGTGGATTTTCAGATGTCTATGGATTACTCGGATTAGTTTTACGATCCTTGATCACTATGTTCCGACTGGAGCAGTTTCTGATCTGTTTCAGATTTTGCTAAAATTCAAACACGACGTCTTGTCATTATTTCATGATTTAATTTAGTTCCACTATGTAAAAATTCGATTCGAAATTTTCAGAACGCCGTACGGTAAAGTCACGAAAAGCCATGAGATTCTCTCCTTTCACTCTCAGTCACTCAAGGGACATTTCCAACTAAACAATGAGAGATAGATCATCATTTTCAAAGTAGTCTACCCGACTTGCGACGCTTGCTATTGGTTAGGAATTAAATAGATTTGCACGCTTAGTGACCTACAACGCAGACGACGTCCAGTGTAGAGGCCTTTATTTGTTTATTTTACAAAAACAACATGCAACAAAGTTGCGTTTTGACAAGTGATGTAAATGTGGTAAATTTTTGTTTTGTTCCCCGAAGCACTTTATTCCTTCAAATCTTTCCAAAACATCTCTATTTCCATGCAAATGTATCGATAATTGTTTATTGAAGAAACCTACTTTTTTTTAATTTTATCGAGAAGAAAAATATATAACTGCTTGTGGCTGTTTATCTCACCCACCAACCATGATTCAAAAATGTTATTCACTGCAGAATGACTTCACGCGTAATTTTACGATTTTTCTGTCTTTTTACTTCCATTTTGCGATTAATGCGCGGAAAATGAGTTCCGAAACACAGCAAAATCGTGGAGTAATTGTTGAAACGGGAGTAAATAGAACGAAATCAGAGTCCTACGCCTCAAGTTATTCAGCGGTGAATCAGATATGAGAACGGTGGAAAGGGGTGAGATATAGTCCGATTGTTTTCTCGTCGATAACATGAAAGAAAGGTACGTTTCTTCTATAAACAATTATCGATTTAAGTTCATCATATACATTTGCACGGACTTAAGGATATTTTGGAAAGATTTGAGTGGGTAAAAGCCTTCGGGGAACAAATAAAAAATTTACCGTAAATGTTAATTTCTGTACACCTCTTTTATGTTGAATCGATAAGAACACTTAGACTGGCCTGTTTTCCATTCTTCTCATGGTGCCCGTTCAATTTAGAAATCTAAACATATTTATAAATGGAACTTTGTGTGTGTGTGTGTGTGTGTGTGTGTGTGTGTGTGTGTGTGTGTGTGTGTCCGTTACCTATAGACTCCAAAACGGCTGAACTGATTTTCTTGAAAATTTACACAGTTGTACTATACGCGTCTGTGATTGTTCTTAGTTAGGTTTTGTGTCGAGGTACTGCCGATAAATATCGAAAATTGATAATCGAAAAAATCGGGTTATAGAAGGAGTGGTCCGATTGTAATCAAATTTGATAAACTCATAGACAGAGACATAAGAAACGATATTCAGAAGTTTCAAAGTTGCAGTTTTTATAGTACTGCAGAAAATCGATAATATATATATATATAAAAGGCAAGATGTATGTGTGTGTGTCTGTTTATCGGCATGTATGCCTGTATTTTATTCAGCCGCCCTTTTATTTTAGTTTTTGCTTCGGGTTTGACTCTAAGTAGGTATAATTGTAGTTCTTAGTCTCAGCTATGATACCGTTTACTCACAGGACTTAGTTAACCTTCAAAATTCAGTTTACGACGAAAAAAACTTATTTACTATCGATACCAGGAAATCAAAATTTGACTTACATTCATTCATTTTCATCTCAGTCTGTGGTTTCGTTTTAACTGGAAACAACTATTGCTTTTTAGTCTTTCGTACAAACGTCCAAAGAGTCTGAGCTCCAGGACCATGGATTAGTTTTAAAGCTTTCATTACACCCGAGCAACGCCGGGTTATACTGCTAGTCAGTAAATAGTTATGAATGTTATCCCTCATATAGTTTATAATATTTTCATAAAATGTAGTTCTCTCCTCTTTGCAGTTTCCAACTTTGTAATACATAAGTCAAGACGCCGGCGCAAAAGTATAAATAAAATCAAAGATAGTAATGTATTGAAAATAATTATGTAAATATCCCTACATGTAGTCTATAAATTTCAACTATTGACGATTGTATAGATGAATGAACGGGAGAATTCGTTTAAAATAACAATTTTAATTAGTTAATTGTTTACATTGTTCGGACCGTTGTCCTCATCTTTGTTGTCATACTTACAACGTTTCGGCCGTTGTACGCTCTGACCTTCTTCAGGTGATTGAAATTTTGAGCTGAACCCTTTATTTCGATCACTGAGGTAGATTGTTCTCGTTCCATGAGTCATGCCACTTCCCGATGTCTTAGTTGTCTCAATTTAACCCAACTCTCTAAGTTTTTTTTGTTTACCACTACTGTCGCCAGTTTTATTTCGTCACTTGATCCAACCAACGTTTGTATCCACTGGGCCATGTATTTGAGAATTTTTAGCTTGGGGCTCCCGATGCCTAGTTATTTGAAGAAATCGCATGTTTCTAGTTAAATGTATGAAAAATGCATGAAATTTATCAACTATTATGGGCGAATAAGATGTCATGGTTTTTTAATTATATATGAAAGGTGCAGCAATAATTGAGAGGTTTTTCATTTTGATTAGAAAAACTTGATTACATATGTTATGCATTAAGAACATGGGGTGTTCAAAGATTTCTAAAAGAGTTTCATTTCAGCAATATATATATATGTATATATATATGGATATATCTGTCTGTGTGTGTGCGCGTGTGTGTGTGTGTACATTCTAACGAACCCAATTGGTCCAACTTCAACCAAAATTAAGTCACTGATCGATCATGATATGAGATTTTGATGTACGCAAAAAAATATCGAATCGATTTACAGGGTACGACAGAAATCACCGAAACGCTTAGAATTTACGAACTTTTCTCCTCCGAGATGTCTTATGCGAATTCAACCAAAATCGGGTAATTTGTAGATCAAGGTCCTAACCTTTGACGTACACAATTTCTTTTTCGAATCAATGTACAGGGTTCGTCAGAAGTCAATGACAAACCTATCTGCGGTTTCTCCTTTGTGAACTTTCATGCTTTTTCTCCAAAACGCTTTACTTAAACTAAATCAAAATCGAGTCAATGGTAGATTAGGGTCTGATGCCTTGATATGCAAACAAAAATTTCAATTCACACACAGGGTGCGGCAAAAGTTAATGGGAAATGTTGATTTTTTCCAATCGTTTATTTCTCTGAAATGCAACAAAATCCAATACTTACTTCTCATTTATTTTAATTTACGCGTCACGGCAACCTCAGTTTTTGCTAAAATTCAAACACGACGTCTTGTTATTATTCCATAATTTCATTTCACGCCACTATGTAAAAAGAATGATTCGACAAACAAGAAAAAAAAGTAAAATTGAATTGTTTTTTTATCAACCCATTAAAGGCTTTCTTAGTAGATATGTTGAAATGGTAAGTTCAAGTGCTTTTGAATAAGCCCTTGACCATACCATTTAAATATAAGTACTAAAAAAACCTGAGCAACGCCGGGCTATACAGTTCTTCTTCTTCTTCTTCTTCTTCTTCTTCTTCTTCTATGTGCCCTCTCCCTTCAGTACGTAGGCGATCATGGCCCTCCACGTCTCTCTATCCCTTGTGGCCCTCAGCATGTTTGTTCCTGTTACTCCTGGTAACCCCCGTTCCGTCATCCACCCGACCAGGCCCTGCAAATATGTTATCCGCTGCCTTACTCTGTCTCTCTTTCCCTCTACCTGGCCAGTCAGTATCAGGTTCTCCAAACTCTCCTTCCTCATTGCGTGTCCCAGGAACTTCAGTTGTCTCTTCCTGATGCTCGGTATTAATTTCCTTTTGGTTGCCATTCTTTCCAACACCTCATCGTTGCTTGCATGTTCAGTCCACGATATCCGCAGCATCCTTCTGTAGAACCACATTTCCGCTGCTTCCAGTTTTGACCTCATTTTCGATGATATTGTCCAGCACTCACTACCGTATTGGAGAACTGACATCACATAGCAATCCAGCACTCTTTTCTTTGTTTCTAGTGAAATTTTCCTGTGTGTTAGTACTTTGCTCAGCTTCTGGAACTCGCCCTTTGCCATGCCAGTTCGCCTTCGGATCTCTGAAATAATTCGGCAGTTACTTTTTCTAAACGTTTTTTTTTTTTTTTGCGTATATACATATTCTTATGGGATTGTAGCCATTAGAGTTTGCAAGTGAGATTTTAACCGGGATGACTTTGCCTACAAACACTTCCTAAGTAATTCTAGCGTAGTAAATCACTAGTGAAATATAATATTTCTCCTACAACCGTTGTGAGTAAGAAAGACAAATTTGTTCTACGTAATTTTCAACTATTTCATTTGCTTTCCTTAGCAGCCAATTCAATTTTACTTTTTTTTTTTTTTTTTCAGAAGAAATCTTCCCATTCTTTAAAATATCTTCCATCAGGTGACTATTTGAAAAAAAAAATATAGCTCTTTTTATCCAAATATTGCATTTCATCCGCATCATCTAAATTGAACTTCTCGTTTGATAACTCTACATTCTTCCCTTGTTCTTTGCACCAAACAGCTATTTCTTCGGGCCACTCGATGCGGCTTTTCTTGTGAACATCAATCAAAGAGAGAACCTTCTTCCTGGACCGAAACACGAGTTTCTTTCGAGGGCTTCTTGAGTAATACTCGCCTTTCGATGCCAAAGGCGACGACTGCCTACAGCGGTCAATTTTGGTGGCCTTTCTAGTCGTTTGTTAATGTCAGGCATTTAAGAATCTCATTTCTTTTTTTTTTAATTGCTGACGGCGATTCTAGTTATGTTTAATTGCTATGCAGTGACCGAATATTTTTGTTTTCTTCATAATAAACCACCATCTTATTTTGTGCTTTTTGTTTCTTTTTTTCCGAGTTTTGTTTTTCCTCAGCATCTTCGAATGTGAAGTGATGCAGCGTGTGGAGAATGCAGTGTTTTCAATGCAGTGCCTTTGGTCCCTGCAGCATTTTACGAAGGCAATGTTCAAATGACAAGTGACAATTTCTGCAATGACTTCGAACAAAGTTGCAATCTGAAAGTAGTAGAAAATTTTAAAATATCAGAAAATATATTCCTTACAATTATTCTTCTATTTTTTGCACCCTAATATGTGATATTTTTCCAGATGTGCATAGTTTAAAAATCGAATACCCCTTTTGCTTGAAGAGAACCTCACTCTTTGACCAATATCTGAAGGCCTTTCAATGCAGAGTAATTGTTACTGACATTAGTCTGTTTGTTTAATATCATAAAATAGTGGTGTGCTCGATTCTCCACTTCACTATACAAAAGTTGATATTAAGCTGATTGATTCGTTTGTTTATGGATTGTCAACCCATTACAGGCTATTTAAAGCCACCTAAATATTTTCAGATTGCAAAATTTAAAAAATGAATATTAATGATTTACTGATGAAAGTCTTACTAATTAGCCCATAACTTGGGGGAGAAGAGAAGAGAAGTATTTGCGTGTAAGTGAAAATAACAAACCAACGGAAATTGAAATTCGGCTCCCCGATTAAAAATTTCGGGACATTACCCCTTGCATCACCCGCACATCCCAGGTTTCAGCATTCGGTACTCCAGAACGATCATCCATCGAGGTTAAACGCGGCATTAAATGATCAGGCAAAAGTTGATACGTTGTGAAATCAAGTAACCTACTCATCCTTGTAGATTGTCTTACAACTATTATCAACAGTATAATCCCAATAATTGATGGGATTACGACATTTTCTCAAAACTTCAATGAACAAATTCTGCTGACAATAATAAACTTAAATCTCAGAATTGCTTAAATGATTCTAGAATAATCTATAGGCGTGGGAAGCAAAGATTATAGAGGAAGAAAGCGAAGGTAGAATATGAAAAAAAAAACAATCTGATCATTTATTTTCTTTCTAACTATTCATTTTCGAAATTCAAATCTGTCAGTTACTAAAAGTTACTAAGTTTTATCCAATATGTCTGCTACTCAAATCACATATTTTTGCCCACTCATTCACTTTCTAATTTCAAATTCAATAATCTTAAAAGAAATACGATTCTGTCTCGTTTTTCAAAGCATTCAGTGCGATTGTATTTAATAAATAATATCAAGGAAAATATGTGATGTGAACATTTTTGATGAAGACATAAAATTTTCTTTGCTCATATGTCACCAAAATATAGAAGAAACGAATTTAGTACAAAATATTGATGTTTTCAATACAATTGAAAATAACTCTTTTCTTGATGAATAAATAGAAAAACTAATAATAAAATATGTTTTACACAGTGTGTTTTTTTTCTTAAACAGGTACATCTTGTCTCTCAACCTTTTCTCTGATTCCTATCAGTTTATTTTTAACGTAAACGCTATTCTTAACCCTCTAGGGCCATTCGTATTATATTTGATACAGTATTTCCCTATAAGGAAACATTTGATATTTCCCTATAAGGAAACATTTGGTATTCATTGACTGAGCAGTCAGTACTGCTTTCATTTGAAATTTATAAAATATTTCTCTTAAAAAATTTTTCAGGATAAAATATTTCTTTCAAGGCTTATTTTCATACTGTATCAAATATGATACGAATGGCCCTAGAGGGTTAACATCAGTTACCAGAGTGATCAATCCAAATTTACTTGGGTGAACAAATCTAAACTCATTTATAAATGGAACTTTTTCTCTCTGTGTGTGTGTGTGTGTGTGTGTGTGTGTGTGTGTGTGTGTGTCCATTACCTATAGACTCCGAAACAGCTGAACCAATTTTCTTGAAAATTTACACAGTTGTACTATAAGCGTCTGTGAGTGTTCTTAGCTAGATTTTGTGTCGAGGTACCCCAGATAAATATCAAAAATCGATAATCGAAAAAATCGGGTTATAGAAGAAGTGGTCCGATTTTAATCAAATTTGATACACTCATAGACAAAGACATAAGAAACGATATTCAGAAGTTTCAAGGTTGCAGTTCTTACAGTAGTACAGAAAATTTGATATCAATACCAGGAAATCAAAACTGAGCTTACACCTATTCATTTTTCTTTCAGTCTACGGTTTCGCTTTAACTGGAAACAACTATTGCTTTTTAGTCTTTCGTGCCAACGTTCAATGAGTCTGAGCTCCAGGACCACGGATTAGTTTTAAAGCTTTTATTACACCCGAGCAACGCCGGGCTATACTGCTAGTAACTTATAGAGTTAATTTTAAAGGGAGATAACTACATGGCTACCGAAAGTGACATCACACATGGAATGAGAATGATATACTCCAGTGGTCGAAATAAAGGCTTCGGTTTCAAATTCCTAGCACCTGAAAAAGTTCGAAATGTGGTAAACATGGCATTAAAGATGGGAATAACAGTCTGAGAAATGTAAATAATGTAACAAAAGCAAATTTCTATTATTAATTTCATTTCTTATAAGAAGAAACATATTTTAAACTTCTCGTTTGATTTTGGAAGATTATTTTGTAAATTGGGTTTGCCGCTAGGTAATTATAATTTAAACATGAAACAATGTCATTCTCTTGAATGAATTATGAAGTTTGAATTTTCATATTTATATTTTGGCATTAAACAGCCCATAATGGTTATTATGGTGATTTCTAAGTACATATGGGTACAAGGCCGAGAGTATGCGGTACACAGTGAGGAACGAATTCAATTGTAATAAGTTCTAGCGAGACAAGCTTAATAACCATTTCATCAATTCGAAGTGCCCCATAATGGTTGTTATGCCGAAGAATAGAAACAACAAAACGAGTCAAGCCGTATCGTCTCTGAGACGATAGCTACACCAGCTGCTCAAATAGCAATTTAATCTAAACTTATTTATAAATGGAACTTTGTCCTGTGTGTGTGTCTGTGTGTGTGTGTGCGCGCGCGCGCGCCCGTTACCTATAGACTCCAAAACTGGCTGAACAGATTTTCTTGAAAATTTACAGAGTTATACTATAAGCGCCTGCCAGTGTTCTTAGCTAGGTTTTATGTCGAGGTACCCCCGATAATTATCGAAAAATCGATAATCGAAAAGATTGGGCTATAGAAGGCGTGGTTCCGATTTTAATCCAATTTGATATACTCATAGACAAAGACATAAGAAACGATATTCAGAAGTTTCAAGGATGCAGTTCTTACAATTGTGCAGAAAATCGATAATATATATATATATATATATATATATATATATATATATATATATAAAAGGCAAGATGTTTGTGTGTGTGTCTGTTTATCTGTCTGTATGTCCTTTATACAAATCCACACTTTTTATCCGATTCTCACCAAACTTCATACAAACATTCTTTCGGCTGCGTCTGAGTTCCAGGACCATGGATTAGTTTTAAAGCTTTCATTACCCCCGAGCAACGCCGGGCTATACTGCTAGTTATTTGATAAAACAATAACTTTCCCATTGATGAATATTTATAATTTCAATGATTATCAGTTGTTCTCTCTCTCTCTCTCTCTCTCTCTCTCTCTCTCTCTCTCTCTCTCTCTCTCTCTGCAATAGTTAAGTAGTTCACATTCAGAAATCCAACTTATGTAATTCTGAAAGGAGATAAAAAAGACGGCGCCTACATTTGCTTGATAGACTTCATCTTCTCCAGTTTAGTTTCCAGCATAAATATCTCGTAGTCTTTTTGCCACGACTGCTTTCTAAAGACATATGCTTTCATTTAGTGAAACTAGCAACTTGCTTTTCAAAAGTGAAATAAGAGAAAGTTTCAAACCAAATACAAGAAACAAACGTCGACATTAATGCTTTCCATCCCTTTAATGACCTTCTCCGAAAAAATAAAGTTACCGGGAAATGTAAACACGTCCATCATGAAAGGTGCAGGCCGGCTGCATTCATTGTAATGATTCACTAATGAAGACGACAAGCCGATATACTTAGACATTGACAAAGCCATCAAAAAAGATAATGTAATAAAGAAACAAGATGTCTCGCAAATTAGTCTATTTTATTGGCCCAATTATGACTTCGCAATATGGCCAGTGAAAAATTAAGTCTCGACATCAGCACGCGTTTTTCCCTCTTCAATGTTTCGTTGCTGACAACATTTAGAGAATGCAAGCCGCTAATGGCGACCGAATGAATGTTTTATCTTTGTTTATAAGAAACGAACGAAAGAAAGAAACACAAAGTCTGGCAACCATCCATAAAATCCACACCCTATACACTCTGTGGTAAAAAGAAAACCAGAGACAAGTCAAGGGCACAGAATTATATAAATATACTTGAAAGCAAATTTCTGAGAGAGAAATAGAAATGGAGACGTGAACTAAATCGGGTAATGTCATTATAGATAGATAGATAGATAGATAGATAGATAGATAGATAGAAGGGCACATAAACAACTAAAAGACCACCCGAAATCTTGTGACCATTGGAGAAATCATTACAAATATCTATTGTTCAACAATACCGAAACTTTTTATCTCATATATATATATATATATATATATATATATATATAAGAAAAATTAAGGCAGACACGTTATTTCATGGCAAATCGGAAGTATAGGCCTATTTCAGGCGAACCATCATCAGCTTCCGTCTTTATAGTACAGAAGATTTTACACGAATCTTTTGTACAATAAAAACGGAATCTGATGATGGTTCGCCTGAAATAGGTCCACACTTCCGATTTACCATGAAATAACGTGTCTGCCTTAATTTTTCTTATATTTGCTCTATATGTATTTATATACATATATATTTAGAACTCTCTTAGAGAGTTATCCTACCATTATATGTACAGGATACTCCTTTGGATTCTTTTATATCTACACCGCATGCTTATATATATATATATATATATATATATATATATATATATTTATCAGCATGCGGTGTAGATATAGAAGAATATATATATATATATATATATATATATATATATATATATAGGGTGCGATAGGTAAATTGTAACTATTTTTTAGATTTTGTAATTTTCTCGACTACACAATTATAGTAGTGTCAGTTGGGCACCATCTGTAAGAAAAGAGCACCATGACGCGATTCACTCCACCAGAAATTTGGGCACAGTATGCAGTGCTGCTTCGAATTTTCACCGGGAGATCCAATACGACTATTTCAGTGTGTGGCTGTCAATCTGAATACAGTGCAGAGGATTCGGAAAGAGTTGGATGAGTCTAATGGGGATTACAAAAATGTTTGGACTGATCACTAGTGATGGCGACATTATTCCCTCATTCATACATTCAGCTGAGCTGCACTCTTCATGATAGACATATTTACAATTCTCAAAAACTTCATTTTTTCAGAGAAGGTCATTTAATGGATGGGAAGTATTAATGTCAATGTTTGTTTCTTGTATTTATTTTGAAATTGTCTTGAAGAGATTGTGCTGCCCTGGGTAAAGAGGGTAGCTGCTGAAAGACCCTGTGTCTGGCAAGAGGATTCTGCACCATGCACCACAAGCAGTCTTGTATCCACCCTTATATCTGACTACCTAACTCCTCAGACTGCAATCCCCTTGATCATTATGTGTGGAGCGCATTTGAGAGAAAGATACCAACAAAACTTTTTTCTAATATGAAAGATGAACTGAAGGCAAGGATTATAACAAGATTCATGAATTCAAACAAGAAAACCGTCGTCGTCGTCGTCCTGAGGTCTTGACCGAGTTAAAACTCACTACACCCCTCCAGTATTCCATGTGCATTGGAACCCTGGCGCAGTTTATAGCGAAATTCATAATCTTGTCAAATAGCTGAATACTTGATGCTTCGCCAGGGCTACCAAGGGTGTTTTTTTATTGTGGCACCAACACTGGATGGGTTGCCTCCAGACCCCATCCTGTTATTTAACACATAACTGTAGGGAAGTGACGTATTAATACCTTTCCCAAGGGTACCAGAGTTAAGTGAATGCAGGGTACTCAACTGGAATTCGAACTCGGCTCACCGATTTCTCTTTCCAAGACGACATCCACTGCACCACAACGCACATCCGTCACTGAACGCTTACAGCGCCTGGACTTCCGCAAGCGGTCACCCATCTAAGTACTGACCAGGCTCACGTTGCTTAATTTCGGTGATCAAACGAGAACCGGTGTAATCAACGTGAAATGCTGTAACCAACAAGAAAACCACCCAGAATAGCTGCAGTAGATTTCGAAGTCATCTAGAGACCTTGGTCAAAGCCAATGGCCCTTTTATTGAATAAATTTACTCTTTAGTAATTTTGTTAACTATATTTGTTAAAATGAGATGTCAATGTTATATATATATATATATATATATCACACTCCACCCACGTCTATTGAACAGGTGAAGAAGGCTCATCCCTTGTTCCCTGTTTAGGATGTGGTTTCCGGCTTTCTCTTTTCCAATCTTTTTACTCTTAAGTCGCCCCCTGCTCATCAGTGGCGTTACCGAAAAAATATATATATTGTATATTTGGGTAGCAACCTCTTATTTATGCAGGTTTCATTGAAAATAAAAGACACGGTATTATGGTTAAGTTATTTTTATGTGAGTTTTCATGTGATTTTATGCTTTTTTTTCTTTTGAGGACATAATCATACAAAACACTTCATACATTCTGTTCTTCTCTTTCTTCTATGTGCCCTGTCCTTTCAGGACGTAGGCGATCATGGCTTTCCACGTCTTCCTATCCCTGGTGGCTCTGAGCACGCCTTCTCTTTTTACACCATGCAACTAGCGCTCCATCATCCACCTGATTAGGTCCTTCAAATATGTTATCCGTTGCTTTCCCCTGTCTTTTTCCCTCTATCTGGCCTGTTAGTATCAGGTTCTCTAAGCCCTCCTTCCTCATTGCATATCCCAGGAACTTCAGCTGTCTCTTACTGATGCTCAGTATTAATTTCCTTTTTATTTCCATCATTTCTAAGACTTCATCATTGCTCATATGCTCGATCCATGATATTCGCAGCATCCTTCTGTAGAACCATGTTTCAGTTGCTTCAAGTTTTTCCTTCATGTGATGATATTGTCCAGTATTCACTGCCATATTGAAGAACTGACATCACATAGCAATCCAGTACTCTCCTCTTTGTTTCTAGCGAAATTGTCCTATTTCTTAATACTTTACTCAACTTCTGGAATGCTTCTTTCGCCATGCCAATTCGCCTTCGGTTCTCTGTGTCACACTTTCCGTTTTCTGTTATAACACTTCCCAGGTATTTGAATTTTTATACCTGCTTGATTCTAGTATCCCCGACCTGTATTTGGCATATTGGGTTGCCGTTTTTACTGATGACCATGCATTCGGTTTTCTCGCAGTTTATTTGTAGTCCTTTCTAATCACTCTCTTCAGCTACTTTCTGTAGGAGGTCTTGTAGTTTCCTTTCTGTGTCTGCCATCAGCACTGTATCATCTGCATACCTTAGGTTGTTTAAATTGAGAACTCCGATGACAAATCCAGGCATAACTTTCTCAAAATATTCTCGCTGTACGAGTTGAACCGATCCGGTGAAAAAACACATTCTTGTTTTATGTCCCTTTCTATTTTTATTCTAGATGTCATTGTGTAGAAATAATTGTTGATCTGAACGCAGTTTTGTGGATATTTAATAATGTTGTTTGTTAACGTTTTTACTCATTGTTTATCATTGATTAATTATTTATTGTTGATTGCTGTTGTTTGTATTCATGCATGCATTTATAGCCTCTTTTGTTTATTATTTACTTTTGTTTATTATTTACTTTTACTTTTATTTATTATTTACTTAATTTGTTTACTTATTTAATTATTTGGCTCATTTGATTTTACATATTTTTAGTTTTTTTTTTTTTCGTTTGCTTTTATTTTTCGATTTTTAACGAATTAAAAATGTTTTCGTGTCTGTATTTTGTGATGGGTTCTGGTCGCCTATTCAGTAATCTGTGTTGGTCTGGGAAAGTAATTATACTTTTTTTTCTCCACCAGACAGAATTTACGGTTTTGGTATTTGCTTAGTTGATGTTGTTTCCTTATTTTCGATGACATTATTAGTGAGATTTGGTTTTCGTTTTTAAATTTCCATGTGTGTTTGGAAAGCATTGTGCTGTTCACGTATTTAATCTTTGTTAAGGATTTTTTCTTTGCGCAGTTTCTTTGTTTTTAGGGTTCTTTATTTACTTCTATCTGCATTTTTTCGCTGTAGCATTACTAATACCGCCCGCCTAAAGAGCGTTTAAATAATATAACATAACCTACCCATAATGTAAGATTGACAATCATATATAAATAGTCGTGCTAAATAAAAATCGACATGGGCTGAAATTGTATTTATGCATGAAACAGTCTTTCGTCACTGAGTGTTAACCATAATTTGCACTATATATATATATATATATATATATATATCGAAAGAAAGAGATGAAAATCAACGGTTTCACACCACAAAATTAACTTCAGACAACGTGATAAAGTAACGGGCTCTATATACTGATAACTGAAAGGAAGTGGTGGGAGGAAGATAATCTAAACTTATTTATAAATGGAACTCTGTCTGTGTGTGTGTGTCTGTGTGTCCGTTACCTATAGACTCCGAAACGGCTGAACCGATTTTCTTAGATAGGTTTTGTGTCGAGGTACCCTCAATAAATATCAAAAATCTATAATCGAAAACATCGGGTTATAGAAGAAGTGGTCCGATTTTAATCAAATTTGATACACTCATAGACAAAGACATAAGAAACGATATTCAGAAGTTTCAACGTTGCAGTTCTTACAATAGTGAAGAAAATCGATAACATATATATATATATATATATATATATATATATATATATATAAGTAAGATGTTTGTGTGTGTGTGTGCATCTGTTCATCTGCCTGTATGGCTGTATTTTTTCAGCCCTTTTATTTTAGTTTTACCTGCGGGTTTGGCTCGAAGTGGGTATAATTATAGTCCTTAGTCTTACCCATGATACCATTTACTCAGAGGACTTATTTAGCCTTCAAAATTCAGTTTACGACGAAAAACGTATTTGATATCGATAGCAGGAAACGGCTGAATCGACTTTCTTGAAAATTCACACAGTTGTACTATAAGCATCTGCGTGTGTTCTTAGCTAGGATTTGTGTCGAGGTACCGCCGGCAAATATCGAAAATTGATAATCGAAAAAATCAGGTTATAGAATGAGTGGTCCGATTTTAATCAAATTTAATACACTCATAGACAAAGACATAAGAAACGATATTCAGAAGTTTCAACATTGTGCATCTTACAATAGTGCAGAAAATCGATAATGTATATATATAAAAGGCAAGATGTTTGTGTGTGTGTCTGTTTATCTGCCTGTATGGCTGTATTTTTATCAGCCCTTTTATTTTAGTTTTTGCTTCGGGTTTGGCTCTAAGTAGGTATAATTGTAGTTCTTCGTCTCAGCCATGATACTTTACTCAGAGGACTTATTTAAAATTCAAAATTCAGTTTACGACGAAAAAACCAATTTGATATCGATAGCAGGAAATCAAAATTTGACTTACATCCATTCATTTTTCTTTCAATCTACAGTTTCGCTTTAACGGGAAACAACTATTGCTTTTTAGTGTTTCGTGCCAACGTCCAAAGAGTCTGAACACCAGAACAATGGATTAGTTATAAAGCTTTCATTACACTCGAGCAACGCCGGGCTATACTGCTTATATATATATATATATATATATATATATATAGTACTTTGCAAAAGTATAATGACAAAAACTATTCTATCTCTTATGAGACATCAAAATAAAATTTAAAATGACTCGTCTTAACACTTTTGCACAGTACCGTTAGTGTGCAAAAGTATTAGAACAGGAGTGATTTTCCTAAAAACCTCACTGAAATTCAAATCAAAAAGCCAACCTTTTGTAAAAATTATTTTACCAAAAAAAAAGAAAAGAGGAAGGAAGGCTTTGAAATTTAAATTAGCCCCCACCATGTCCTGATCTCAATCCTATGAGATAATTTGGATAAAAAATTGATAAATCTAATATTAATTTGCAAGACACAGTTTGGGAACAAATACAAGCTGCTTGGCAGGAGATACCATTTGATATCCTTGAAGAAGCTTGTGATGTAAATGCCTGACAGAATGAAGGCTGTGATCAAGGCTAAAAACTATTATACTAAATATTAAATTTATTTTCTAACGAGTATTTTTCTTCTTAAAGCATTTATTGAGTAAATTAAAGAAAATTACTTTAATTAAATTGTTTATTTTCTGTCAATATGCCTCATAAGTGATAAAATAGTTCTTGTCCTAATACTTTTGCTCAATACTGAATATATAATACACACACACGCAAACTCA
This sequence comes from Ascarosepion bandense, assembly GCA_037127315.1. Taxonomy (NCBI): domain Eukaryota; kingdom Metazoa; phylum Mollusca; class Cephalopoda; order Sepiida; family Sepiidae; genus Ascarosepion; species Ascarosepion bandense. The sequence goes on from JBBBDQ010001598.1 coordinate 4,484,222, forward strand.
CACACACACACACACACACACACATACACAAACAAATATATTTTTTTCTAAACAAATGCTGTTAAATATAAGAGAAAATGAATGGCTGCTATGTTTAATCATATTTTGGCTTTAATTTCAGTTGAAAATAAAGACAAAATTTCTCCAACATTTGGATACTTTTTTATTAAGTTGGTTCTAAGCTTTCGACTCACATGAGCCATCTTCAGAGAGGTTATAAGGACGTTAACGCAAAAACATCCACCATCAGCGACAATTTTAGCTTGTGTTGGCATAAAACTCCACTGAGCAACGGCAACAGTTACCAAATATAGTAAACTCACTTCGCAAATTTGCAATGTGGTTCTATGACGTCACACCGCATGATAGCTCGAAATGACAAAAGAACCATATATATATCATACGGTGTAACGTCATAGAACCGCAATTGCAAATTTGCAAAGTGGGTTTACTATATTTGGTAACTGTTATCGTTGCTTAGCAGAGTTTTATGTTAACACAAGATAAAATTGTCGCTGATGGTGGATGTTTTTGCGTTAACGTCCTTATAACCTCTCTGAAGATGGCTCATGTGAGCCGAAAGCTTAGAACCAACTTAATAAAAAATTATGCAAATGTTGGAGAAATTTTGTCTTTATTTTCAACTGAAATTAAAGCCAAAATATGATGTTTACAACGGCTCATGATTAAACATCAGAGACATTCACTGTCTCTTATATTTAACAGTATATGTTTAGAAAATAATCTACTGCCTCGATACACTATATATATATATATATATATATATATATATATATATATATAGTTATGTCAACTGCTGGGAAAATTAGTTCAGTTTTTCTAGTCAGAATCTATCTTGCATATCTATAAATCTACGATTCATCCATGCATTGAATACTACTGCCATATCTGTTCTGTTGCACCTATTATGATTCTTGGCAATATTCAGAGAAGGGTCAGCAATGTAATCGATCCTGATCTGTCATCCCTGCTTCAGTTACTCGCAAGAGAGTGAGTAACGTGATTCAAAATGACGCTTTTCAAAGTACATGTAAAGTCAAGCTGCAGGCTATGCTGTTATTTGGTGTCCCTATTTGGCATGTACATTTCATTACAGCCCCGAAGCCTAAGGGCTTTAGCCCTTGACGTCTTTCTCGTGTGAGCCCAAGAAATTTCCGTACGCGAATTGGATTAAGCGTGCACTGAAGAACACTTAATCTTCGGATAGAATCGCTTTAAACTGGTAGTCTATTACGAGTTGAGACAAACAGAAGTGTACTGGAGAATATGTCATCCACAGTGGACTTATAACATTCCCAGTTACCTTATCACGTATTTGTACATCTCCACAAACAGACACACACAATATTTGAAACGTTATTTCTTTAGTAGATACCCGTGCGTAAAATAAACGTCATAAAACTTAATAAAGAACCGGAATATACATCGATTTGACTTAATCGGATTGAAGGTAAATCCAACAATTCTTTAGAAACATATATATATATATACACTCCTGATCAAAAATTTAAGACCACTTAAAAATCTTTAAAAAGAAATTTTTTTTACAGATAGATTTTAAACTTCCTACCACTTAAGGTTAAAAATACTTCAATCTAAAAGGTTCTTCTTCTTCTCTGTACCCTGTCCCTTCAAAACGTAGGCGATCATGGCTCTCCACGTCTCCCTATCCCTTGTGGCTCTTAGTATGTTTGCTCCTGTTGCTCCTGGCAACCCCCGTTCCGTCATCCACCTGATCAGGCCCTGCAAATATGTTATCCGCTGCCTTCCTCTGTCTCTCCTTCCTTCTATCTGTCCAGTCAGTATCAGGTTCTCCAGGCTCTCCTTCCTCATTGCATGTCCCAGGAACTTCAGTTGTCTCTTCCTGATGCTCAGTATCAATTTCCTTTTTGTTGCCATTCTTTCTAACACCTCGTCGTTGCTTGTATGCTCAGTCCACGATATCCGTAGCATCCTTCTGTAGAACCACATTTCGGTCGCTTCTAGTTTTGTCCTCATTTTCGATGATATTGTCCAGCATTTACTGCCGTATTGAAGAACTGACATCACGTAGCAGTCTAGCACTCTTTTCTTCGTTTCTATTGAGATCTTCCTGTGTGTTAGTATTTTGCTCATCTTCTGGAACGCGTCCTTTGCCATGCCAATTCACCGTCGGATCTCCGTGTCGCACTTTCCATCTCCTGTTAGAACACTTCCTAGGTACTTAAATCGCCTCATTTTATAAAAATGTAAATTTCTAAATAAAATGTTTGGAATGTAGCTTTTAGTTTCCGTAACCTTTTAGATTGTAGTATTGGTAACCTTAAGTGGGAGGAGTTTAAAATCTATCCGGAAAAAAAAATTCTTTTTTAAAAATTTTTAAGTGGTCTTAAATTTTTGATCGGGTGTTACGCATTATCAAAATTATAAGACCAGGGGTATAAATTGTTAGATCTATGGTAATTCCAATGTTTTTAGTTCAGTTAGAGATTAGCAATCACTTGCGTAAAGGTGTTACCATGCCTAAAGCAAGCTAACTTACCAAAGTTGAGCGTTCTCGAATTCTAGAATTGCATAAGCAAGGTTTGTCACAGCGGGCGATCGCAGCTAAGGTAAATCACAGTAAAACTGTGATTTACAACTTTTTAAAGAACAGTGAGAATTATGGAAAAGCAAAATCCTCTGGTAGGCCCCAAAACATTTCTCCTGCATTGAGTAAGAGAATAAGACGGGTTGTTATGAAAGAGGGGGGACTTTCTTCTAGTCAAATTAAGGCAGTCACAGTTACTGATTGCAGTCCTGTGACCATCAGACGACACTTACGACAAAAAGGCATGGTAAATAAAAAGCGTAAACAAATTCCTCGGCTGCTTCCACGTCACAAGGTGGACCGCTTAAAGTTTGGTTGTGAATACCAAACATGGGACGTTGAGAAGTGGAAGAAAGTTCTGTTTTCTGATGAGAAAAAATTCAATCTAGATTGTCCTGATGGCTTCCAACGATACTGGCATAACAAAAACATGCCTCCTGAAATTTTCTCCACACGTCATAGTGGTGGAGGGTCCCTAATGGTATGGGGTGCCTTTTCTTACAGAGGGACGATTGGAGCTCCAGGTGGTGCAGGGTTGTCAAACAGCGGCTGTTTATGTTAGCATGCTACAAAAAGCGTCATTGATGATGGAGGGCCATCGTTTGTGCGTGGGTGGATGGTTATTCGAACAGAATAATGCTGCAATCCACGCTGCAAGACGGATCTTGACCTTTCTACAAGAAAATGGGATCCATCTCTTGGGACATCCTGCATGCTCACCAGACTTGAACCCAGTTGAAAATGTTAGAGGATGGATGACAAGAGATGTTTATCGAAATGGAAAACAATATTCAACAAAAAATGAACTTCGTGAAGCCATCTTCAGAAGCTGGAGCAACATCCCCCGCACCTTAATGGAAACGCTTATTTCTAGCATGCCCGACAGAACATTTGAAGTCATCAAAAGCAGTGGAGGTAGAACTCATTATTAAATTTGGTTGTTTAATGATTTCATACACTTTTTGTACAATTTCGTAGAATTTTTGTCTCTGGTCTTATAATTTTGATCATGTGTAAATCGCCTCATTTTATAAAAATGTAAATTTCTAAATAAAATGTTTGGAATGTAGCTTTTTGTTTCCATAACCTTTTAGATTGTTGTATTGGTAACCTTAAGTGGAAGGAGTTTAAAATCTATCCATAAAAAATATTTCTTTTTAAAGATTTTTAAGTGGTCTTAAAATTTTGATCAGGAGTGTGTGTGTGTGTGTGTGTGTGTGTGTGTGTGTGTGTGTGTGTGTGTGTGTGTGTGTGTGTGTGTCTGTGTCTGTGTGTGTGTCTGTGTGTGTGTGTGCGGTTGTAGGATGTATAATAGTATCCGAAACAAAAGATGGCGATGATGAGACAAGGTGGAAAAGCTATAAACGACGCGTTTCACCGACGTCTGTTGATATACATTTTTATAGTTCAGAACGCAAGATAAAACTGTATTTAAAGAAAATGCATTGCGATTTTGGAGGATAAGAGAAACAATAAATTAAATGGTAAATTTTCGTTTTAAATCCCTTCGATTTTCCCCTTCAAATGTATCCAAAATAGCATTATCTCTGTGCAAATGTATATGCTGAACTCAAATCAACTGTTAGTTATTGAAGAAACTTACCTTTTCTTTATCTAAATATCCATAAAAAACGAACTATATCTTGCACTTTTTCTCTCCCGTAACTCTCACGAAGTCATGTAATTAACTGCAGAATGACGTACTGCGTAATGGAACGAATTTTGGCAGATTTCTGGTCGATTTTTCTTCATTTACTGATACTTCCGGCGATGTACTTTCGGTAATGAAAGTAATGCGCTATTGTATTTCTACGCTTATTACTTTCATAACAGGAAGTACATCGCCGGAACTATCAGGAAGAAAATCGACAGAAAATTGCTGCCTTCTTAGAATGTCATTCTGCAGTTAATTATATGACTTCGTGAGAGTTACGGGAGAGAAAAAGTGCGAGGTACAGTTCGTTTTTTTTGGACTTTCAAAGCAAAAAAGGTAAGTTTCTTCAATAACTAATTGTTGATTTGAGTTCAGCATATAAATTTGCACAGACATAATGCTATTTTGGGTAAATTTAAAGGGGAAAAAGCCGTCGGCACCTAAAAGGAACATTTACCAGTTAAATTACTTTATCGAATCCAACAACCAGAAAATATTCGTTTGTAGATATCAGTTGAATATATAAATCCGAATCAGACTAAATGAATAGAATAAGGAATAAGTAAAGAATAAGTTTTACCTTTTGATAGACTTTATCAAAGCAAATATAGGGATTTTATTTTGCAATAAATATTTATACACAGAAATAAACAAAATTTTGAAAAATAAAATCATTAGATTTCCCTAAATGAAGTCTATCAATCGACGAAACATGTCTGATCAGATAAATTTTCCTTTTCTTCTTATTCATATTTACTTTTTACTGGCATATTTCTAGTTGTATCTGAATCTTTATATATATATATATATATATATATATATATATATATATATATATATATATATATATTAATACAGGTTTCGTTGAATAATATAGACAAGTTTTGTCCATTTATGTTATGCAGGGTCCTTTCGTATAGTCTGATAAGCTTGATAGTGCTATCGTTAAAAGACGACAAAAATCGCAGTAATTGTTGATTTTTTATCGGGTCTGAGCTTTCGGCTTACATAAGCCATTATCAAAGTATGAACATTTAACATATAGTGAACATAGAATCGGGAGAGGTCACAGTTATGCCAATTACCCCGTCAACCCATAACAGTAGTAGCTCGCAGACCAATCCCCTCATGCCACTATACACTCATGTGACCAAGAACCACACCACCACCATTTTGTCACCGTCTTCGGCCTACCGTCACGTTAAAAATGAATTTGTCTCTTTGTTTAATTCTACTTTGTCAGTAACTTATATGTTCACTCTCTCTCTCTCTCTCTCTATATATATATATATATATATACATTATATATATATACACACACATATATTATATATATATACATATACATACATTATATATATATACATTATATACATATATATACATTATATATATATATATATACACACATATATTATATATATATACATACATTATATGTATATATATATATATATATATATATGCACACACACCAGTGAATAAAGAACGAAGAAAGTATTAACAACGTTCAAAACATTAATTTAAAACAGTGCTCAATATAGAAATAGAGCTATGAATATTTATTATAAATTATAGTTTAGAACATGTACAAATTGTAAATTACTACAAAAGTCTACAATTTGTTTCGACATTGAAAAAACAATTTCTCATCAGGTAGTTAATAATGATGGTAATAAACGTTATTTTTTAAAAAAGAAAAATTCGAGAATCGCACTTCCCTTCATTTTTGAAAAGATTTTGTACGAGGAAAAGAGGATAGAAAAAATGGGAAAACCAAAAAGGAAATCGTAAAAAAAAAAAATGCGAAACAAAATGGAAAGTGACGTACATAGGAGATAAAGAGAGTGATACAGAAAATATAAAGAACAGAAGAAAAATAAAAATAAAAATTGGAAATAAAAAGTAAAGAGAAAAACAGGAGAGAAAGAAAGAGCTAAGAGGAGAGAGCCGATGATAACGGCTCAGTGAGAAATAGACCCAAATTTATGTAGGAGGTGAAATATAGATAGGTACACATGTGCGTGGTGGTCCAGTGGATATCGGCTCGGAACAAGAAATCGGAGAGCCGAGTTCAAATTCCAGTTGCATTCATTGCATTCACTTACGCACAAATACCCTTGGGAAAGGTATTAATCCATCTCTTCCAGTTATGGGTTAAATAACAGGACAGATTGGGTTCTATAGCCTTGGTCGGCAACCAGTCTACCGCAGAAAGCAATGGCAACCTACTGCGGGATAATCTTCTGCCCAGTCAGTCATGTCTCTTTCGAGACATGATCGCCCAAGCGTGTTTCACGTATGCCACTTAACTGACACATAAGGGTCACTCGACGTCTGGGCTTAACTAAAAGGAAGAACTGAGTAAATCTACAGAGGGAAGAAAGTGTGGGGGAGATGACTGTAGAAACGTAAAAGAAATAGGAATTTCAAACAGTTAGTCGGAAGTGGATAGATACATTCGTTGTTTCATAGTATAAAGCTAAACCCTTTGGCATTTTTTATAAAAAAAATGATGAAATCATATACACAAATATATGAATTATTTAAAAAAACGCAACTCTGAGGATATTTAGAAAAACAAAACGAAAATATAAATTCATTAGTGCTAATATACTAAATTGAAGTAAATTAAAGTAAGAGTATTTAGAGTAATTAAAAATTTAATTTATATAAAAATTAAGAGGTACAAATATACCAGGAGAGAGATCATACAATTAGAAGTGAATACCATGGTACTAGCATTAATACTATAAAGGTTTATCGTTTCTATAGATCCGAACTTTAGATTTAGTAATTTTAGCAAGATTGTAAGGTTAGTTCTTTAATGTGTTTGCAATTTACTGTGGTTTCATGCCTCTGGTTTTTTAATATGTCACTTCTAATGTATTTAATGATTTCTATTTTTTCATGTAGACAAAGGAAACAGTTTTTTTACCGAATTAGGTGTTCTAGCCTACTTTAGGTGTCTTATTTTCGTTTTTTAACTTTCAAAAATATTTAAAAAGTAATGTCATATTTTGTTTGTCCTTGTTGTTGAAGGATGAGAGGTGATTATAAAAGCGCTTTTTAAAAAAGTTCATAGTATTTCCGATATAAATTTTAGCATCCTTAGGATTCTCGACGGAGGAAATGAAACACATATATATCAAGGATTTTGTTAAGCATTTATTAGATAGTGGGCTTTGGTTCGGGTTTCTACAATTACAAGAGTTATTATTATGGGGCAAACCGATATGGGTGTAATAGTTGTTTTTGATGTATGATTTCAAAATTTTATTGTTATGTAATTTAATTATATTTTCTAAGTTGTTGATGCAACTATAACTGAGTTTTATTGTATTCCTATTAAAAATTTTGCTTAAAGGGTTATTTTGGGGGAAATGTTTATCTGTTAGCTTTTGTTAAGTTTCTCCCCTAAGACGAATTTTGTAAAGTCGTATCTAAATATAATATTGCTATAACTTTCTGGATCATTCTAAAACTTTCTGTAGCATTCTAGAATTTTATGAAACCTTCTAGAACTTTTTGGAGTTTTCTAGAAATTTCTGGAGTCTTCTAGAAATTTATGGAATTTTATGACGTTCATTTTGCTGGACTATATAATAGTGAGCGTTGGTTGGGTTTTTATTTAGATACGGCGAATAGGAAAAGTATGTTGTTATCAAATATTTTTTTTTGTTTCAGAGTATATAAGACTCCTAATTGCTGACTGATTTACTGAAGGATCTCCATGAAAAAAGTACTTCTACCACTTATATAAACAAAAGGATATGGACATAGATTCTCATAAGCTTTCAAGAATCACATAAGACTTCAAGGATCACATAAGAAAAAAATTATTCCACTAGAAGAACAATCACTGGAAAACAAAAGCAGGATATGACTCAAAATCCAGATTTTGGTCGCTATCTGTTCCTTGGATTGTCCATCAAAACAAAAAAAGAACGTATGAAAGAAATCGTTAAAAAAGTAACAAGTTTTTGGCAAAAGGAATTATATTTTCTAAATTTATCAACTCATGTCAGACAAGCAACAATCGATCAAGTGATGAACACCTACGGTGAATGTATGAAAATTAAAATCGACTGAATTAAATTTTTGACATAAAAAAAAATATTGAATGGCTGTGTCGTGAGGACATAGGGTTATATCATCCTCAGATCGTAAACAAAGCACATATTTGATAAACAATTGGACAGAATGCAAATTCCAAAATTATTCATCCATCTAAAAGAGGCGAAGTGACCTTGGCGGGAACTACAACGCCAGTAACGACAACACGCTACAACGTCAACTTTCGAATCGCAGATTAAATCAGAGTTCAAATCAGAGAGTGAATATGAAGAAGTAGAAAATTATGAAGAACAATTCAAACAAAAAAGAGTGTACCAAAAACAAAAATGCAACCAAATTAGTAACATCTTTAAACTTATCAACCGGCAAATGTTTGTTAGCAGTTATTTCAAGAGGGGATTGGCGTTGAGACAAACTAGTATTTACAAAATGTTCAAACTAGTATTTAAAGATCTATTATATTTAAAGAACAAATTAAGAAAACACTGCAGTTAAAAAAATTGATCATTACATTTTGATGGTAAAAGAATTGATGGCCAAGAATACCTAGTGCTTGTTTTGAAGAATAAAAGAAGAGAATTTAAGATAAAAGTATTACATCTATCAAATGGAAAAGCGGATACTGTTGTCAAAGTAATAACAGCTGTTCTGGATGAATACAAATTATGAAGGATCATTGTTGTCGAGGCTACGAATATGAAGACTGAAGGCAGGAATGGGATTGACATTCATTTACAAAAGAAACTCGAAGAGCCACAATTCATTGGCTGTCAACATCATATTATTGGCGGAGTGCTTCGCATCTTAACAGATGACAAACTAGGAAGAAATAATAAAACGCACAATATCGAATGTCCATTTAATTACAGACATAATTTCAAGCAAACTGCATCAACTGGTTCCACCGGGTCTGAGGTTCATGGCTAGGATCCGACATGGTACTTACATAGTAGCAAACCACCTACACTCCCTACATATTTCATTGGTAAGAAGTAAGTTCCACTCAAAAAAGCTTCTTCCCGATAAACAACAGCCCTTTGTAACAAATTCTCAAGATGTTTCCCTGATCATTAAAATTTAAACCTGCTTCAAGTCTAGACTATTGTTATCTTCATCTCCTATCCTTATAGAGGACAGAGCAAAGTAATTCTCTGCTTTAAGTGGCTCTCGAGCCTTGTACAGAGTGACTCATACAGTAAAAAATAATCATAAAGAAGATATTACTGAAACGGAAAGGTGGCGTTGTTATGAAATTTCATTTAAACTGGATTTTTACGCTTTTTAAAAGTGAAGTTTTAAAAAAATAACGTATTATTGTGAGAACCTACCTACAAATAGACTCGTCCACACCTTTATAATATGGCTGAAAAGTCACCAAATAGTAAATTGTCAGTACTTCAACTTTGTAAATAGCGTAGGGAGGCGATCAAGCGTTTGCTATTCTCCCTTCTGTGGGGAGGACGCAAACACTACGTCGACAAACGTGTCTGTTACCAACGTCCATGTCATGGGGGTCTGAGAATGCTGTACCTGATGGGCCACAAGGTTGCGTCATGGTTGGGTTTTCTCAGGCGAGCGATTTTGGAAGACTCATTGCTGGCGGGGATAGTGAGGGACATGTTCCCTAGCCTTACTCTCACTCTCCCCATCCGGAGGCGGTGCCGTAAGCCTCGAGAGCGATCGAGTTTTCTCTTCGAATGTCTGGCGGCCTTACGGGCCATTCCACGGTCCACTGACCTTTCACAGCCTAGAAGAGTCTTCTATCGTGGACTAGTGAAGGGCATCGCGAAGAATTCATTACGTGATGTGCTCCGCTTGTCGGATGATGAGTTTCGCTCGTTCTAGTCTTAGGCCCCAGATACCGATTATCTCAGCAACGCCGAGTTTTCACTCACCTGGCGATTGGCTCGAAATCCGCCGCCTCTCAATGACATGGCCTTCATATGGGGCCTGGAGGATTTGCCAGATTGTGAACGCTGCAACACTGGCTTGGAAGAAACGGCTTCGCACGCCTTCTACCGATGTTCGCGTGTTCGCCCACTATGGAACCGTGTCGGCGAGTTGACTGTTTGTATCGCGCCGCGAGAGCTTGTTCTCATTGATCGTGCATTTGCCTGCGACAACGTGTGGCCTCCGTTTTCTGGGATGAAGCGTATGGTGTTTCTGTCGCTGCTAGCCACGACTCGAATGGTGATTTGGACGACGCAAACGGAGGAAGTCTTAAGAGGTCAACGTCTTTCACATAAGGATCTGATCCGATATTTTGAGCATCAGCTCAAAATAAGAATTAGAACTGATTGGAAAATTTTGACTTTGACAGACTCCAGCAGAAGGTGGGTAAATATGGCGAACCTGGTTCGCGTGATCGGGGCTAACCTTGATTTTCTCTTTTAGGTCTGCTGGTTACATCGGGGCGGATTCCTTTAGAACCCTTCCCTGGTTAAGGTAGCTTTCTTTAGTGTACCTTATTAATGTGAATGAATGTGTTCCTTGTCTGTACCCGATTTCTCTTTTGTTATGATGAAAGTCGAGATTCCCAACCTCCCCAGTTTGTTTTGGCCTCCTATCTCGGCTGGTTCAGCCTTTGATTGTCCCATTCCATTAATTATTTTACCCTCCCCACCCCACTCCCTTAGCGAGTGTGCTTCTTGATTTCGCCGTTTGGCGGAATACAGCAGCCATTTTTTTTCTGGGATGGACGGGTTTATTGTAACATTGTTTATTATTTTAGTTTTAAAAAGTTGTTGTATTTTTAGTTTGTTTTTGGTTTCATCCCTCTCCCATCATTTCATCATTCATTAAATGTTTTACATTATATATTATATTTTATATATATGTATTTTTATTGTCATGGGTTTTTCCCCCTTTTTAGGTGCCCCTTGTGAATTTGTGGTATTGTGGTGTATAAAGGATTGGGAAGTGATAGATGGGTTCTTATGGTGAATGTGTAAATTGTAATGTGTGATTGGGTCGTAATAGTGTTTAGCTAGGTATAGTGAGTACCAACCTCTGCCTCTCCCCTTTTCGGCCATGTGTCACAATGTTTGTATTTTTACAAGAATAAATATTGTCACTGAATAGTAGATTTGCCTATGCTACTATTGACACTGTCAGCTCTCTGCCTTTGAGTAGAATCACGACAGGGGAAAGAGAGCCAAATATTTTTGGCCGGGCTATATGGCACAGAAAACCCACATTAAAAAGACCTTGTATCACATTTTGCCTTAAGTGGGGAGGTAACTAAATACTGTCACTGAATAGTAGCCACAGAGTTAGTGAATGAGTGAGTCAGGACGCCTGCGAGAGAAAGTACTCTCCAATCTACGTTTTCCGAGAATATACTATTCAACCTTATATCCGAGTCCGTGTTATCTTTCTATGGCCCTTCGGTCATAACACTGGCGGCGAAAAATATTCTAACACAAAGAGAAACATCTACTTAAAAATTTCCACAAAAAGGTTACGCCATAACACTAATGTAATGTAATCATAGAGCAGTACTTTTAATTTTATATTTATTCTTCTACCATAGAAAAGAGACTCGGTACTGAAAATTTGTGGATTCATCTCCTACACATAGGCAGTCCATTGGTTTAATGCAGATGATTATCAGAATCTTTCAGGCACACAAAAAGCATTAAACTATGTAAAAGATTATGGATCCAAAACCATCGAGACTAGAAATGTAAGCATGCAGGACAGGCAATCACATGCTGTCAATACCTTTATGATGTCTGTAATTAAAAGAAGTTCAGCTTTCGTTTACTTTGTTTAACAAAAGAAAATATTGTATATCTAAAGTTATTTAAAGTTATTTTGTCTGTGTATTTGTGTGTGTCCGTTAACTACAGACTCCGAAATGGCTGAACCAATTTTCTTGAAAATTTACACGCTTGTACTATAAGCGTCTGCGAGCGTTCTTACCTGAGATTTGTTTTCGAGGTATCCCCGATAAATATCGAAAATCGATAACCTAAAAAATCAGGTTATAGAAGGAGCGGTCTGATTTTAATCAAATTTGATACACTCATAGAGAAAGACATAAGAAACGATATTCAGAAGTTTCAACTTTGCAGTTCTTTCAATAGTGCAGAAAATCGATAATATATATATATATAAGAGGCAAGATGTTTGTGTGTGTCTGTCTGTTTATCAGCCTGTATGTCTGCATTTTTTTCAGCCCTTTTATTTTAGTTTTTGCTTCGGGTTTGGCTCTGAGTAGGAATAATTGTAGTTCTTAGTCTCAGCCATGATACCATTTACTCAGAGGACTTATTTAGCCTTCAAAATTCAGTGTACGACAAAAAAAACTTCGATACCAGGAAATCAAAATTTGACTTACATTCATTCATTTTTCTTTCAGTCTACGGTTTCGCTTTAACTGGAAACAACTATTGCTTTTTAGTGTTTCCTGCCAACATCCAAAGAGTCTGAGCTCCAGGATCATGGATTAGTTTTAAAGCTTTCATTACACCCGAGCAACACCGAGCTATACTGCTAGTTATGCTATAATTATGCTAAATGTTCTACTTTCTTTATCTTTATATAGATAATCTTACTTGTAGATGTAAATTTCTAACTGCATATGCAAGTTTGTAATTTTTGTTTATTTGTAAGTTTCTCATGTAATGCTATAGCTATAAACTGTTAAAAGTACTATCTAATTAAATCATTAGTAAATTAAAGATAAAGGTTCTGAAACATTTTCATTTTTAATATTATTGCGTATGTGGCAAAATCGAATTTTCGGTTTAGGGTAACTTTGTTCCAGAACTAAAACAAATTAATGTCTTTTTTATTGCTTTTGAACAAAGGATTTATGGCACAGTAATATAGAGTTACTAAAATGTCATAACCTAAAATATAGATAGATAGATAGATAGATAGATAGATAGATAGAGAGATAGAAGGATAGATAGAGCTATATCTATATATTTATCTATGTCTCTCTCTCTCTATATATATATAGACATAGCTATATATCCAAACGAATAAGAACGAAAAAATATTTGCACATGTTTTAACGTAATAATTAATAATATATATATATATATATATATATATATATATATATATATATATATCCATATCCATCCAAATGAATAAGAAAGAAGAAAATATTTGCATATGTTTTAACGTAATAATTACTATATATGCTATATGCGGGACTCTTCAGAAATGAATTGAGTTCTTTTGGTGACTTGCGTGTGTATACACTGCTTATTTACAACACGTTAAAATTTCCTTTTTCTGGCTCCACGCGTCTATGGCTTAGGGAGTAGCGACTCCGACTGACACCAAATCAGTCGAGTTTCGATCCCGGCCAGAAGCAAGTGGATTCATCTAGACTCACTGAATAGCTGTGATACACCTAAACATGTTTGTATGTGGACGACTAATATACATAATTATATTAGATTTCATTTAAAATTAATATAGTTTATATTGAGACAGGGGAATTTCTGTTTCGAGGTTTTTACCTCGTCATCAGGCCACGTTAGCTCATTGTTGTCAAAATGATTTTTATTTGAATATAAAAAACAAAACATTTGTTATTTGTAGATGTGGGAAAACAGAAAAAATTGTGTGTTCAATTTAACTAATCAAAATAGAGATCCACTTTAAATTTGAAAAAAACGTTTATATTTTAGGGGGAATACATGATTTCTTTTTTCAATCCTAACAGCAAAAGTGTCAGCATATTTCAAAACCCCTGTCTAGACTGCATTTTTGTTAATGTATCCATTATTGTTAGAAAATTATTCTCTTTTTTTCTCTGTATCACATCATTTTCTAAAACAAAAAAGAAAGGAAATATTTTGTACTTTTGATCTGACTTAAAAGGACCTTTGAGTGTAATATTTCCATTTCGGTCCAGATAAAATCCTTAATTTATAAAAAAAAAATTCAATATCTATTTAATTATTAAAAATTTAATATCCATTGAATTATTTTAAAGTCTAATTATTATTCTTTCATAATATAAAACAAATTATTAGATATATATGTTAATAAACATTTTTCATGAAGAATCATTTTAACCATATTCTAAGATGAACATTTTGCAATGTTTACATATGACATTCATTTCATCACGTTTATTTAATAGATTTTTATTCTCAAAAAATGTAATAATATGTAGTTTCTCATATAAACACAGGAGGCATGGGTTGTTTATAGACTTACATATTATAGATTTTCTTTAAATTTTCCATTTTAATGTGGAAGTTTTATTTGTTTCTTGTATATACAAATTATGTTTCGATTGGGATGTTCAATTTCTTTACTTATTATTATTAAGTAAAGACGTGTGTTGATAAACTCGTTCTTTCAGAAAGTTCTTAGTACCACCCACATAAATCTTTACATTACTAAGGTTTTCCATAGAAGAAATAGTATATTGATAAACAATGGATTCTGCAAGACACTTGTTTTCCAAACAACACTTTATATGGTTTCTTCAATTAAACTTATTATTGCCCAAATTATTAATTTCAGTTATTTGATAATTCTTATTTTTAATCAGGTTTTAAACTTTTATTTGAAATATTATTATTATGATTTTTAATAATTTTTCCAGATTATTCATACAGCTATAAAATAATTTTAGAGTATTCATATTGAAAATCGTACTAAATAGATTATTATTTAAAAAGTGTTTCTTAATCAAAGCGAGGAATTTTTTTCTAATTTACTACTAACAATATGGTTGAAAGGGGTATATACCAAATAATATTTCTATTCCGATTTTTTCTTCGGGGATAGGCCTTCTTTTTTACAAATTTAATATTTAGGATTTTATATGCACTATTTTTAAGGCAGTATTGTAAAAACTACTATGCTTATTAAACACTTCTTCATTTGCTGAATTTCTATTAATTCTATATTCTATGGATGAGGGTACTTGTTTAATAATGGGTGGCAGAGGTTATATTTTGGGTGTATATATAAAGGATTTGTATTTGGAATTTTATATGGTTAGTATATATACTTTTCTAAATCTTAAGTCACATCGAGGAAAATTACCTTTTATATTTGTATTAATAGTCACTTTAAAAATCAAGGTTTTTAAATTTTTTATTTATTATCTTTCTAATTTTATCTTTTTTAAAATTTGTAGAATTCCCGATTACCATAAGGCTAACATCGCTGTATAATCCAATACCTTCAGTATTTATATTTTTATGGGCTGTGAGATTATAAAACACAAATAATCCAACCAATTTGAAGACTCTGCAGAGTCTAAAGATCCCAGTCTTATGTCAAAGTTACTTTCCTTGGAATTCATTTTTCTCCACTATTCTTTTTTATGAATGAGAACAGATCTTTTTTGCATTTATTATAGTTTCTCTCCTTTATCGATAAATCCGAATAAGCAGCGGAAAATTCTAATGCGGTAACAAATAGTTTCCTTGATATCGATGGATAGTATTCTTCAATATAGAACGGATAAAACAATACATGTTTTTTCTTTTATATTGCAAAAACAGTTTGTTTGGTATTATCATTTCATAATTTTAATCCCAAATAAATTTGCTTATTTTCTCTTTCGAGTATATTTTTACTAATTTTTCCAAACTCAGGTCTTGTAAGATTTATCACCCAAGTGGTAAGATTTTTATTAAAATTGTGCATGTGGTCTATTATGGTGATATAAAACGCCGACACAGAGATCCGAAGGCGAATTGTCATGGCAACGGACGCGTTCCAGAAGCTGAGCAAAGTACTAACACACAGTAAAATTTCACTAGAAACAAAGAAAAGAGTGCTGGATTTCTATGTGATGTCAGTTCTTCAATACGGCAGTGAATACTGGACAATATCATCGAAAATGAGGACAAAACTGGAAGCAGCGGAAATGTGGTTCTGCAGAAGGATGCTGCGGATATCGTGGACTGAGCATGCAAGCAACGATGAGGTGTTGGAAAAAATGCCAACGAAAAGGAAATGAATACTGAGCATCAGAAAGAGACAACTGAAGTTCCTGGGACACGCAATGACGAAGGAGAGAACCTGATACTGACTGGCCAAATAGAAGGAAAGAGAGACAGAGGAAGGCAGCAGATAACATATTTGCAGGGCCTGATCAGGTGGATGACGGAACGTGGTTTGCCAGGAGTAACAGGAGCAAGCATACTAGGAGCCACAAGGGATAGGGAGACGTGGAGAACCATGATCGCCTACGTCCTGAAGGGACAGGGCATATGGAAGAACAAGACGAAAACTTATTTGTGCTAAGTTTTGCTACTCTATCGCTTATTTTCAGTTTATCAGTGTTTATTTTACTAGAAGTACTTGTATTATCAACTAAATTATCAATGTCATTATTAACTTTTTATAGTTCTTAGTTAATTTTTTCATAATAAAGAGTATTGTATTCTTTTGGTACTACTTTGTAGAAATTTGTTGTTTTATCCGATTTCAAGAATATTTTATCAGATGTTTTAATTTCTTTCACTATTTTTTTTAAGGTGCTGTTAGAAATATTTTTTCTTTTATGAAAATGATATTATATACTATATCAAGCAAATCATTTTGCAATCCGCACAATTTTTTTCAATATATGGAGCTTAGGTGGGGGAGGGGCTTTTAAAACCATATACTTCTTTAGGTAAATTTTTCTTGTGCCAAAAGAAATGAGCTTTCCATCTCCTTCATCGGATCAAACCCTCTGTTTTGTATAATAATCTTACGAAATATTCCCTTTTGTTGGTATTAAGTATTTTCTTCTGAGAGATTCCAAAGTTTATCTTTTCCATATCATTTTCTTAAAAAATAAGTGTATACAGTGCGCTATTCTCGTGGAAGCAATTTAAATCCAGGTGAAAAAAAATCAACAGTTTTACAATTTATATATGAATATATATATATATATGAATATATATATATATATGAATATATATATATATATGAATATATATATTTTTTTTAAATGTGTGTATTTAGGCAGCAAATTTTCTTTTAAATATGTCAGATTAAATAAAATATAAAAAATATAAAAAAAATAATGGTTGATAACACAACTATCCTACACCAAGAAAACAACAAAAACAAACTACAGGTTCTCGAGGCAATATTTATTAAAACACTTAAGCCGTCAATTGATAGAATTAGCTATGAATACTGTAGTAATGTTCTAAAATGTTTGTAAAAACAACAGTTTTTTCATGCTTTAACACGTGCATGACCATGACATTACAACATATAAAAAATTCCATATTGAATAACCTTCATGTTCTAATGAACGTTAACAATTTGTCAGCTGTTATATTTGAAGCAGGAAAAAATGTACAGTAATTCACAGTTTTCTGGTTACATTTGTTACCATAACTCACACCTCTGAAGAAGATCTCGGAAAGAGGTTGAAAGTACTTGGGTACCTTAAGAAATGAATGAAAACATCTGTCAACGGTACAGCTCATTTCTGACGCCTTTTAATTGTAATACGCGAACATTTTTTTCTTTTTTTGTTTTAGAAAATGTTGAGATACAGAAAAGTGTTCTTTCCAACGTTTGATAATGTATATATACATTATATATAATCCTCTCGATACATTATATATAATCCTATCGATACATTATATATAATCCTCTCGATACATTATATATAATCCTATCGATACATTATATATAATCCTATCGATACATTATATATAATCCTCTCGAATATTTTGCCGTCATTTTTTACGACAGAATTAACCTCATTATTAAATAATAATCTGTCTGTGCATTGAATATTACGACTATATTTGGTTTGGTACCCCTGCTATATATCTCAAGATTCTTGAAACAATCTATAGAAGCCACTGTAATATTATATGTCCTGACCTGGCATGTCAACCCAGGCCCTCTCTCACCGCCATGGCGTGGCTTTTCTTTGTATTTCTTATAAATATTTTCATGGTAGTCGTTCTGATTAACTTTCCTTCTCGGTACTCGACCACATCATTTTAAGTGTACTACTAGATTGGCAATTAGGTCTCACCGTTCTGCTGTTGATATAAGTAGATGTAACCGTAAATTCTACTCTAATAGTTTCTTGTTTTTTGTTTTGTTTTTTAATCATATCACCCCGAGCAAGGCGGTAACGCCACTGATGTGTAGGGGGCTAGGTAAAAGTGAAAAGATTTGGAAAAGAGAAAACCAGAAACCACATCCTAAACAGGGAACAAGGGATGAGCCTCTACACCTGTACAATAGACGTGGGTGGATCGTGAACCGGGCGATAGTTTAGTCTATCTACTCCAATTGAAAATAAATAAATAAATAAAATAAAAGTGAAAAGATTGGAAAAGAGAAAGCCGGAAACCACATCCTAAACAGGGAACAAGGGATGAGCCTCTACACCTGTACAATAGACGTGGGTTGAATGTGGACTGGGCGATAGGTTAGTCTATCTACTCCAATTGAGAAAAAAATAAAAATAAAAGCAAAGTGAAAAGATTGGAAAAGAGAAAGCCGGAAACCACAACCTAAACAGGGAACAAGGGATGAGCCTCTTCACCTGTACAATATATTTCTCACCTTCGGAATTTTTTTGGATGTGGGGGTTCTTGCTTCTCTGTCATATACAGTTTGCAGACATTTAAATGCAACGCCAATTGCCATATTCTGTCTTCCTGGACCCTGTTCGCGTATTTTTTTTTCTTTTGTACTCATCAATATTTTATTTTATTTTACTTTCAAGAATCTCTGGCGTTCTAATGACATTATCGCTTTGCTTGGGGTGAAATTGTTAAAAATATATATGTAGTAACGGAAAATATAATGGCACCATCCTGAATATGTATCAGTTTACTCAAGAGAAAACCTACAAATATTAAATATAGATTGCAATAATTCATCTCATATCCATATCATTATATGGACGGGTTCCAAAACAAATGCCGCATCAACTGACTCCAGATTGCATATAAATCTGCTGCTAAGAATGTCAGTTCTCTGTGCAGGGCCAGGAAGTGTTTCCCGGATGAAACAATCTTGCACATATACAAATCTACAATCCGCCCGCCCGTTCATTGAATACTTCTGCTATATCTAGTCAGGTGCTCCTGCTATCTACCTAAGGGTCTTTGACAAAATTCTACGGAGAATCTGCAATGTGATCGATCACGACTTGGTAGCTCGGATACAGTTACTTTCTCACCGGCGCAGTGTGGCTCCCCTGTGTCTCTTCTACAAGTACTTTCACGGCTTCTGCTCTGATGAACTTAGCTCACTGGTGCTCCCTATATATGAATTTCCTTGAATCACAAGATTAACAACTAGGTCCCACCCTTTTACCGTGAAACCAATAAGATGTAAACGCAAATTCTACTCCATCAGCATTTTTCCTCGCACTTCCCGCCTGTGGAATTCCCTTCCATTTACTTGCTACCCCGACAGCTACAATCTCCAAGACAGTAAATGTAACGTCAATAGTCATCTCCTATCTCGCTAACTTGAAAAATTATAATCAGAGGGTCGTTATTATTTCTCTTGACGTGCCAATTTATGAAACCTCATGTAACGTCAATAGTCATCTCCTATCTCGCTAACTTGCATTCCCTCTCTCATGCACTCATCTCATTTCTGCAGTATTCTCATCCCTATCCTACCCGCTTCCTGACACCCCCTGTATTCTGTCACTCCTTCTCATATTTATCGGGGTACCTCGACACAAAACCTAGCTAAGAACACTCGCAGACGCTTATAGTACAACTGCGTGAATTTTCAAGAAAATCGGTTCAGTCGTTTCGGAGTCTATAGGTAACAGACACACACACACACAGACACACACACACAAAGTTCCATTTATAAATAATTTGATATCTATATATTTTATATTGTACTATTGTAAGAACTGCAACCTTTATATTGCACTATTGTAAGAACTGCAACCTTGAAACCTCTGAATATTGTTTCTTATGTCTTTGTCTATGAGTGTATCAAATTTGATTAAAATCGGACCACTCCTACTATAACCCGATTTTTCGATTATCGATTTTTGATATTTATCGGGTGTAGCTCGACACTTTCCACTAATGTAACCCTCTTGCTTGGGGCGATACGATTATAAAAAACATCGTCCATTGGTGTTAACACGGGTTTTTACTTTCACATACATATGATCAACCGATTGCGACGACCGTCCCATGATAAATTATTCTACTCCTCTTGCATTTGTTGACACAATAGCAAGAGTCACGTGTGGGCTAACTGAAAGAGTCAGGCGTCGTCTCATTTTAATACACGCCGAATAGTGGGGATTTCTAGCGATCGTTTTGGCCAAAGAAGGTTTTGAATATTTTGGAGAGCATATTAACTAGCATGGACTACTTCGATTTGGCGTAATGGTAAGAAGGCTTGTCTCGCTTGATCAATTACGACTGAATAATGAGTTCAATCCTTACTAGGTGCTCAACTCTCTCAGCTTTGTGCCGCATTCAAGCATAATAATTTTTATCTTAGTCTCTGAAGAAGCTTTAAGGAAAGTGAAACGTTTGAGATACGTTTTCTATTTAGTCTCTTTTATTTATTGTATCACTCATATATATCGCTCATTCAGTAATAAATTAGAGCACTCTGGCTATTGGGCGTGTATAATGACAATATACATGCTAAAAAGTCTGCCTTTTTCTACCGTGAGCCCATGGCCCAGAGGTAGAATCGCCGACTGACGCCACTTCGGTTGGGTTTCAATCCTTGGTTAAAAAGCAATCGGAGTCTAACTGTACTGATGAGCTGTGATGCAGCGAAACAGATCCGACTGCGGATGACTATATATATATATATGTATATACGAGGCATAGTTTGCGTTCCCTACAAAATTCTGATGTTTGGTCAAGTTTTATGAAGTAGATAGACCCTGTTTTGGCACACTCCCATATATATACCTGCATTGATGGACACAAGGATCAACAATAAATTTCATAATCGTATAATTTTATACATAATGTTAGTACTTGCACAGACACGAATTATCCCATATAGAAATATTTGTATGTGTGTCATTTGTATATATTTTTGCATGTATATATATATGTAAATATATATATATATATATGTATAATGTGATAATGCGTATATATATATATATGTCTGTGTGTGTGTGTGTGTGTGTGTGTGTGTGTGTGTGTGTGTTGCACACAACATATACTCAGATGCGCAGCAATATACATATATATATATATATATATATGCGTGTGTGTGTTTTTATCTTTATGGTATGCACACAACATATACACAGATGTGCAAAAACTCATGCACATACACACAGATGCACACACACACAAATACACACACACACACACACACATATATATATATATATATATACACATCTGAAGTTAATGTGTAAATGTCATCAAAGACAGTATATTCTTAAAAGAAAATGATAAAAGCATCAATCCGAAATCTTCATTGTAAGATTATAAGAACGAATAATAAAAGAGCCACCTTTCCCCCCCCCTCTATATTCATCAGCACTATATTCACATAACGGTGCATGTTAACATTTTTATTTATAGCGAAGTATGTCTGTGTGTCTTTGAACAAAAAAGAAGAATTGCAAATCGCAGAAAACAAGAAGAAAAAAAAATCCTTAAGCGATTCTCAATCCTTAAAAAAATATACGATGCCAACTAAATTGTTTCTCGCCCCATTTACCAAAAGCCTCAATTATTTCGGTAGTTTTACAAATTGCCATTAAAAAAAAAACAGATCAGCCTTATTCTGATATCTACGTTCTCTTTTAATCGGCCAATCAAGGAGAAAATGATTTCTACTTTTTTCTTACAAAATAACGAGTTAATATATCTTCTTTTAGGCTAAAGAAAAAATATGCTTTAATAAACACTACCGTATTAAAAGCCAATAACTACATCGTAACGAAACTGATATACATATGTCTCGCTGGAAATTTCAGTCTAGAGCAAGCATGAAACCTCTAACACACCCCTTCGTTAGAAGAAGCAATTCCTCAAAAAACAAAAATAACAGATGCATGGGCAATGGATTTGGCTCCCTTTTTTATTTTCTTTGTCTTTACAGATACTGTAAGAAACATTTTCATTGATCTCTTCGTTAACCAGAAAAGTAATTTCTTAAACAAAAGGGAATTTTTCAGTCATGCATTCCTTTTTGTTCTCTTCCTTGAGGTGTGATCAGTCACTGATAGAATGAACCGTAGACAAACAATGTCGCCATTCTAGTTACTGAAGACAAACCGACACCATCAGCAATCATTTACATCACTATTGTGATTACCAGTGTCTCATATTTGACCACTGAAACTCATTTACATAACAATTCTTGTTACTGCTGACAGCCTCACTCAACTTATTCCCTCTACTTTTTCGCCTCCAGAATGGCGCGATCGCAAAGCCCAGTTTTCATTCTTCCTGTGAGGAAAACGCACATCGCTACTAAAAGTAAACAGCAGACAAAAAGGAAAAGAATAAATCCCAAACGGCCATCTCGACACTCAAGTGGTATGAACATTGACCTATCAAATTTTGCCGATGAGGAGACAGAAATGGTGACGCCACCGACCGAGCAAATTTGTAAACTCTGACGTAAATGACATTTCCAAACAAAAGTCGATTAAAAGTTTACCCAGACATCGTGAAACTTACAAAACAAGAGGTTTCATAAATTGGCACGTCAAGAGAAATAATAACGACCCTCTGATTATAATTTTTTCTAGTTTATAAATAGATACGTACTGCTAAGGAAAAAAAACATTAAAAATGTAACATTCGCGACCATTCAACATTCAAAACATAGTTTAATTCTTAAGTATTGGACCGTCTTAAAATTATTTTATTACTGGTTTTATATTTCATAACAATTTAAAATTTTCAAACGTGACGATCTGTCCAATACTGAATTTATGACTTGAATCTAGACCTTACTTTAACGTATCTGACATTTAGGTATTGGTTGTTTCTTGGTTGACATTCTGTTCCCAATTACTAATTTTGGAGTTTGTTTTTTATAACATTGTTCATACAGCGTTCAAGAACCTCTGAAAATAGGAGGTTATTGAATAAAGTTATTTCAAAAACGTAAAATTAGGAATTAAAAAGTGCATACTATGATTATATGGGGGATAGGTAGCGATTGACACTTGTCTTGAAGATGTCAAGATCAGGAAACAATGTTTTAGTGTGTCTTTTCCACAAAAGAACATTTCTTTTGGATTAAACTTTTCAATGAAAGGAAAGACATTTAAGTCTACACTGTGTACGTGATATGACGCGTCTTAGCTGTGAAGGCATGAACTGCTGAAACAAAGTAACGTATTAGTAACAATGGATGGAAATAGCCACAGGTGAGCACAATGTAACAGCAAGTTTTACCCGACTAGCTTCTATCGATAAATCTTCTATATATTTTTCTTTTTTACTGTATTATCCTAACAGTTACTGCGTATGCGACTATTTTATTATATATATATATATATATATATATATATATATATATATATATATTAGCAGTATATCCCGGCGTTGCTCGGGTGTAATGAAAGGTTTAAGACTAATCCATTGGCACGAAAGACTAAAAAGCAATAGTTGTTTCCAGTTAAAGCAAAACCCTAGACTGAAAGAAAAATGAATGGATGTAAGTCAACTTTTGATTTCCTGGCATCGATATCAAATTT
This sequence comes from Ascarosepion bandense, assembly GCA_037127315.1. Lineage (NCBI taxonomy): Eukaryota > Metazoa > Mollusca > Cephalopoda > Sepiida > Sepiidae > Ascarosepion > Ascarosepion bandense. The sequence goes on from JBBBDQ010001598.1 coordinate 4,508,186, forward strand.
TCTGGCCTATTGTAAAAACTGCAACCTTGAAACCTCTGAATATTGTTTCTTATGTCTTTGTCTATGAGTGTATCAAATCTAATTAAAATCGGACCACTCCTTCTATAACCCGATTTTTTCGATTATCAATTTTCGATATTTATCGGGGGTACCTCGACACAAAACCTAGCTAAGAACACTCGCAGACGCTTATAGTACAACTGTGTAAATTTTCAAGAAAATCGGTTCAGTCGTTTCGGAGTCTATAGGTAACAGACACACACACACAGACACACACACACAAAGTTCCATTTATAAATAATTTGATATTTATATATTTTATATTGTACTATTGTAAGAACTGCAACCTTTATATTGCACTATTGTAAGAACTGCAACCTTGAAACCTCTGAATATTGTTTCTTATGTCTTTGTCTATGAGTGTATCAAATTTGATTAAAATCGGACCACTCCTACTATAACCCGATTTTTCGATTATCGATTTTTGATATTTATCGGGTGTAGCTCGACACAAAACCTAGCTAAGAACACTCGCAGACGCTTATAGTACAACTGTGTAAATTTGTGTACTTAGATTGAGTGACCATTTGTGAATACCAGGTGCTGTAAACGTAAGGACCAAGAATGGTCCACTTGTCCTCCAGGTTTGTGGGTTGAGCTAACAACCCTGCCCCATAAAAAATAGTTTGTTACGGAAACAGTAACAAATGTTACTGCCCGACACAACAGTGGGTGCAAAAGGGTTAGATGATGAATATAACAAACCCAACTGGAAAGCGAACTGGGATCTCCGATTAACAATTCGCAGTTTTTATTCATCAGACCCTCTAATGCTTACATACAAGCTTGCAGTATCTGGTATCCTCAAGCGGTCACCTATGTAGGGACTGACCAAATGTTGAAGGATCGACTACGAAGTTAGTAGGTGACGCTGCCAATAAAGTTCCATCTTTTACCAAAATTGCAATAATTGATTTAAACGAAGGTAGTAAAAGAAACGTTTATGTATGGGATGAGATATAAACACACATTCTTTGATGGGGATATGGACTGGTCTGTCGCAGAAAACTGTCTCTATTCAGAAGTACCATAACCTAGCATTTCATCTCTCCTCTGACAACCCTTGTAGCTCAATGGGGAAAGGACTGGCTTGTAAAATTCAACCCGTCCAAAACCAAACAGCTAAAGTTACATCACCAATTTGCAAACGCTGAACTTTAACCTACCACGATGGATCGGTTTTCTCTCAAAGAACGTCCTTGCCTTGAACGGCGATTCGGAACTAAGCTCTCTCCAGAACTTTAGCGGAGCTCATACATATGGTCAACTGCTAAAGATTCTGGGAAAAATGGTCGGTTCATTGTACAGCTCTCCAACAAGTGTTTGACTCTACCTGCTGAACTTTGCAAAAACCAGATAAGAACAAATATTGCTGCTATATCTGGGCTGGAGCCGCTCAGTTTACACTTACCTGTCTTGGTAGAATTCAATACGTCTATGCATCTTTGTGGGTGATGGGTTACTTTCATCCCTACAACCCCTTTCACACAAACGAAACGTCGTGAGACTAGCTACACTATAGTTATTTTCCAAGGGATGCGTTCTGACATTTCTTTGTTCCTCCAGCATTGACTGTTGCATTCGGGATCCTCCATGTCATGTACACAAAAGTGAATGATCCCCATTCCCTTCGTATTTTATTAGCAAGACGTAAATTTCATTCGGACAGCTTCCCCCTCAAAAACTACTGATTCATAGAATAGACTCTACGCAGAATATTTTCACATTCACTACAATAACCTCTTCATATAACACCACACATTACCTTCTATCGTGAGTGGCCCTTAAGCCTTTTGGCTGAATATTAATTTTCATTAATTACATAATTTTATTTCTCTTTTTATTTTCTCTTTTTCAGCTCCATTTGCATGATTGGCATGATTGGCATATATTAATAATATTTCTGGAGAGGCGGGAAAATATTCGTTTTACGACTATTGCTTATCCTATTGTATTCAGATGTTGAAGTTTTGAACTTATGGATTCAGTTTTTTTTTCTTCGACTTGATGACATGACTGACAGTTAAAAGGCTAAAACCAACATATCTGCGATCTCTCTGTAAGGTTCGCCAATGTGTTCATGCAGCTTTTCCATCTTCATACACTTTCTTGAAGTAACGTCCATCGCAGACAATGTCCGTATGACAACTAATCGACACTCGAGACAATAGTATCTGGGCATGATTAAATTCTGATGCAATCACGCAATATTTTTCCAGACCAAACAAATTTCATCATACACCCCGAAAATACACCCCGAAAATAGATGTATATTGTTGCAAACCACTGCAAATGATGTAATCTGAGGAAACATAGAAATCGATTACACCCTGTCACTCCAGAAGTTCTAAAACTCTCCATATAATAAAAAAAAGGAAAGTAAAGCAGTTGTTTTAAAGTATTTGTACACAAGCGTGTATCTCTAATTTATTTCAAAGTAGATAGCCTTTATGGCAGATTATGCTTGCACCTGGGACTACTGCAATCTAAACGAAAAACAACAAATGTCGATGATAACGCCAGATAAGGTTGGGATGACATGGGTTAATGTTGCCGAGAGACCAAAGCTATGTCTGAACCCAGGGTCACAGGCTTAAGGTCTTGCTAGAGACACCGCTGTTTACAGAAATGTTGTAAAATCCTATTTATACGGCTTTACGTTCTTTCCTGTGGCTTCATTGACGAAAAGAAAGAAAAAGAATTCAACCATTTTGAAGAACTGGTGATATAACTTAGGAAAATATTACACGAGGCAACATGATGTGTGCGTAAATAGAAACTCACTCATGTAGTTACTCAGTCTGTATTGAAATATTTTTGAGAGATCTTTCGTACTGTATACTCACAATGAATGATTAAATTAGTGAATATTAGGTAATTGAATGACAAAATTGAAAAGAGTCCATGTCATGTGTTTCGTGTTAAGTAATGTCTGATCAGACATTATAAAGACACACACGCACGCATATATATATATATATATATATATATATATATATATATATCAAAGATGTGATGGATATATGAATATATACAAGAAGTATATATATATATATATATATAGATAGATAGATAGATAGATAGATAGATAAATAGATAGATAGATAGATAGATAGATAGATATCGCTCATTCAGTAATGAATTAGAGCACTCTGGCTACTGGCGTATGATGCATCATACGCTAAAAAGTCTGCCTCCTTCTGACGAGCGCCCATAGCTCAGAGGTAGAATCGCCGACTGACGCCAATTCGGTCGGGTTTCAATTCAGGGTTAAAAGCAATCGGATGCCTAACCGTACTGATATGCTGTGATACAGTGAAACATATGTCTGCGGATAACTATATATATATATATATATATATATATATATATGAGACAATTAATGTCTAATAGGTTTAATCATGATCCGTTCTAAACATCGTATTTCGGTTTTAATTTCAAGTGAAAAATTCTCCAACATTTGGATAACCCTTTATTAAGTTGGTGTGACGTCATAGAACCGCATTACAATTTACGAACTGCGTTTGCTATTTTTGGTAACTGTTATCGTTGTCAACACAAACTAAAATCGTCGCCGATGGTGGATGTTTTTATGTTAACGTCCTTGTAACCTCTCTAAATTTGGCTCATGTGAGCCGAAAGCTTAGAACCAACTTAATAAAGAATTATCCAAATGTTGGAGAATATTTGTCTTTATTTTCACCTGAAATTAAAACCAAAATACGATGTTTAGAACGGCTCATGATTAAACATAATTAACATTCATTGTCCCTTATATTTAACAGTGTATGTTTAGAAAATTATCTGTTGCCTCGAAATACTATATATATATATATATATATATATATATATATATATAGCTCAGACTCTTTGGACGTTGGCACGAAAGACTAAAAAGCAATAGTTGTTTCCAGTTAAAGCGAAACCTTAGACTGAAAGAAAAATGAATGGATGTAAGTCAAATTTTGATTTTCTTGTATCGATATCAAATAAGTTTATTTTTTTATCGAGAACTGCAACCTTGAAACATCTGAATATTGTTTCTTATGTTTTTGTCTATGAGTGTATCAAATTTGATTAAAATCGGACCACTTCTTCTATAACCCGATTTTTTCGATTATCGATTTTCGATATTTATCGGGGGTACCTCGACACAAAACCTAGCTAAGAACACTCGCAAACGCTTATAGTACAACTGTGTAAATTTTCAAGAAAATCGGTTCAGCCATTTCGGAGTCTATAGGTAACGGATACACACACACACACACAGACACATACACACACTGACAAAGTTCTATTTATAAGTGATGAATAAATTGTCGTTTAAATTACTCAAAAATGAAAATAACACTGACATCTCATTTTAACAGATATATTTTCCAAAATTACACAAAAATGTCTTCAAATAAAAGTATATTTATCCAATAACATCGCAATTACCTTTAACGACAGCCTCCAGACGACTTCAGAATCTTCTGCAGCTCTTCTGGACGTTCCGTTTTATTAAGTTGTTAGATGCTGCAAAACTTCTCTCCTTCAGTTCATTTTTGTGTGAGAGTGAATTTTGTTGGTCTCTTGCTCAATTGCGCCCTATCATTATAACCAAAGGGTTTGCAGTGTGGTGAATTAGGTGGTCCGATTAAGTGGTGATGTGGTCGCAGTAATTGTGTGACAGCCATGACTGAGTTTTCTTGCTTATGGGTATGAAGTAGAGTCCTGTTACCAGATATAGAGGCTTCCAACAGCCACCCTCTTGACCAAAGATAGCACTACCTCCTAGAGGCACTTGATATAGGTCTCCGTGCCGAGTCTGACACCCTGTGGGAAGATGAATGAATGCATAACTTTTACATCACTAGTGATCACTCCAATTGCCATGATGTTGACTGGATATATCATCCGACTCTTTCCGAATTTTCTCAACTCTGGAATGTTAGCATTGAAACCTCCGGTGCAAATGCCAAGTATATCGTTTCTAAATTTCTGGCGGAGTGAATTGCGTCATGGTGCTCTTTTTCACATAAATGGTTCCCATCTGACCCTACTATGCTGTGCAATCGACAAAATTAAAAACAAAAAACGCACATGCTCGAAATTAAAGATATATATTGGCGAAAATTTGCCCATATCATCTTGTATGTATAAAAGCACTGGTTAGAAATGTCAAGCCTGGTGATATGGTAATAAAGTTAAAGAACGCACAGTAAAGCCACCGCTTAGCACAGGTTGGCCTTGAATTCGATGCTTGGAAGGAAAATGTGTCGAGTGTGGTCGTCTTATCACACCATAGAGGTTCCATTAGTGATCATAGCTTATGCTTAGTTTTTGGCCAAGTATACTTCGATTTCGAATTCTAGTTGAATTCATTGCATTCACTTACGCGCAAATATCCTTGGGAAATGTATTAATCCGTCTCTTCCATCCAGTTAGGGGTTAAATAACAGGACAGATTGGGTTCTATAGCCTTGGTTTGCAACCAGTCTACCGTAGAAAGTAATGGCAACCTACTGCGGGATAATCTTCTGCCCAGTCAGTCATGTCTCTTCCGAGATATGATCACCCAAGCGTGTTTCACGTATAGCACTTAAGTGACTGACACATTTCCCAGAATTGACAACCACCATATTCCCCAGATCTTGCCTCTTGCGACGTTTTCTTCTTCCCAAATATCAATTCCCCCTTGAAAATTTCAAGACACCGAGGAAATCTAAAAGAATGAGATGTGGCTCAATATTTCCGAAAAAGAGTTCCCGCAATGCTTCAATCAATAAAAACAACGCTGGATAAAGTTTATGATTTTAGAAGCGAACTACTCCGAAGGAGATTAATTGTCGAATCTCTATGTGTTATAGTTTTCTTTTTTATAGCACCACTACAAATACTTTTTGTCAGATCTTGGAGACATGTTCGGTGCATAAATATAAATTTAGATTTCCCACTCCCTATATTCGACGTATATAACGCTACGTAGGACAGAAAGCGTTCCATCGACTTTTTTTTCTATTTTGTTATAGGTTTACATTCTTCTGATATATTTTGTTCACAACCCACCCACGTCTAGTGAACAGGTGAAGAGGCTCATCCCTTGTTCGCTGTTTAGGATGTGGTTTCCAGCTTTCTTTTTTCCAATCTTTTCACTCTTTTTGTTTTTTGTTTTTTTTTTTCCAATTGGAGTAGATAGACTAAACTATCGCCCAGTTCACAACCCACCCACGTCTAGTGAACAGGTGAAGAGGCTCATCCCTTGTTCGCTGTTTAGGATGTGGTTTCCAGCTTTCTTTTTTCCAATCTTTTCACTCTTTTTGTTTTTTGTTTTTTTTTTTCCAATTGGAGTAGATAGACTAAACTATCGCCCAGTTCACAACCCACCCACGTCTAGTGAACAGGTGAAGAGGCTCATCCCTTGTTCGCTGTTTAGGATGTGGTTTCCAGCTTTCTTTTTTCCAATCTTTTCACTCTTTTTGTTTTTTGTTTTTTTTTTCCAATTGGAGTAGATAGACTAAACTATCGCCCAGTTCACACTCCGCCCAAGTCTAGTGAACAGGTGAAGAGGCTCATCCCTTGTTCGCTGTTTAGGATGTGGTTTCTGGCTTTCTTTTTTCCAATCTTTTCACTCTTTTTGTTTTTGTTTTTTTTTTCAATTGGAGTAGATAGACTAAACTATCGCCCAGTTCACACTCCACCCACGTCTAGTGAACAGGTGAAGAGGCTCATCCCTTGTTCGCTGTTTAGGATGTGGTTTCCAGCTTTCTTTTTTCCAATCTTTTCACTCTTTTTGTTTTTTGTTTTTTTTTTCAATTGGAGTAGATAGACTAAACTATCGCCCGGTTCACACTCCTCCCACGTCTATTGAACAGGTGAAGAGGCTCATCCCTTGTTCCCTGTTTAGGATGTGGTTTCCGGCTTTCTCTTTGCCTATCTTTTCACTCTTACATAGCCCCCTGCACATCAGTGGCGTTACCGCCTTGCTCGGGGTGATATGATTTTTAAAAAAAAATAATATTTATATATCATATTCTCTTATCAGCAAATATGCATTGAATATTGTTTAAAACTTGGTCATTCATCTGTGAAAACTCCGAATAATACAAAAAAAACTTTCGAAATGATTCAGTGATTGAAGCAATGATAAAACATGTGTCTCCATTCTTCAAACCTGTCTGTAAATCTGTTAAGTGAGACGTTTCGCTGTCGGATAATGTTTGCTATGGTTAGTCTCATGGGCCACTATTACTGAGTAATGATATAATAATGGCAGTGTGCCCTTAGGCAAATGACAATATGAGATTTACTCTGCGTCAAGTTTAACGTTTCATTCCAGAAATTTAGTTGGTCAATGTACTGACCTCATTCGAAACATGGACCTTACATTTTCCTGTGCGATACCTGCGACAGACTGCCCATCTCCAAACATCTGTATTGCAACCCAGCTGCAGCTGGATAGACAAGTTTTCACCTGTCAAGGTCACTATTGATATCGGATGAGTCGCGGCAAGGAGGTCATATTGAATGAACAAGGTACCCGGTTCTATTCGAAAGAGAAAACAGAAAAAAATATTTTATACCTTTTGTCGATATAAAAACTCTCAAAAATCATTGATTTTAGAAATGTTTAACTTGAAATATTGTTAACCGCTAACCTGATGAGATTTTGTAAATGAGGTTCATCTATACCAACAGCCACTCGAAGTAGTGAGTTACGGTTTATGTGGATATGTGGGAAGATAACGGTTAACCCTAAACTTGAACAGGTTACGATTGTAGTGGTGAGATGAGCATCCTCTTGGGAGTCTATTTTACAAAGCAGTTGTTCATAGGAAGAAGCGTGGAACTTTTAGTTTAATTGAATACAAAAGGAATGAGGATGGTTCACTACAATGTGTGTGAGATGGACAGTCTGAGCCGTGAAGCTTAGATGTTGAGGGAATGTTGTTCGTTTGAAAACTTTCGTGAAAATAACGATAGATCAGAGAGAGGCTTGCAACTTTTCGTCTGGGGGGAAAGGTGTTGTAGGGTGGAAAATGATTCGTCATTACAATGATTCTTAGATGCGTTGAGACTGGAAAGCTCTGGCCCATATATAGCATAAGTATTTCAAGCCCGATCTGGCTCTTAAAGTAAAGGATAGAAAGCGGGGCCAGTTACCTACTGGAACAATGCATAGAACTGATCTTTTTTTCCAACATCTTTAACGGCGGATTGTATATGCAACTTCAATCTGTGGTCTGAGGTGAACTTAGATCCCAATAGATGCTGAAGGCATGTGGGTTCTCTAAAAGAACACCCATTCCCGACGATAGGGGAGAAATTCAGGGTTATGATTTCAAATAAAACGTAGTTCTTTTCTATTATATATAAGTCTTGTTAAAAAAATAGATTTTCAGATAATTTGGGAAAGGGATTGATTTATCATATACTAAATGATTTATAAGTATATAATTGTAAGATGAGCGGTGAGAAAGTTATATCCGCCTATTATTCTGGGAAATCAATGATCGCTATTTCCATAGGAAATGTTCAGATGAGCTCCACTCTTTAGCTCCACAGATTCATATATTTACAGCAACGACTTGCAAATGCTCCTTCCACGGAAACGAAACACTCATTTCATTGATGTTCTAAAACGTGTCCGTTTGTGAGGCAGCCTGCGGTATGAGTGCTTCGTTGAAACTACAGTTTTAACCTCTTCAAGACAAGGGTCGATTGCTATCTATCTTTATATTTCTAACATCCCTTTCCTGCCAACTGTTTCGTTCGTATTACACAACTGGTTAAGTAATCCCTGTATATTTGATGGCTTTCAAGCTGCTACTGAATTTTGGAAGAAAAATTGAGTCATCCTTACATTTCTCTATGGTTCATTTGACGGTTGATTGGAAGATATCTACAATTTCCACCACTAGGTACGACAGAGATAAACTTACATCGACATAGATAGATAGATAGATAGATAGATAGATAGATAGATAGATAGATAGATAATGAACTGAAGTGAATAGATAGATAGATAGATAGATAGATAGATAGATAGATAGATAGATAGATAGATAATGAACTGGATGCAGATAGATAGATAGATAGATAGATAGATAGATAGATAGATAAGAACTGAAGCAGATAGATAGATAGATAGATAGATAGATAGATAGATAGATAGATAGATAGATAATGAACTGAAGCAGATAGATAGATAGATAGATAGATAGATAGATAGATAGATAGATAGATAGATAGATAGATAATGAACTGAAGCAGATAGATAGATAGATAGATAGATAGATAGATAGATAGATAGATAGATAGATAGATAGATAGATAATGAACTGGATGCAGATAGATAGATAGATAGATAGATAGATAGATAGATAGATAGATAGATAGATAGATAATGAACTGGATGCAGATAGATAGATAGATAGATAGATAGATAGATAGATAGATAGATAGATAGATAGATAATGAACTGGATGCAGATAGATAGATAGATAGATAGATAGATAGATAGATAGATATAATGAACTGGATGCAGATAGATAGATAGATAGATAGATAGATAGATAGATAGATAGATAGGATTGCGTTTAGAAAAGAAAAATGGGTATTCGAGTAGGAATTAATGACGGGAAAGTAAAAACAGTGAAAACAAAAGGAAAGATCTCGTGGGATTGTCGATTTGATTGAACGAGATTTGAAAACATCAATTCTAGATGCAAGGAAGGCGGCGAATAGGAATTTTATTTGCAATAGTTTTGCCAGAGTTGGGTGCAGTAAGGGTCTGGGAATTATATTTGCTCTTTTTAAGATCTATTTAGCTTCTGTCAAGCTGGGACTGCTCTCGAAATCCTCAGCAATTTTGATAAAAGTTATATATATATATATATATATATATATATATATATATATATATATATATATATATATGCTAGATAATATTAATTTTTGATATGCTTATATTTGCGAAGGCGAATTTGGAAAGAGGTACCGGTTCGTTGTCGTTGTTATAAGCGACATCTTAATCGAGGCGCCGTTGCCTTGGCGACGCTGGTATTGCCCTACTTAGCAGCGACATTATCGATTCACGTCTCTAGCTTCAGCATCCGCCATGACAGCCAATGACTTTGCACTTTTCTTCTGCCTTGTCTTCTCGATGCAAACATTGTTGGGCTGGCATTCTCGGGAGACATCCGCAAACATGCTGTTGGTGTTACCTGCTGAAAGAAGACGATCTGCTACTATTGCTGCCGTTGCTCCTGCTGCTGTTGCTCCTGCTGCCAATAAGCCATTTCTGTTATTGTTATCTTTGTTTGTTTTGTTTTTTATTTCTTTTCTTTTTTTTTTATTTCAGCTTTTGTTTGACTCTTGTATTTGTATTAGTTCATTTGTCCATCATATTTACTCTAATCGCCGCTCCTTTATTCTTGCTGAGGCCTGGTGGAATTCTCTACCTTATTGTCATTCTATACAATGCAATGAGAATACGATGGAGCTTGCAATGCCCTTTATGAGTTGGCCTTGGAATATCTGTGCGCCCATGCGGATGACCCACTGGCTAAATGCTAATATGTAACGACATTGGTCTAAGTTCATGAGCAGTTATTCACGTAAGTTTTTGTTCTCTAGTTTATATATATATATATATATATATATAGAGAGAGAGAGAGAGAGAGAGAAAGAAATGTCATATTTATAAACAAAAATGCTACTGTAGATCGTTATGAGAGAATAAATATATAGATATGAACAGACTGAGATAGATAGATAGATAGATAGATAGATAGATAGATAGATAGATAGATAGAAACAAACTGAGATAGGTAGATAGATATGAACAGACTTATATATATATATATATATATATATATATATATTAGAGCACTCTGGCTATTAGGCGTGTATAATGATTATGTATACGCTAAACAGTCTGCCTCCTTCTACCGAGCGCCCATAGCCCAGAGGTAGAATCGCCAACTAACGCCAATTCGATCGGGTTCCAATTCTTGGTTTAAAAAGCAATCGCAGTCTAACCGTACTGAAGAGCTGTGATACAGCGAAACAGATCTGTCTGCGGATGACTAATATATATATATATATGTATATATATATACAGATAGATAGAAACAAACAAACAAACGGAGATAGATAGATAGATAGATAGATAGATAGATAGATAGATAGATAGATAGATAGATACGAACAGACTGAGATAGATAGATAGATAGATAGATAGATAGATAGATAGATAGATAGATAGATAGATAGATAGATATGAACAGACTGAGATAGATAGATATATAGAAATGAACAAACAAAGTGAGATAGGTAGATAGATATGAACATATTTAGAGAGAAATGTGCGTTGTGGTGTAGTGGACAGGAAGTACATCGCCAGAAGTTTCAGTAAAGGACGAAATTCGATCAAAATTGCTGTTAATTCTGCAGTTAATTTCATGACTTCGTGAGAGTTACGGGAGAGAAAAAGTGCGAGATATAGTTCGCTTTTCATGAACTTTCAAAGCAAAAAAAGTAAGTTTCTTCAATAACTAATTGTTGATTTGAGTTCAGCATATACATTTGCACAGAATTAATGCTATTTTGGATAAATTTGAAGGGGGAAATGCCGTCGGTACCTAAAACGAAAATTTACCAGTAAAAGAACTTTTCTGTTAATTCACTCGAAAAATAAATTAATTTATCCTCAAAATAAAAAGAATTTATATTTACTAAAATTCACATCACATTTTCCCAAAGCGAGGCCCTTCCATTGCACTACGGTTTGGTTGATTTTTGTGATCGCCCCAAATATGAACTTTCGCGCCCACCTCGATAAACAAGCCAAACACAGAGATTTTCTTAAAAATATTTTTAAATGTGAATAACTCCCTGGTTTTTAGTAATTTTACATTCTGGTTAAGAAAGAGTTTTTGTGAGGCAAGCAAAAAAAAAAAATTATTTATAATTTCAAAAGAGTGGCGAAAATTCAGTAAAAAACAAACATTGATTTAAAACTTTATAATTTCTTAGAGTGAATTGATATTTACAATAAGTTTACATTATTTAGGATTAATTAACATAAAAGATCCAAAGTTTTTTTTAAAGATGCAAAAGAGACCTTGACTGAAATAATTTTCGACTAAATTCAGTTCTTTATTTACGAAGTGGCATTATTGATGAAATACAAATAATTTTCTATCGTGCGTTATTTTTGGATTTGAGACAAACAAATGTATTGGGTTGTCCGGAAAGTTCATACCAATTTTTAAGGAACGAGAAATCGGAGGGCCGAGTTCAAATTTAAGTTGAATTCGTTGAATCACTTACGTGCAAATACCTTTGAGAAAGATATTAATCCGTTTCTTCTCCCTTCAGCTTTGGATTAAATAGCAAGACAGATTGGTTTCTACAGACTTTGTTGACAATTAGTTTATAGTAAAATAATGGTAACCTACTGCGAGAAAATGTTCTGCCCAGTCACTCATGTCTCTTTCGAGACATGATCGCCTAAGCGTGTATCACGTATGGCATTTCACTGACTAAGATAAGATAGATAGATAGATAGATAGATAGATAGATAGATAATGAACAGAATAAGATAGATAGATAGATAGATAGATAGATAGATAGATAATGAAAGAATAAGAATAAGATAGATAGATAGATAGATAGATAGATAGATAGATAGATAGATAGATAGAACAGAATAAGAATAGATAGATAGATAGATAGATAGATAGATAGATAGATAGATAGATAGATAGATAGATAATGAACGAATAAGAATAAGATAGATAGATAGATAGATAGATAGATAGATAGATAGATATAGATAGATAGATAGAATAGAATAGATAGATAGATAGATAGATAGATAGATAGATAGATAGATAGATAATGAACAGAATAAGATAAGATAGATAGATAGATAGATAGATAGATAGATAGATAGATAGATAGATAGATAGATAGATATGAGGTAGTAGTTATCAAGTTGGCCTAGCTGGTAATAACATAAAAATAGCTTTGAACTTTATCAGTCTTGGCGAAGACTGCATTTCTTGGAACATTGTGGACCGGCGCTACAGGATCACAAAAAAAAAGAACTGTACCAAATAACAGAAACCCCATCACTTGATGAGATTCAACAGTAGCAACAGTTTAAATCGATATCACATGTAATCCATAGAGAAAATAATTGCCTACTAAAGATGACGACCAAACACGATTTTAAATAAGCGGTTAGAAAGGAAACACCCGTCAGTACTGAGAGGTATAAGGCAGTGCACTTGAAATTAGATTTCAAATATACCGTGTGCGATGGATAAATTGCTGTCTAAATTACGCTAAAATTAAAATAACACTGACATTTCATTTTAATGCATACTAGCAGTATAGCCCGGCGTTGCTCGGGTGTAATGAAATCTTTAAAACTAATCCATGGTCCTGGAGTTCACACTCTTTGGACGTTGGTACGAAAGACTAAAGAGCAATAGTTCTTTTCAGTTAAAGCGAAACCATAAACTGAAAGAAAAATGAATGAATGTAAGTCAAATTTTGATTTCCTGCTATCGATATCAAATGAGTTTTTTCGTCGTAAACTGAATTTTGAAGGCTAAATAAGTCCTCTAAGTAAATGATATCATGGCTGAGACTAAGAACTACAATTATACTTACTTAGAGCCAAATCCTAAGCAAAAACTAAAATAAAAGGGCTGAAAAAATACAGACTAACAGGCAAATAAACACACACACACACACACACACACACAAACATCTTGCCTTTTATATATATATTATCCATTTTCTGCACTATTGTAAGAACTGCAACCTTGAAACTTCTGAATATCGTTTCTTATGTCTTTGTCTATGAGTGTATCAAATTTGATTAAAATCGGACCACTTCTTCTATAACCCGATTTTTTCGATTATCGAATTTTGATATTTATCGGGAGTACCTCGACACAAAACCTAGCTAAGAACACTCGCAGACGCTTATAGTACAACTGTGTAAATTTTCAGAAAATCGGTTCAGCTGTTTCGGAGTCTATCGGTAACGGACACACACGCACAGACACACACACAGACAAAGTTCCATTTATAAATAAGTTTAGATAGATAGATCTTTATCAAAATTACACAAGTATTTCTTAAATATTGTTTTAAAAGAAAGATTTGATAAATTTCAACCGACAGATGTACCGTCTTCTCTATCAATGAATGTCAACTGTTTTCTTATAAGGAAACGACAAATATTATCATTCACATTCTCAGTAGGCAACCATTCTTGCAATAAATATCTATGTAAAAATACACGCACGCATAAATTTGAAAATTTCCTATTATTTAAAACAGATTAAGTACTGTCAGCTCATTAAATGTCGTTTAAGTGCATATCTTTTATCGTTTTTTTCCTGATCGCTTTTTTCCTGATCGCTTTTTCCTGATCGCTTTTTCTCTTTTAAATTCTTCTTTCAACCGTTCCACGACTGAAACCCATATGACTTTTGTTGCTTTGTTACTAGACGGCGTTTACTTGCTCCTTTGAAAAGAATCTTTGTTTAGATTGACTTACGCCCTGTCATCTTACCACCTTCGGCTGAATAAAAGGTGAACTCTGAATCAAGCATTCATCTCGACCACATACGCGGATTAACCGCTGCTTCCAGATGGCATGAAAATAGGCCCATAATTCCCACACAAAAATCTATAAAACGTTACAGAGAACCTATTGATATTATCTCATTTATCGATAATTGACTATTCCCGATTAATTAACATTTTGATATGTCATTCGCTAGTCACTGATTTCTTCTTTTTCGCTTTAACAAGGGAACTTTTTTTATTCGCGGCACTTCACACGAAGCTGAACTTTTCCCACGAACTCTTAAAAGAAATAACAAAAGTTACAATGGCGACCGTTTCAATTTTCAATTTTCTCCGAGAATGTGTCGAACAAAGAACTGGCTTCATTTCACCCTCTTACTGCGACGTTCATTGATTAAAAAAAAAAAAAAAAAAAAAAAGAAATGAAATAAAACACGGCAGCATTTACAATTCTGAAGACATCAAAATGAAATTAACAGCACGTGAAAAGTAGAATTCGATTCGGAAAGAGTTATAAGCGCACAAGAAACAAAAAAAAAACTGTTTCTTAATTTTTACTTGAGTGCCTTATCAGAATGAGCATTTTCGATTACTTTTCCTTTATAAATACTTATATATGTTTCCCCGCTATCCGAAACCAAAGCATTCATATTAAAAGTTTCGTAACTTAAAATGGAGTAAACCGAAGAAACAATTTCCATTTATTAAGTATGGTAAAATGACTGCAGATCAAAAGTCAAAACTACTAATCTCTGTAAATACTTGTTTCCCCGCTATCCGAAACTAGAATATTCTTATTAGAAGTTTCGTAACTTGAAATAGCGTTAATCAAAGTAGCAATTTTCATTTTTATACATGAGCAAAAGTTTCCAGATCAAAGGACAAAAATATTATTCTTTATAAATACTCAAATATGTTTCCCCGCTATCCGAAACTAAAGCATTCATATGAAAAGTTTCGTAACTTGAAATGGAGTAAACCGATGAAGCAATTTCCATTATATGTCATAAAATTGTTTCAGATCAAAAGACAAAAATATCGTACTCTATAAATACTTGTTTTCCCGTTATCCGAAACAAAAGTATTCTTATTTCGTAACTTGAAATGATGTAAATCAAAGAAGATGTTTCCATTTATATATATTCACAAACGTTTCTAGATCAAAAAACAAAAATATATTATTCTGTAAAATAGTTATATTTCCCCCTATCCGAAATTAAAGCATTTATATTAAAAGCTTCATAAGTTGAAATGGTGTAAATCGGAAAAAACATTTTCAAAACATATGGTTCTATGCATGATAAATTGTTGCGTATAAGATCCTTTTTTACGTTTATAGATCCATTTTTTTCAATTTCTACAAGTTTCCACAATATATTGTAAGCATTCTCCATAATTTACCTTGTTTTTCATTTAGCCTGGAGGTGTATAATCGTGAGCATTCTTGAATTAAACATTAAGAAAACCTAACATTATTATTTTTGAATTCTTATTGCAAAATAAAATTATTACATATAATTTAATAAGGTCCATCAGCAGACGAAATACGTCGGTTAAAATAGGTTTTCCATTATTTTTATTATATATATATATATATATGCATCTCCATATATATATTAATTTACTGGAGTAGATAGACTAAATTATCACCCGGTTCACACTCCACCCACGTCTATTGAACAGGTGAAGAGGCTCATACCTTGTTCCCTGTTTAGGATTGCGTTTCCGGCTTTCTCTTTTTCAATCTTTTTACTCTTAAGTAGCCCCCTGCGCATCAGTGGCGTTACCGCCTTGCTTGGGGTGATATGGTTAAAAAATATATATTAGTACATACATAATAATTGATTCTTCATTTTATACCATAATAATTAAAAATTGATTTTTTTATAGTTACCGAAGGTTAACATAAACCGCACTAATCGAAAGTTTCCTGCATACAGAGCCGTCTTAATGCAGCGTCTCGATAGGAGCCCCACAAGCATAGTTGCCCTATGTTAACCTGTGTATGTTAAATGATTTCTATTTGAGAAGCATCTTTTTAGGATATTATTAAAATAGAAATCACTATGACAAACCATGCTTATCGAGATCGGTGAAAATATTTGTCATAATAGAGAGATCCATTTCATTTGAGTAGGTTCTCGAATCAAAAAGGAAATGAAAGAATGTCCCGTTTTGGCCTAGAATACAACGGAAATGGCAAGGAGGTACTTCAAAAAATACTTATCATTAAAACAATCAGAATTATTTCAACTAGATACATATTTTGATTTAAACATTAATGCAAGTATGAAAAAGGATAAAAATATAAGACCTACTGTAGTATTATTAATATCAATGACATGGTTACTAGATATGTATATATATATATATATATATATATATATATATATGAAACCAGGTAAAGAAATATTAGTAATAGAACCTGGGATTCAATCAAAAGATTGAACATGTGTGCAGTAAGCATGTCGTAATTATTTACGATTATGAATTTATGATACAGTACTAATTCCCAGGTATTAATATTTTGTGTATTATGGTGCCCTCCTACGAGGAATGGACTCTTCCTGTTATTATATAATTACCTGGAAGATGCAGTGAGTTAACAGTCAGGTGATACCTGTTGCTCATGCCAATCCTTACCGGGCGAGGAGTTGCTTCCTATGGAATTATCCTCCTTCACGCCGTTGTGTGTCATATATTTATTGTGGAAAGCCATGATTAAGCGAGGGGTAGATAGTGGAGTGTTATTCGGTTGCCTTCTCCACGGTGATTTATTTTGACACAACCTCTAGTTGGCTGGCCTTTGACATCTTAAGAGTTCTTCCACCCTTTGTAGGTTTAATTTTATCCTACCGGAATGCTAACATCCCCCCGCCAAAAAAATGTGGAACGGAACAGTAAATATTAAGTATGTAATGTTAAATTGACTAGACTTACAGAGAAATATAATGGCCCTTCATCAGAGTAGTACAAAAGAAAATGAGTGTCTGCAAAATTTAAGATCAACATTGGTTATCAGTAGGAAAAAGCTTGAAAATTTATTTGTATTTTCATCATTTTGCAAAGACAAATCTTTTGACTTGCTTTGGCTAAATCCAGAAAATCTTTAATTTACTGACACGGAACTAGGGATGAGAGGACGGGTTTTTTGGGGGGTTTTTTTTGTTTTTTTTTTTCGTTGGTGGTTAACGGAGGGGTAGAGACAATAATGCTATAAAATATTTTTACATTAAAGAAGAGAGAGAAGAAAAAATTACATTTTAAATTCAATATAAATCTATTTTTAGAAACTGTTAAGACAAAGAAAAAATAAACAATCATTCTGAAAGAAAATAAATTTTTAAAAATACAAAACATAAACATGGATTAATCGAAGACTTTTTTTTAGCTAGTGTAATATTCATATATCTGAAAAAATGGTATCAGCGGCTGTCGTTGCACCTGTTTTGAGCCACGATATTAATTTTGGATGATTTTTTAACAGTAGTAGTGGCTCATATTTCAGAAGTGGATGCTATCCACTTCTGAAATATCAGCCACTACTACTGTTCCTTCATATATAGCATCCGCATCTACAACCATTTATACCGGTCACCCAGTTTTAGTAGACATACCATCATTGCTTGTCGCTGCTCCTAGTGACATTTTACAAAAGGAAATATCCAAATGTATAACAGTAGTTTTTTTTTTAATCGTTTCACCCCAAGCAAGACATTCCACTGCCACTATTGCGCAGGGGGTTACATAGGGCAAAGTGATGAGAAAGAGTGGTTAGATATAGGAAATGTCAGAAGGAAGGTGATAGACGGATAACGATGTAGATGGGAAGAGTTTGAGAGAATAGATGCGAGTTAGTGTGTTAGGGGTGTCTATTGACCTTACATTTAAATTCCTGGAGATTGAAGCTGTCGTGGAAGCAAGGATGTGGAAGGGAATTCCACAGGCGAGAAGTGCGAGAAAAGAAGCTGTTAGAGTAGATACTAACACAATAGCTTAACATATAGTTTTAAGGTAGGTTATATTTGTTGGTTAGTAAGAGAGCGTACGTGAAAATAAAAGTGGACATTGGGATCAAATCCCAGCAGTGACTGTTTTTTTCAGGCTTATATATATATATATATATAACTGTTTCGCCCCAAACAAACCGATATTACCCTTAGATCGCAGTGGTTTACAGAGTGTGAAAGTTAAAGAAAATGGAAGACAATGATTGGCAATGCACTTAAATGATAGATGATTGTAGTTATCGGAAAAGCAAGTAAACGGAAGGAAGATCTGCAGGTGGGAAGTGCGAAAAAATAAACTGTTGGAATAGAGGAGGAAGTTACAATTATATATTTCAATAGTAAAAGTTTGGCAATCTGGCAGCACACTGAAACCAGGGCAAAAAGCTCGTTAGAGCAATTGCCATAAAAATTATTATAGAAAAGACTACATCACGTCGGTGCGAAAGTGATTAAAGTCGAGATGCCAGATCAGGATCGATTACATGACGGACCCTTCTTTGGATTTTGTCAAGAATCTCAAGATGTAAAGCAAGAGGGTTGATTTTCTAAGCGCCGCTTAAATGTAACCCAAGGCCGAAAGTATAGGGTACCAAATGTGGATTGAACTCACTACTCAATTGTAATTCTAGCGAGATAAGATTGCTAACCATTACACCACCTCGAGGTGTCTAAGATGTAGAGCGAGAGGACTAGATCAGATATGGCGACAGTCTTCAATACACGGACAAATAGTAGATTTATAAATGCATGAGGTGGATTCTGACTAAACTCAAAATCACTTAGAACTTTATTCACTCTCTTACCTGTCTGGTCTGTTTATAAACGGTCGCACTATACTAAGTATGCCAGTCAGTTAAGTGCCATACGTGGTAAACGCTTGGGCGATCATGTCAATAAAAAAAGATATATCTGACTAGGCAGAAGATTATCCCGCAGTAGGTTGCCATTGCTTTCTGCGGTAGACTGGTAGCCAGCCAAGGCTATAGAACCCAATCCCAGAAAGGGAGTTCTACAAGAAAGAAGTGCGAGAATAGAAACTGTTTTCTTAGAATTTAAGGTTACATCTAATTAACTCAAATCTAAATTGATGAAACTTCGACGCCAGTCTAGTCAATTAAGTGCCATACGTGATACACGCTTGGGCGACCATGTCTCGAAAGAGACATGACTGACTAGGCAGTAGGTGGCCATTGCTTTCTGCGGTAGACTGGTTGCCAACCAAGGCTATAGAACCCAATCTGTCCTGTTATTTGACCCATAATTGGAAGGAAGAGACGGATTAATACCTTTCCCAAGGGTATTTGCGCGTAAGTGAATGCAATGAATTCAACTGGAATTCGAACTCGGACCCCAGATTTCTCGTTCCGAGCCAATATCCAATACTCCACAACGTACATCCTTAAGCCAGTCTAGTACTGTGCTTAAATTCAAAAAGTCTAGGTACCATCATCCGACAAATTACCATGAATGTATTTATAGGAAAGACACAATAAGGCAAAATTAAGGCGGTGCGAAAGTGACTGAACCCGAGCCGTTAGGTCAGGTCGGTTAATATTCTTGTTTGGATTCGTTTATGTCTTGTAAATATCCTTTTTTCTCAATAATGTGCAACCGAAAATTATAGCTTGCACTTCCTGCTTTAACCCATAACTGGAAGGAAGAGACGGATTAATACTTTTCCCAATGGTATTTGCGCGTAAGTGAATGCAATGAATTCAACTGAAATTTGAACTCGGCTCCCTGATTTCTCGTTCCGAGCCGATATCCACTGTACCACAACGCACATTCGGATACTAAGTATCCTCGACATAATCTGGTGCTAACTGACACTAAAGTGGCACTCAGAAAGGAGAGAGCTTACTACGCATTTCAATTGGATAGTTAGATGAATCTTATTTATAGTGTCACAGATTCATTATCCTTCTAGATTTTTTTCTTGAAATACATCTGTTTGATGCTTCGGTAGACATCATCTCTGATGTTTTTAGCCCCGAATCATTAGAGGTTTCGTATCTTACAAATTCATACCCTTCTCCACGATGACCTAGTCATCACTGATCCGATATCGATTTGTGTATATTCATCAGGTAAAACTATTCTTATAAAGTAGCCAATATTTATCTAAACCCCAAAAATACTGAAGGGGGAAGACTAGTCATCATTGTTCTTAACATTAACTTAACCAGTCATTGTCCTTACAGTATAATACCACATTTAGACAAAAACACCGCATTCACCAAAACAATGCATTCTCTCACTGTAATCTTAACCCTAATACCTAATATCTAATTACAACTATGTGGAGTTGAGAATAGCAATTATACATAAAAATAAACCCCGTGATAATAATAGAAAATATGCAAAGAAAAAAATACTTATTATGGGAGCCTCCTCACGGCTAACGTATGACAGAAAAACAAGTTAACTGACCGAGTAAAAATGGTGGGAAAGCCCACAATAATAAAATTAAAACAAAAATAAGGAAAACGAAATAAAAGGTTCCCCATCGCAGAGAGAACTGTGCCTTCTGTTACCTAAAAGGAGTGGAATAGAAAATGAAAACAAAAAATTGTAGGGGAGAATAAAAATAAAAAAATTAAATAAATTAAAAATATAAATATAAAAATATATTATAAATATAAAAATATATACATAATATATGATATATATAACATAATATATATATAACATAATATATAAAAAATATATTATAAATATAAAAATATATATATAATATATATAATATAATATATATATAACATAATATAGATATAACATAATATACAAAAAATATATTATAAATATAAAAATATATACATAATATATAATATATATACATAATATATATATAAAATAATATATAAAAAATATATATTATAAATATAAAAATATATACATAATATATAATATATATAACATAATATATATGACATAATATATATATATAACATAATATATAAAAAATATATTATACATATAAAAATATATACATAATATATAATATATATAACATAATATATATATAACATAATATATAAAAATATATTATACATATAAAAATATATACATAATATATAATATATATAACATAATATATATATAACATAATATATAAAAAATATATTATAAATATAAAAATATATACATAATATATAATATATATAACATAATATATATATATAACATAATATATAAAAATATATTATACATATAAAAATATATACATAATATATAATATATATAACATAATATATATATAACATAATATATAAAAAATATATTATAAATATAAAAATATATACATAATATATAATATATATAACATAATATATATATAACATAATATATAAAAATATATTATACATATAAAAATATATACATAATATATAATATATAACATAATATATATATAACATAATATATAAAAATATATTATACATATAAAAATATATACATAATATATAATATATATAACATAATATATATATAACATAATATATAAAAAATATATTATAAATATAAAAATTAAAATTAAAATAAACAACGCTAGTAATCCTATGTTTACTCAATTTTCAGAAAAAAAAAACAGATACGAAACTGCGACTATAACCTAACTTGGTTGAGCAGGCATGTTTTTTCCGGGAAGAATATGTCCGTCAAATAGTAGGCTCGAGATTAGCACCATTCATTCGTAACTGCTGAATCTCTCTGACCATGAAATCACTAAAGTCTTTCCTAACGAGTTATTCTCTGGTGGCAGCTGTTAAAGGTCAGTCCTCCGGGTACCAAACTATCAACGCAGGTGTTCTCCAAATTTCGCTTCACAGTTCAACCCTTTCTACTCAGTATAAATGATCTGCCGAAAATTATAAACCGATAATTTGTGAACATCTATGCTGATGATACAACAATAAATAAGTAAATCTCAGTGGGAAAAAAAACTGTCTGGTCACGACGTTCAATGCCTCAAAAACCAAACTATTAACTTTCTACCATCGCCGATCGGGTTCAGAACTTTCACCAATCGCGATGAATGGACGTTTCTTCAGCCCAAACCTCAATCAGAACTCGTACATACGGTCCATCTCTAAAGATTCAGAAAAATGGTCGGTTCCCTCTAGCATGCTAGTAAATAATTAACTCTACTTGCTATCCTCTACCTTAATAAAATGAATATTTAAACCTGAAAATAGAGTACTGCTGGAATAGAGTACTCATCATTCGCATCACAGCTAGCAAGCACAGAAGCGCATAGTGCTTTCTCCTGACCGAAACTGAGATCCTGTTGCTACAAACAGAACTGATATCCAGAACACAGAATTGTCTGTGTAGACTTCAATAAGCTCACACAGCGGGCGCACGACCAGGCAGTTAAAATAATGTATGTCCAATAGTCTCTTCCATTCCACCGTACCGGATCTTTTATACCGATGTAACTAGTAAAGAAAGAGTGCTTGATTGCTTTGTGATGGCTGTTCTTCAATATGGCAGTGAATACTGGGCAATACCATCAAAGATGAAGGAAAAACTTGAAGCAGCTGAAATATGCTTCTACAGAAGGATGCTGTGGATATCATGGATCGAGAAAGAACTGGACCCTTTATTTCGTCCATGAATTATGCCATCTATTCAAAGTATTCCATGTATATGTTAGCCATTGCTGGTAATACTGGCGAGCTCATTGCTAAATCTTCATCCTACCAATGTATATCTCATCCCATTCTCAAATACAGAATGCCAGCATCTCTATCAGGTTAAATACTAGTATACTGGTATGTTTATCTAGGGATTAGTCCAAGTCCAGTCTGTCCCTGACTATTGATAGTGCCTCCTCAGTGGGTACCTTAGTGAACAAACTTATCTTGTCCAGTTTCACCATTTGGTTGGATTGGCTGGGAGCATCTTTGATTATTTCCACGAAGTAAGAGAGTTTCAGACATCTGATGTTTAATTTCCTATTAATGAGTTAATTATATCCACAAGGAAGTGACTCAGAGGGTGGCACACGGAACTTTGGCAGCTAACAATTGGCCTGAGAAGAATACTGTTTTCGCAAATTTTGAAGCGACTGTGTATGTGAGGTAGCTTTCTGTAATGTTGGAACAACTGCCTGTATATCTTAGGTCGGAAGTGGCACTCGTTCTTGACTGGATCTTTCTTGTAGGCAATGATGAGGTTTTGGAAAAGATGGAAACGAAAAAGAAATTAATACTGAGCATCAGGAAAAGACAGCTAAAGTTCCTGGGACATGCAATGAGGAAGGAGAGCTTGGAGAACCTGAAACTAACAGGCCAGATAGAAGGAAAAGAGACAGGAGAAAGCATCGGATAACATATTTAAAGGCCTTGAGCAGGTGGATGACAGAACGAGGGTTGCATGGTGTAACAGGAGAAAGCGTGCTAAGAGCCACCAGGGATAGGGAGACGTGGAAATCCATGATCGTCTACGCCCTGAAAGGACAAGGCACATAGAAGAAGAACTATTCCCGCCACGAAAGAATTTTGCCAACCGAGAGCGCGTTCCTAATCATCGGTCAGATGGGATACCTCATTAATAGTTGGGCATTTCACCTGAGTGTCCAAGGCAATATTGAGCAGAAACCCGCTTTCCTCCGACCATGCACCTCAATCAGATTGTCAACTAACCACATCAGTCGCATCGAGATGAGGAAAGCCAACAAAATAGTTATAGAAGGGAGTCGAACTCAGACTGCGCTTCCAGGTGAAAGGTTTCTGAAAGTAATCTCAAAATTCCTTATATATCTTCATGCATCGTAACGGTTCTCTCATCCGGCGATGTGATGCATGTTATATACAGATCAGATCTACCTCGAAGTTCATCAGCGCGCAGTTTTTCGGCTATATTCGTTACCTCGGTAAACATTTTAGGTAATCTTGCTTGGTTCTTCTTGTTAATCAAGGACACCAGCTGAGCCTTAGTTATAGCTAGCTGACCACTATATCCCGGTTTGACGGAACCGCTAGTTTATCCAGTTGTAGTCGATTGCTATAATCGACGGCAAAAGACCACTGTCCATAAGATGTTCCTACCTCTTATTGCCCCCAAAAAACAGTCAATTCCAACTGTATTGTTAATAAACGCTAATCTTTCAGGTTAAACAACGCGTTGAATTTACAGTATCTAGTTATTCTAGCCTTAGGCTTACCTAAGTTTATACGGGCCCAAATGAGCCTATAGTTCGAATAAACTACACTACGGAAACTTAGAAGATCCAAGTCGACTCTCCTAACTAGATCCCGGCTGATGTAGCTAGAAGGCTATTCAGCCTGCTTCGGATGTTCACTTTGTAACATCAACCAGACTGAGTCTCAAAAGTTTTTACACAGGAAAAATGTTAATACTCCTACGAGCACCCCCGTGATCTAAATCGGGGTCAAGGGCAGCATTCTAATCACCCGCTAAAACTACGTTTCGACGATATCACACACTGTTCAATCCACCGAAAGAAATTTTCTTGCCACCTACGACCATTAGGCGCATAAACCTCGAATAAGTCGGAACGCTTTCTGTTTATGGTAACATCTAACAAACACAATTTGCCCGATGGATCCTTGAAGACAAATAAGTAAGTTACATCCACGTAACAACTCCTACATGCTACTTCCTTTAATGTGACAGAAAGCATAGTTAAAGGAAGTAGCATGTAGGAATTTAAAAAAACGGAAAATATTGGGATGGAACTAAAACATCGAAAATGTCCAATGATGATTCACGTGCTAGCTTTAATTCAGATAAACAAAAGACAGAATAGTATGTTCTTCATATCAGTCGTTCACCAGTCATCCACCTTTCAGCATAGTCTTCAAAAGAAAGTCCTTCTCTCTCTCTCTCTCTCTCTATATATATATATATATATATATATATATATATATCACTATATCACTACCCTGATCATGATCTTCAGCTAGTGCTGAAAGACCGCCATCAGATGCTGAGAAGAGACAGGCAATAATTATTCATTTTATGTAAAAAGACCGAAAAATGAAGAATGTGGAAGGCTGGTTGACACTGTTCTAACTTCAACTAGTCACATCCTTGTTATAATCCTTTCACCAAAATACACATTTATGCAAAAATACATACATATCATAATCACCGAAACAACGCATCGAACTCACTAATCAGTCGTAAATGGGCTAAGGATACAAGGTTCACATTGAGCCAGGAAACTCTGCTTTCTATCACCTTAAACAGGATGATAAGAATGGAAACGAAAATATGAGGACTAGAAAAAAAAAGCAATGATTATTCACTTTCTAAGTTTGTCCAATTTTCAGAGAAAACGCAAAAGAGTCCCCTTTAATATTCTCACTTAACTGAGTGGGGCTGGCGTGTGTTTTTTCTCGGAAGAACAAGCTCCTTATCCCCTAATCTCGAGGTGCTACTCGAGGTCACTCAATACTTACAATTAAAAAAAATGTATAAAATGTCTCACGAGGGGGAATGGTGAACGTCGGACGTCACCGTTCCTAACTAGTCATATCCACTGTCCCAAACACAATTAACCCTCTAGGGCCATTCGTATCATATTTGATACAGTATTTCCCTATAAGGAAACATTTGGTATTTCCCTATAAGGAAACACTTGGTATTTCCCTATAAGGAAACATTTGGTATTCATTGACTGAGCAGTCAGTACTGCTTTCATTTGAAATTTATAAAATATTTCTCTTAAAAAATTTTTCAGGAAAATATTTTTTTCAAGACTTGTTTTCATACTGTATCAAATATGATACGAATGGCCCTAGAGGGTTAACCTCACACGATAATACTACTTCTAAATAAATGCATATACATATTACAGTCACCAAAACAACTCATTCTCTCCTTGTTATCTGAAATTTACAAAACAAGCGGTGCGGGAAATAAAATTTTATTATGAGTTTCATTTATATAAAAAATGAAACCATGATAAAAATAAAAATACAGTAGAACCTGATGTATGCGGCCCCCGTCGTCAGCTATTAACGACCGTTTTTCTACGCACGGACTTTAATTGACCCCCAGTGAGCAACCTCTTCCAAAACGCGACCACCGACCAACATGAAAGAATAAAAATCACTGGTCAAGCGCCCACTTTAACAAAAATTCATTTTGGTAGTACAGGCGGCTGTCTTGTATTAACATGGACTTATTACATTTGACAAGTTCAAGAAATTTGTCGGTTTCTGTAACAACTTGGATAAATTCGGGCGTAGGGAATAAAATCACATCTATGTGAAATTTTAAATTATCAACGTTTATCTCTTTCATTATCTTTATTTTTTCTCAATCGTTTTACTCTCTCTCTCTCTCTCTCCGCCCTGATCGTTGTCTTTTTTTCTTGTATGTTTGTTTATTTTTCCATATATTATCGCAGATTCTCTTTTACTATCTCTCACTTCTAAGAAAAATTGAAAGTTTTAGTTCATGAAGACCAAATAAAAAAGTGCCAACATCAATGAGAATCGAAGTCGTCACATTACAAAAAAGAAAAAACCACAGACTGCAATAACTTATATTTTTAAGCCTACACCAGTGTGAAGAAAAATTTTTTATTTCTTTTGTTAACCGTTGTAAATACGTTTTTAATGTTTAAAAAAATTATACTGAATACTTTTTTTTCAAAGTTAGACCATCTTATGTTCTCATTTATTTATTACCAGTTAACATGATAAAATACTAAAATATGTACATTCTGGAGCATGAAATATACGATCTTGGGGAAGATAGGTTACGAGGTGAGCGGACACCTGCCGTATGCGACCAGTTTTTCATGGCAATATGGGTGGTCGCATACAACAGGTTCCACTGTATATACAAGGAGAGAAAAAAATGCTAGTATGGGACCCTCCTCACCGCTGACCGAGGCTGGAAACAAGTTAAACTGGGAGAGAAAAAAACGAAAAAGAGAAAAAATACAATAGCAAAAACGAAATATTCCTACTACTCCGGTGGTGTTTCTACTTCCTCTTCTGCCAAGCGACAGGAAAAAATTTATGGCCTCTTTCTCCTGGTAACTAGGTCATTTACCCCTCCTCCTATAAAAAGTTAAACGTTAACTTTTTAACTATGATAGCATAGTTAAAAAGTTATCGTTTCCTAAGGACATTAGCGGCCTTTCTCTTGAAGGTACCATTTAAGACTTAAATGAGCCAAAGAGCGATGGAACACGCTGTCTGTGTCCTTTCACCGGTCATATTAACCCTGCCTTACTGACAATGCGCTCTAAGTAAATGTCCCGTGTTTGAGGTCAGTCTCGCTGGGCGTGATGCAATTGCGCGGTACATCGCTTGAAGGTGAATATTTATCATGTACAGAAGACTCGTTTTAATGACAGTAGTTACTCATTTTTTTATTATTTGGGGGGAGGGTATAGAAAGAATAACAATATTTAAATGAATCAGCGTAGGTCTGAAAATATCTAGATTTACTCCTACGAGGAAATTATAAAGATTCTCTAAGAATTCTAATAATTTATTCAAACTATAGAATTTGACATTTTATTACACAGAAATATTTGTAAATATCATTTTTTTCTTTGTAATCCTCGTTCGAACAAACCCGGGATTAGTGTGAGAAAAATACAAGTATACCAGTTTAGAAAATATTTCCCCAGAATAAAAAAAATTAATCAATTGCATAGGACAAGTGAACTAATTAAAAATGACATTTACATACAATTAGTATTATGAGATTAGGTGATTTCTTTCTTTATTGTAAATTAGGCACCTTCACTAATCTGATACTCAAGTTTTAAAGTGATTTTTTTTTTTTTATGAAAAACTTTCATTTTCGCTTTAATTGAAAGCTGAATTAACAATATACAGTAAGCAAAATACTCTGTAATTAAAATTTAAATTACATGGATTGAAATCTCAACTTTGAGTCTTCCGTTTATCAGCAATTTTCATATATTGAGGTGTTTGTAAACAAAAGTTAATTCTCAGTTTTAAAAATCTTGCCAAAATAAAGTATGTATCTGTGACAAGTTATTTTTAGAAAATTAGTAAATTTAAACTTAAGTATTATTGCCTGAGATGAAGTATACAAACATTCCTTAATCACGGAGGTTTTGTTTTCTGGTGTATTGATTGATTACTGACAACCAGACGTGCTCACAAGCTAAGTATGGTTGACCAGAATTTACAAAGTTTATTAAACCTGAGTGAACTTATTTTTATTCGGTTTTTAAAGTATGTATCTGTGACAAGTTATTTTTAGAAAATTAGTAAATTTAAACTTAAGTATTATTGCCTGAGATGAAGTATACAAACATTCCTTAATCACGGAGGTTTTGTTTTCTGGTGTATTGATTGATTACTGACAACCAGACGTGCTCACAAGCTAAGTATGGTTGACCAGAATTTACAAAGTTTATTAAACCTGAGTGAACTTATTTTTATTCGGTTTTTAACTGCTAATTCTAAACTTAACATTCTCAGCAGTTATTTTATTATTGAATTTTAAACATTTTAGCTTATAGTCTTACGTTTGAAGATGCTTTCTGAAAGTATAAAATTTTCTTAAATTTAAAAAGTAACTGAGATAATACAATGATAGAGGTAATTCAATTTATAGAATTCTATTTATATTTTTCTTACTTTTCATTTATGGTCATGAAATAGTAAAGTTTTAAATTTTATAGTACTTTATTAATTACTTGTTTGACAACTATAACTTTGTGACACATATGGAATACCATATTTTAAAAGAAATTAAATCTTCGCGCATGATTTGTATAAAGTTTTTCAATTTCTGAAAAGTAAATTGAGTTTTAACTTAATATAGTGATTTGAAGAGAAATTTTGAAAGGTTTTCAAAACTTTATAAATTATAATTAAGAAATAAATTCTTGTAAAAATTCGACTATTTGTCCTTAATATATTGTTTATGAAAGCAATTAAATGCTTATCTAATTTATAGTTTTATTGCATTTCTATTCTAGTATTCGGAGCAGGATTTTGGGAAAGTGACCACGATTTAACAAAAAAAAAGAAAAAAATAAGTAGTTTACATTCACACCAAGAAATCCTGCGTTTAACTAAGTTTTGCATCGATACTGGATTTCTGGGATTTCGTGAAATTAAATGGGTGGGGAAACAGATTAAAGAAAATATATTTTTACCAATTTTCTGAAATTAATAATTAAAAAAAACAATTCAATTTGTGAGTAAATTCTGAAAGTTTCATTAAAATGCCACTTTTTTTTTGCAAGAATATTATTTACTGGAAATAAGTTTCGTAATATGGTATTTATAGTAAACTCTTTCAGTCAGTCAGTTAAAGTGCCATACGTGATACACGCTTGGGCGATCATGTCTCGAAAGAGACATGACTGACTGGGCAGAACATTATCCCGCAGTAGGTTGCCATTGCTTTCTGCGGTAGACTGGTTGCCGACCAAGGCTACAGAACCCAATCTGTCCTGTTATTTAACCCATAACTGGAAGGAAGAGACGGATTAATACCTTTCCTAAGGGTATTTGCGCGTAAGTGAATACAATGGATTCAACTGGAATTCGAACTCGGCTCCCCGGTTTCTCGTTCCGAGCCGATATCCACTGTACCACACAAAATTTCGAACGTGCTAGAAAAGCTGAAAAATAAAATTGTCTTTCTCTTAATATTTTAACTGGAAAAACTTTTAGTCTGAGTAATTCTTTTCTTCATACTTTGCTGCTTTTCGGCACATTAGTCGACGTACTTGTTGTAAATCATAACTAGAAACATTTGAATAGAAACAGATCGTATGAGACAGGATGGGTTTCTTTTTGGAAACGTTTTTATGAGAAAGGGAATAACAATTATTTCGCTCTGATTTTTCAAGTATTGAAAAGGTAAAAATGCCAGTGCAAGACACCAAAAAAATGTAAGAACTAAATGCAAAGAAGGAAGCGAACAAAAATGTGACTAATATGGTGAAAAATTGGTGCACAGTGAATGACCAAGCCGTGACCGACTATTCGTTTGACGAACACCTTAGATGCAGTTTGACTTAAAGACCAGCGGGAGACATCAAAAACTACAAACTAATTCATCATCAAATGCAAGAAAATAAAAATCTGCCACTGTGATGACTGAATCATTACCTCCCATTTATATGCAAATGAAGGGTAAAATATTGAAAAAAAAAATAAACTCAAATCAATGCTTAAACTGAAATATGAAAAAACTCCACAGGGATTCCATTTGCAAAGAAACGTAAGCTTCCCCTTAAGGGAAGCAGGAGTGACAACAGAAGTTGTCATCCTGAGGAGAGAAAGACAAAGAAAATTGGATGACAGCTGAAATCCCAGATTTAATTAAAAGATAAACAGAAGATAATGGCACTGAAAATATTAGTAAAAACATTGGCTGAGAGAGCAAATAAGTCAAATATGAATAGCACAATGAAAGATATGCAGAAATAAAAAAAAACTGCACAATGCAGGCGTAGCTGGTATGCATAAATGTTAAAATAGCAGCATATAAAACGTGCGCTTAGACAGGATATATCTAAACTTATTTATAAGTAGAACTTTGTCTACGTGTGTCTGTTACCTATAGACTCCGAAACGGCTGAACCGATTTTCTTGAAAATCTACACAGTTGTACTATAAGCGTCTGCGAGGGTTCTTAGATAAGTTTTGTGTCGAAGTAACCCCCGATAAATATTGAAAATCGATAGTCGAAAAAAAACGGGTTATACAAGGAGTGGTCCGATTTTAATTAAATTTGATACACTCATAGACAAAGACATAAGAAACGATATTCAGAAGTTTCAAGGTTGCAGTTCTTACAAAAGTGCAGAAAATTGATAATATATATATATATTAAAGGGAAGATATTTTTATGTGTATCTGTTTATCTGCCTGTATGTCTGTATTTTCTTCAGCCTTTTTATTTTAGTTTTTGCTTCGAGTTTGGCTCTGAGTAGGTATAATTGTAGTTCTTAGTCTCAGCCATGATATCATTTACTCAGAGGACTTATTTAGCCTTCAAAATTCAGTTTACGACGAAAAAAACTTATTTGATATCGATACCAAGAAATCAAAATTTGACTTACATCCATTCGTTTTTCTTTCAGTCTACGGTTTCGATTTAACTGGAAACAACTATTGCTTTTTAGTCATTCGTGCCAAGAGGAAATAATCATAGTGTCGGGGTAATTACTTCAGATAATAAATGGATACATCGAAGAGCTGTTACATGTCAAAAAGTTGGAAAAACACAGAAAATACTAGGTCAGCATTGGACAAGAAGAAAAACAAAGGAGGACTGACAGGTTTAGGCAATTTAAGAAACAAGGTTACCAAAGTGATAAATTAAATATATAACAAAGGCAAAATCCCTTAGAACCTCAGCTGGGCACCTCGAGGTGGTGTAATGGTTAGCAAGCTTCTTTCGCTAGAATCATTACAATTGAGTAGTGAGTTCGATTCTCACTGGGTGTTCCTTACTTTCGGACTTGTGCCACATCTAAGCTTCGCTTAGAAAATCACCATAGGACCTCAGTTGATAAATCTTTATAGTATTGCGAAAGTACAAATAATAGTAAACGCCATGATACAATCAGCTTGACTAATCACATAACGACACTAGCAGTCAGGATTTTAAAAGAAAAAAAAATATCTCTTAGCAGAATTATACCAGAAATGTGGAATTTAACAATTATAGATTTCAAATCCCTGGAAAAAGAATTTTTTTTATGATCAGAAAGCTTTCTTCTCTGTACTATCATTTTCATGGCGTTCCCTCTCATGGGTCTTCCCAATTTTGTCCTTAGCTCTTAATAAATTATTTTTTTATCTCTCCAAAACTTTGTCCTGTCATTCACTTATACAAACTCGTTCGGTCGATTGTGCGTTGTTTTCTTCTGTCCTTCAATAAGTCATGAGAGTATAAAGTTTTTCGAGCTCTATTCATGTGCGCTAGAAATTTCAAATCTCTCTTGATAAATGTAAGTTTCCTTTTTGTTTCTATTTTCTTTATAAATTTATCGTTGCTCACTTGTCCCGTCAATGATATACTCAGCATCCTTCTGTAGAAACATTTCCCTTGCTTCAATTCTCTTCATCTGTGAAGAGATTGTCGAGAATTCACTTCTATATACGAGAAGTGATATCTAACATTTCAGTACTTTCCTATGTTTTTTTTTTTTTTTTATAAGCGTTTCACCCCGAGCAAGGCATGTCACTGCCACTACTGTGCAGGGGGCTACGTAGAGTGGAGAAAGGCTGATTAAATATAGGAAATGACAGAGGGTGGGTGATAGGCGGGTAAGGATACCGATAGTTGGGAGTTAGTGTGATAGGAGGTGTCTATTGACCATACATTTAAACACCTGGAGTTTGTAACTGTCGGGAAAGCAGACTTGTGGAAGGGAGTTCCACAGGCGGGAAGCGTGAGAAAAGAAGCTGTTGGAGTAGAATTTACGGTTACATCTTATTTGTTTAACTGTAAAAGGGTGGGACCTAGTTGCTAATCTAGTATCTCGTGTAAATTCGTGCTTAGGCGGCACCAGTGATCTAAGCTCATCGGAGCAGAAGCTATGAAAGTACTTGTAGAAGAGGCACAGGGAAGCCACATCATGCCGGTGTGAGAGCGGCTGCAGCCGGTCTGCCAAGTCAGTATCAACCACGTTACAGATCCTCCTTTGTATTTTGTCAAGAAACCCAA
Organism: Ascarosepion bandense; assembly: GCA_037127315.1. Taxonomy (NCBI): domain Eukaryota; kingdom Metazoa; phylum Mollusca; class Cephalopoda; order Sepiida; family Sepiidae; genus Ascarosepion; species Ascarosepion bandense. The sequence continues at coordinate 4,541,515 of JBBBDQ010001598.1, forward strand.
GGAGAGCAGCAGGGGCACCCGACCAGATATGGCAGCAATATTCAATACACGGGCGGATGGTAGATTTGTATATGTGCAGAATAGATTCAGGTGGGAAAAATTTCCGGGTTCTTAAGGAAATTTTTCCTATCTGTAATACTTCGCTTAGATTTTGGAAGACATGTTTTTACAATTTCTTCTACCGAAGGGTAAATGTGGTAGATTGCAACGAATTGCCTTCTGAGTCGTTGCATACAAGCAGCATATGTCTAACCTGTGAAGTTAACACTTTAACGCGAGTAACCGCTAGCGAAATAAACACGTCCGTCTAGCTGACTAGTAAAAATAAAAGCACACTCCACTGAGGGGTAAAAAGTCTTTTGTTTTAACCCCCCCCCCCCCATACATCTATTTCCACTCTACTTCTAACGTTTCTGACTGAACTCCGAAATGTTATTCACTAATTAAACCCTGACCTCAAAGATTTAGTCGTTATCTTGGTAAATTTTTTATTTGTTCCCCGAAGGCCTTTACCCCTTCAAATCTTTCCAAAACATCCTTAATTCCATTCAAATGTAAATGCTGAACTCAAATCGATAATTGTTTATTGACGAAACCTACCTTTTTTCACGTTAACGACCAGAAAAATATCGAACTTCTTGTCGCTGTTTATCTCACCCCGTAACCACACTTCAAAAATGTTATTCACTGCAGAATGACTTCACGCGTAATTTGCCGGTTTTTCGGCCTTTTTTACTTCCTTTTTGCAATTACTACGCGGAAATTGAGTCCCGAAGCCAAACAAATCGCGGAGTAATTGCTCAAAGAAAGTAAATAAGCTGAAATAAGTATCCTACGCCTCAAGTCATTTAGTGGTGAATCAGATATGAGAATGGTGATAAGGGGTGAGATATAGTCTGATTTTTTTTTCTGGTCGATAACATGAAAAAAGGTAGGTTTCTTCAATAAACAATTATTGATTTGAGTTCAGCATGTACATTTGCACGGAATTAAGGACGTTTTGAAAAGATTTGACGGGGTAAAGGCCTTCGGGGAACAAAATAAAAAAATTTACCGTTATCTTTCCTGCATCGCCCCAAATACTTCACATCTTGCCCTTTCTTACGCCAATGCAACACCACAAAGTAACTTCTTCCTTAAGTGACATTTGGGCCTTATACCGGGTGAACATTAGTAAAATTAAACCTGACAAAGTATTTTTTTTAAATACCAGGATTGTCGGAATTCTTTAACCGACTGGAGGAAGGGTAAAGTGTTAGGTGGCGATGAATTGCCTTCTGAGTCGTTGCATACAAGAAGCTTGTAAAAGAAACACATTAACTCTAGTAACTGCTAGCGAAATAAGCATGTCTGTCTAAATATTTATTTTGTATAAATATACAAAATTGTGGCACATGGCCGAAAAGGGGAAGAGTGGAAGTTGGTTCTCACTTAACTATCCTATACCGAGCTAAACACTATCACGACCCATTCACTCGTTACAATTTGCTCAATCACCAAAAGAACCCATCCATCGCTTCTCAATTCTTCATACACCACAATACAAAGCATGTCTGTCTAGTTGACTCACAAAAGAAAAAAAACTCTGAGGGGGGTGAAAACTATTGCATTTTATTCTCTCTCGACATATTTCATGCAAATGTGATAGACAAAAAAAGGTGGTGACGATGAAAAATTAAATTCCCTGGATCTTGGTTCAGCCTGCCTCATGGAGACCATCCGGTCAAGTGTAAGATTACTACAACTTTGCTAAGGTTTTGAGAGGCATCTTTCACTAACTTAATACGTTTTCCGTTTGCGATGTCAACTTTCTGTCCTCTGTTGAGACACTTCCAAAATATTTTAATTGTTATAAGTGATTGATCTTGGCGTTTATAAATTGTAATTCCCATGTTGGTCGTGCATTGTCTTCTTGCAATTCAGACAGTCAGTTAAATGCCGTACGTGATACACACTTTGGGCGATCATATCTCGAAAGAGACATGACTGACTGGGCAGAACATTATCCCGCAGTAGGTTGCCATTACTTTCTGAGGTAGACTGGTTGCCAGCCAAGGCTATAGAACCCAATCTGTCCTGTTATTTGACTCATAGCTAGAGCAGGAAGAAATGTATTATATTTTTAAGTAGTAATTAGTGGGGGATAAGTTTATTACTTCATAATAATATAAAATTGATCCCCCACTTTATGCTCAGTAAAAACCTTAATCATGTTTCCAACTATTATATTCAGTCAGTCAGTTAAGTGCCATACGTGATACACACTTTGGGCGATCATATCTCGAAAGAGACATGACTGACTGGGCAGAAGATTATCCCGCAGTAGGTTGTCATTACTTTCTGAGGTAGACTGGTTGCCACCCAAGACTATAGAACCCAATCTGTCCTATTATTTAACCCATAACTGGAGGGAAGAGACGGATTAATACATTTCCCAAGGGTATTTGTGCGTAAGTGAATGCAAGAATTCAACTAGAATTCGAACTCGGAACCCCGATTTGTCGTTCCGAGTCGATATCCACTGCACCACACCGTACAATTCTTCTTGCAATTAGTGGATGTTATTAAAAGCTTCAAATATGAAAGCGTTTTATTTTATATATATATTTTTTTTTTTTTTTTGTTGTTGTTTTGCATAGGATTAAAGTCAGCCATAACTTTTACAGGGAAATTGTTTTCGTGCAAATAACGAATGGGTTTGGTGCATACAAAAAAATTAGTACAAGGTTGTATTTTCTCTCCCGATTTGTTTAACCTGTAAAAAAGAAGGCTGCTTGAAAGTATGAGATAAAATAGTCAAAGAAAGCAATATTTATTTTGAAAACAAATGTCACAAGACTAACAGAGGCGGTAGATTAAAGACTAACCTTTGTCTTCTCTTAAACTTAGCTAGCCACAGTTACTGACCCAAATATACCACAGTATTTCTTACACTAAAGAGATTCTTACTTCAACAACCATAATACCTCAGTCTCTATGAATCCCTAACTATTTTACATGTTTAGAATATATAGTTTAGGAAAGCAATAAGAAAGGACTAATCCTAAACTATAAGACAGAGGAATGCATGGGTGTCAAAAAAAAAAAATAGAGAGATCAATGTGAGAGATGCGTACTGATGACATCAAAATCAAGCAAATCCATAAAGTTTACTATTTCAGTCAGGTAGTGGCATAAGTGTTCTAACAGGAGATGGAAAGTGTGACACAGAGATCCGAAGGCGAATTGTCATGGCAACGGACGCGTTCCAGAAGCTGAGTAAAGTACTAACACACAGAAAATTTCACTAGAAACAAAGAAGAGAGTGCTAGATTGCTATGTGATGTCAGTTCTTCAATACGGCAGTGAATGCTGGACAATATCATCGAAGATGAAGAAAAAACTTGAAGCAGCGGAAATGTCGTTCTAGAGAAGGATGCTGCGGATATCATGGACCGAGCATGCGAACAATGATGAGGTGTTGGATAGAATGGCTACCAAAAAAATTAATACTGAGCATCAGGAAGAGACAACTGAAGTTCCTGGGACATTCAATGAGAAAGGAGGGCTTGGAGAACTTGATACTGACAGGTCAGATAGAAGGAAAGAGAGACAGAGGAAGGCAGCGGATAACATATTTGAGGGACCTGATCAGGTAGATGACGGAAAGGGGGTTGCGAGGTGTAACAGGAGAAAGCATACTAAGAGCCACCAGAGACAGGGAGACGTGGAAAGCCATGATCACCTACGTCTTGAAAGGACAGGGCACATAGAAGAAGAAGTAGAAGAAGCATAGGTAACAGAAGTTGTAGAGGATTAGAGAATGGTAAACTAAGCGAAGTATTAAGCGATCGAAAAATTTCCTTACAACCAACTGAAAATGTACTGGACTGCGATGTAATATCTAATCTAATGTTAAACAGTCTCCTCACAGATAAAGAACAGATTTAAACACTTTGTATCTTTCCACCTATTAGCTCTAAGAATGCCATGGATACATCACCAATGAACTACAAAATGGTGCTCAGAATTTAAAAAAAATAATGCTGAAATGATTTTTACAAGTCGTCGTCTCTTCTGGAATTATCCAATAATGAATTTTTATTAGAGCACCCAGTGAGGATCTAACTCACTACTCAGCATTACCTAGTTTCCGACTATTACCACATGCCTTGAACTTTTGAAGGCACTGGAATAATGTGGTTTGGGAATTTCCATTATGGAACACATTGAAAGCAAAAGAAGATCGGGGATTAAATAGATGGTAAAACAAAAAAACCATTATTTATAAAGAGAATGAAAAGAAGACAGGAAATAGTGGAGAGCCATAATCTGCCATATTTTAAAAGTATATGGCCCGTAACAGTAGATAATTTTAAGGTTGGCTAATTTAAATCTACTGAAAATGGCTAAACTCGCTGTATGAAGTACTGAGCTATTTTGACTAATTTTCTAAGAATTGAAGCAACCGAAATGTAATTTTACAGAAGGATCCTGAGGGTACCATAGAACGAACATGCGAGCAATGACGAGGTTTTGGAAACGAAAAGGAAATTTATCCAGAAAATACAGCAGAAGGTTCTGAGGCATATATTGAAGTAGGAGGGCTTGGAGAATCTGATACTCACAGGACAGATAGAAAGAGAGGCAGAGGAAAACAACGCATGACATCCATGTTTAGCTTGAGCAAATGGATGGTAGAGCAGGGTTTTGGAGGGGTAACAAGAGAAAGGGCGTTAAGAGCTACAAGGGATAAGGAGATGTGGAGAGCCATGTTCGACTACGTTCTGTCGGGACAAACACATAGAATAATAATCATAATAATATAGTCGAAAAGTAGAAGTGTTTAAACGTGTGGCTTTGTAAAGCAAAATAAAACGGACGGGTGATTTTTTTTTTTTTTTTTTGTTAAAATAACTTTTCAATAAAAAAAGTAGTTAGCACGATTCCTTTACTCAACGTTGTGTGTAAAAAATCTCAAGCCAACTATTTTTTCTGCGTTTATTGTCTGGACACACACACACACACACACACACACACACACACACACACACAGAGGAAGAATCAAATACAGATTCTTCTTTATTGAAAATATTTATTTGGCTTCACCCTAATAAAAAAAAGGGTGATTGGTTTATCATTACCAGGAAAGATTGCGATATTTTCATCAACATTTCGAAAATATTCTGTTATTTTTGTTTTTCTTTTCTACTTGTTCTTTATTAAAGTAAGAGTTACATCTACCCGTTGTGTTGGAGTACACGTCTTATATAGACTTGTAATTATTCGAAGAAAGACTTTTGAATTTCACTTGAAATGCGAGCTGAAGAAAATATGGCTTCCTTTGCAATGTCTCGGCTGCTGCGTTCCTGTTGGAAATATAGCAGCGCTTGTAAGAGTTCCACAGTCCATCTGATGTCATTCTCGCAGAATTACGTTTCTCTATTTCGTAGTCGGAATGGCAAAATAATTTCGAATTTCCATGAAAATATGAATAATGATGAATAAAGATGTCAGTCTCAAATATTCGAATAATCGAAATATATAACCATGATTGCAGAGTAATTATAGAAAATGTTAGATAACAAAGCTGATGGTTGCAAATTATAGACGTGGTTGATCTTAATTGAATGTGTCCTATCCCTCTGAGCTTGTTAGGAATGGAAGAAAAAATGTTGATAAAAAATACAAGGCCTACTATAAGTAGCATCAAGTGATCCAGAAGACAATGTCAAATCAGCCATCTTGATTCCGATCATCACACAGGAAATGAAGAAAAGTGTGAAATAAGCAAACAATACTGGAGGGGAAAAAAGATTCTCTTCTAATGTCTATCAAACACAGAATCCAGAATATGGCTTTAATTCTGTAGAAAAAAAATCTGATTTTTTTTTCAGTAATTTTTTAGTATCGTTCTAGGTATGGTTTTTTGATGTATTAGACATTTTGAGGCTCACTCCCAACGATATATCAACTTCCACAGTTCTTTGTGATCCGTAGAACATACAAAAGAAAACAGAACTTGCGCTATTAAGTTCAATTTTCAGCGAATAGAACTATCTGTAAATAATTCATATTTGGGAATAGAATGGTTAGCATTGATAGCATGATAAGCGCGTTCTAACGCTTAACAATACTCTGGTGTTGTCAGTAACTCTTCCTGACCATATATATATATATATATATATAGAGAGAGAGAGAGAGAGAGATTGTTTAATACTTAGTTTTTGGTCTTAATAGGGTTAGAGCACTACACATTTGTATTAAAAAGTGTTCTATGGAATTGTTGAACTTTTGAATATTTTTCATTTGTAAACGAATTATTTCGGTACCTACTAGTTATTAAAAATCGCCTGAAGAAACCACTCATGGTGGAAACCAAGGTACCGAAATAACTCATTTAAAAATGAAATATATATATATATATATATATATATATATATAACTTATTTATAAATGGAACTTTGTCTATGTGTGTGTGTGTCCGTTAACTATAGACTTCGAAACGGCTGAACCGATCTTCTTGAAAATTTACAGTTGTACTATAAGCGCCTGTGAGTGTTCTTAGCTAGGTTTTGTGTCGAGATACCCCCGAGAAATGTCGAAAATCGATAATCGAAAAAATCGAGTTATAAAAGGAGCGGTCCAATTGTAATCAAATTTGATACACTCATAGAAAACGACATAAGAAACGATATTCAGAAGTTTCAAGGTTGCAGTTCTTACAATAGTTCAGAAAATAGATTATATATATATATATATATATATATATATATATATATATATATATATATTAAAGGGAAGATATTTGTATGTGTATCTGTTTATCTGCCTGTATGTCTGTATTTTCTTCAGCCTTTTTATTTTAGTTTTTGCTTCGAGTTTGGCTCTGAGTAGGTATAATTGTAGTTCTTAGTCTCAGCCATGATACCATTTACTCAGAGGACTTATTTAGCCTTCAAAATTCAGTTTACGACGAAAAAAACTTATTTATATCGATAGCAGGAAATCAAAATTCATTTTTCTTTCAGTCTACGGTTTTGCTTTAATTGGAAATAACTATTGCTTTTTAGTCTTTCGTGCCAACGTCCAAAGAGTCTGAGTTCCAGGACCATGGATTAGTTTTAAAGCTTTCATTACACCGAGCAACGCCGGGCTATACTGCTAGTATATACAACAGTTATTGGTCAGTAAAATTAGACCAGTAAACTAGTATTAAACAGTGCTCAATACCCAAACTTTACTGGAAAAGCTTTTTACACGATATATTGATGATTATGACGCATAGCCGAATTATTTTACTTTTTTACGAGACTTGACGTTTTCTGGTTAAATCCTGCAGTTAAAGTGCTCAACGTTTAGACCAGCTAGACAGAGCAACAAACGCTCAACGAAGGACAGCTCGAGTCGCTGCTCAATTTTCACGGCCATGCAATCTTCAGAGAACTAGAAGTTATATCAATCGCTAAAGACGATGGTAAAATGGTCAGTTCCTGTAACTCTCTAAAAATGTCTCCTATATAATGTGTGTGTGTGTGTGAGAGAGAGAGAGAGAGCGAGAGAGAGTAAGAATACGTAGGATATACTAAAGGCATTTAAAAAGAACGATTGCATAATCATAAATCATTCAAGTAGAAAACCTTACAAATTGTGCCAAATTAGTAAAATATGTATAGAAATTAAAAGAAACTAAATCCTATTGTGAACTGTGGTATATTAGAAAAACCAAATCTTACAGCAATAGTGATGTTTGCTGATTGTGCTAAGAAGAGTTAGCTACAGCATTTACAGAACAAGAAAAATTATAAAATGAAAGATCTAAAATAATAAATACACATTAGAAAGTATAGGTACTGATCTGGCGACTCGACTGCAGCCACTTCCCCATTTGTCTCTTCTATAATTACTTTCATGGCTTCTGCTCGGATGAGCTTAAGTCACTGATGCCTCCTCAACGGGTGTTTACTCGTGCAACCAGACTGGCAACTGGGTCCCACCCATTCACAGTCAGGTTAGCCAAATGCAGACGACAATTCTACTCTTGCAGCTTCCTCTCTCGCACTTCCCGCCTGTGGAACTCGCTCCCGTATTCTTGCTTTCCTGACGGCTACAACCTCCAGAAATTTAAATGCAAAGTCAATACTCATCTACTAACCACTGGACTCTAGCTCTCTCCCCTCCCCTGTATAACCTTCCCTTTCTCTCCACCTATGTATCTGTCATCGCACCTGATTTCTCAGCTTTCTGTTGTTCCTTTCTAACTAGTTTGTACTCCTCACTCTTTTCTAATTAATCTTTTTACATTTATGTAACCTCCTGCACATCAGTGGCGTTTCCGCCTTGCTCGGGGTGAAATGATTAAAAAAAAATATGTTGGGTTCGTACAAACCCTGATAAAATTATGTACAATATTGTTTCGCTAGTCCTGACTCACTTCTCCACTTGTTAACTTCCTGTTGGGCCTTCCAAATAAAGTGTTTGGGAATCAGTTGAAACCGTGGTAGAATAATCAGCTGATCATAATCTTGATATCCGAAAGGCCTGCATGTTAAATCTTTTTATTCAAACGTGTATTGATCACTTTTTAATACTACCGTTTACTGGTCTTATTCAACTCTGACCAATAACTGTTTAATAATTATATAGATACATTTCCCATATAAATTCAATTTATCTTATTTCAAGAATAGCCTTTTCAGCAGGTCCTTAAAAACCTGTTTCTTCAGTTCCGAGTAACAGACATGATGAAAAATTGTGACCGGAAGTAACATTTAGTTGGGAAAAAGACATGAATTAGGGAAGAGAGTGAAAAGTGCAGATTTAACCCTTAAGTGATAGAAGTTTAAATGAAATAGGACAGAAGAGAAGAATGAGAGTTCAAAATTAAACAGTAAGGATATCTTTAAAGGGGATCTTGCGTATAATAAACTTAGGTCCTAACTCGTATCTTAAAAGTACTTGTACATACATAAAGACACCTGATGTATATATATATATATATATATATATATATATATATATATATACAAAAATCTATAGTGAGCCAAAACCTACCTAGCCTTTGCCCTGACGATCTGTAGTGTGAAACCGCGGTAGGTTTTGGCTAACTATAGATTTTTGTGTGTTTTTGTTCTACTATTGTATCTTTTCGTTCGTACTTTGTATTGAGCACTTTTTCTTGTGTTTGGTTACGTTTGGGGTTTTTTCTTTGCTGCGGAGTATTGAATGTTTTGTTCTTGTTCCGCGGGTTTCTTTTTTTTCTCCCCATTTATCCGACGTCTTAGTACACAGGATTGTAACGGATTTAGGTTCTGTTTGTTAATGGTTTTTTCGGAGGTTTATTTTAGTATAAATTTACGGCCTGCATACTTACAGAGTCTATTTAGTTATTATTATATATATATATATATATATATATATATATATATATATATATATATTTCAGCCTCTCTTATGTACCAAGACTTTTTTCGTATATTAGGATGAATACATTACCATAAAGTAACTTCGCCTACAAACGACCATATTCATTCACTAAGCACACTTGAAACTTTACTCCCACATACATATTCACCTCAGCAAAATATTAGCAATAAGAGCTACTCCGAAAATAGACAATATTTTTGACTTATATAAATTTAACAGAAGTGAACGTATTGTGCAATAACGTATGCGACTTATCAACTATTAGTTAGTACTTTTGCTGCAACAGATGTTCAAATTCATTAGTGCTGGCTGTGATTCTTTGGGGACATAGCGGAACAGGAATTGGAAATCTTAGAACTGTGTAGAATAGTAAGTTCCGTTCTTGAAAACTGTCATAACGTCTAAAATTTCATGTTGCTTCCTCTTTTCATTCGTTGTAAATAAATCTTTGGAATCTCTTGCGAGATCATGAACTTTTACTTGCTTGACATAAGTTTATAGATTTTGACATTTTAATTGTTTTGTTTTACCTATGGTGCCAGTCTTCGATAAGCAGGGTTTCATTAATATGTCTAAGAGATTCTCTTCAATTCTTATCCGGAAAAAGGTTATCCAAAATTAAGTTACCGTAGTGATCGTCTTTGTGAAAATATTGAAAGAATGGTAACTGGACAAGAAGGTTCTATTCTACTACTGGTCAACATTATTGTTAAGAGAGACACACACTTGTAAGACTGATTTGTCGAAAAAAGATTGAGGATTCATGAACGAAAATTGACAGCACAATTGGTTCTCAGCAAAGTCTTTTTGCAAAATCATTTTCGAAAGTTCCGTTTAGTTCATTTGTTAAAAATTAACGCTTCACTGCAAGTTCTTTTCAATTTTTGTCAAGATTGTAAGATGAAATAAGACCGCTCTATCCAATATTTGTCAACAACACCATTTTTCCTCCTCATACGTTTTGTCACGATAGATCATGGCAGGTGGGGGTCAGGTACTTTCTGGAGTGGCTAAGAAACATAATATTACCGGCATCTTTTAACGATTTATATTATAAATTCATTTGAGATCTGGAGTTGAATTGGTCTCAAAGAGAATATGTGGTAGGTAATTCGTGAATGTTTTTGATAGTACAAATCATGGTTTGGGATTGTTTTGATTAATTTTACATTTTTTTTTTTTTTGTTTCGGGTTACATTTTAAATTTTCTTTATCTATTTACGTTTACTTGTTTTGAAGGATAACTAATTACTGGATCGTTTATATTAGTCGATACTTGGTTCGGAAATAGGTAAATATTAGTCGTTTGTATTTGTCAATACTTACTTGCCAGATAACCTTTTGCAGAAGGTAGTGTCTTATCTCACTGCAAGAGATGCAGTTAGCGTATTCTATATCCCACCAACAGGGTGGGCACCAACGGGCATACTTCAATATTAAAACCTCAGAATATGAATTGCACTCTCTGGGACAGTCATCTGTCTCACGAGACCATGAATCTGCTCATGGAATAGACATGTTTGTATGGAAGATGAACTTGTCAATGCAGCAATTGTTAAATGTCAAAACGAGTTTATAGATAGCGTTGGAATGACTTCAGGATTCCAGCGCCGAATTTGTCTTCAGGTTTCATCCCCGGATGTGTTTCATAAATGGCTATGGTGAAGAGAAAAGGTTTTGTATTACATTTTAACTGCTACTTTAGATGGAAGAAATGAGTTCATACCTTTTCCGGTAACATTAGTGTGAAATGAAAAAAGTTTTTTTTTTAAATTCCACTTTTTCGAGTATATTGTATTCAACGGAGTCTTATATTTTTCCATAGATCTTAATGGGTTAGCAATAAAAGCTTTTATTCTAAACAGGATTGTTCTAAAGATATAATTAATGTGTGTTTTATTTTAATTTTTGTTTAATAACGGTGGAAATAGATAAATGAAAAACTTCGTAAACGCATCAAATTTATCAATTTTATCCTAAAAGTTTCTAACGTCCTGAGAATGAACGAACTTACTGACCCCACATAGTGCAGTTTCTAAATCAAATTGTACATTCTGTAACAGGATTGTATAAATGTGCTACTTTTTGTAAAGGTACATTTTAAAAGGTACCATAAACAAACATGGGTTCATGGGTTTACTTCTAGTAGTTTTGAAAAATTAATGCCGTTTGGAACTGAGGATAAATACTTAATCTTTTCCAGATTTAATATCATGAGATGTTCAGGACAAAACGCTATCTTTTCTGGTACTTGAAATGGATTCTCCATTCGATTGATATCACTTGTTATTCAATAAGTATCCAGAAATACAATTGTCATGACAGCAGACTGGCGCCGAAAATGCTTGACAAATCTTACAGATCAGAATACGATTATAAATATGGACGCCGAAAATTAGATTTTAATACCCCTTAGCTCTTGGGGAAGCATTTATTCTTTACTTCCGGTGAATTTGCTCATCGTACTTCTGGGTCCATCCTCTGAATTATAATAAAAACCGTTTGATATATATATATATATATATATATATATATATATATATATATCGCTCATAGAGAATAGCGAGACAACGTCTGTTCAGTTTATTATCTTTACTGTTAATCATGAAGACTCTTTATTTTTATTTTTTGCAATAATTGTCGAATAGTGAAGAATATATTTATATGTGTGTATGTACAGTGGAACCTGCTGTATGCGACTCCCTTCATCAATGATCACTTGTTGTTAACGACCGTTTTTCTATGCAGAGACGATTTGCTAATATTAATTGACCCTTAGTAAGCGACCACCTCCAGAACGCAACCATCGACTAACATCAACGAGTCAAAATCCCTGATCAAGCCACCGCTTTAAAAAAAATCCATTTTGGTCGTACACTGCGAACTTCAAAATTAGAAGAAACTAAATGAGTAATATATTTCATTTTGCTTTGACCTAAGTCAGGAACACTTCTTCATTGTTTTGTTATTGTAGTGTTGTATTAACCTGTTATTTCTTGTTGAAATGTACATTGCCTGAGTTCACCTCATGGTCAAACATGGGCTGTTTTGTACAACGTGTATTACATTTGACATGTTCAAGGGATTTATCGCAGTCTTTGTACTGACTTGGATAAATTCAGGGACTGGGAAAAATCACAATTATGTCTCTTTCTCAAATGTCTATCTCTTTCCTTCCTTTATTTTTTTGTGTATCTATCTACTCTATTTCTATCTGGGTATATTTATCTCTATCTCTGTTTCTCTAACCCCACCTACGATCACTGTCAGTTTTTGTATGTTTTTTATGTATTATCGCAGATTGTCTTTTGCTATCACTCACTTCTAAAAGAAACTGAAACCGTATACTTTTTTAAAATCCACTTAATAAATATTTTTCGTGAACAAATATTTTGGTCTCTTGTTGATCGTTGTAAATACGTTTTTTTCAAATTTTAAAATGATTTATGCTGAATAAATTTCTTTAAAGTTAGGCCATTTCCTTATGTACTCTTTTATTACAGGTTACATGATAAAATTGTAATATGTACATTCTGATGAGTGAAATATACGTTACTGGTGTAAATAGGTCATGACTATGAGTCTTTAGTGAATGACCACCCACTGCCATCAAAAACTGGTCGCATACCACAGGTTCCCTGTATGTATGTGTGTATATATCCCTCTTGTCACGCTCAGGGGTTTGGATTATTTTTATGTCTTAATGTAAGATACTCAATAGTTGATACATCAATATATATATGTTGCCGTAATTTTTAATTGCACGAACCCGCTTGTAAAATGCACAAACAGTATAGATTAGACGAAACTATTCTAGAGAAGGATGTGCGTTGTGGTGCAGTGGATAGCGGCTCAGAACGAGAAATCGGGGAGCCGATTTCGAATTTCAGTTGAATTCATTGCATTCACTTACGCGCAAATACCCTTGGGAAAGGTATTAATCCGTCTCTTCCTTTCAGTTATGGATTAAATAACAGGACAGATTGGGTTCTATAGCCTTGGTCGGCAACCAGTCTACCGCAGAAAGCAATGGCAACCTACTGCGGGATAATCTTCTGCCCAGTCAGTCATGTCTCTTTCGAGACATGATCGCCCAAGCGTGTTTCACGCATGGCACTTAACTGACTGAATCTAGAGAAACGGCTTACAGATATTTTCAAAATATATAATGGTGACACATCAGTGTGTATCTATTTTAGGTACCACCAAAATGATTTTTTCGATACTGCAATGAAAGTAAAAATACACACTTTGCCAAAAAAATCAGGGAATTATCCGAGTCAAACAATATTTTCTGAACTCATTAATGATTTAATATTTTACCGAATTTTATTTTTTTAAAAATATAGGAAATATTTCTAGAGTATGCTTTACACTTCTTTTCCGATATTGTGTGTATACTTTTTAATTTGAACTGTGCTCATCCAAATTTTGTTTAAGTAATAAAAAGATCCCTGGAGATTTTATTTCATTACAATTTGCATTATTGAGTATGAACATAAAAAACATTTGGCCGCATCTTGCCAAAAACAATCCAGTAAAACTTAAAAACATCGAGACTCTGTGCCTGCATCAGTTTTAAAACATTTCCTTTTAGATTCGATAGAAAAAATAATTTAAACTTGATAATTTTTTTAAATAGTAATAAATTTTCAGTGAAAATTTGAAATTAATCCTGTTGTCGTTTGTTAAATAGGTTTTAAGATTTAAAGTGTACAGTTTAATGTCATTTTTATTTGTAAATCTTTTTGAGATTTTTCTTTTAGTAACTGAGATTATTTTTTGTATTGATGTACAAAAAGGAAATAATTGATATCTCACATTGACTGACTACTATTCAGTATCGGAGGAATATTATAATCTAATTTCATATCTCTCGTTCAGACAGTATACAAATATGATAGAGTTAACCGTTAAATTTTGAAATTCTAACAAATTATGAATAACATGTCGTATATGAAATAATGACTCGATAAAACTGTCGCATATGAAATAATGATCCGATTATTTTTTTATTTACGCCAAATTCGGTAATACAGATATATAAGTAAATCTCTCTTTATATATATATATATATATATATATATATATATATATATATATATATATAGTCATCCGCAGACACATCTGCTTCGCTGTATCACAGCTCATCAGTGCGGTTAGACATCGGATTGCTTTTAGCCAGGATTGAAACCCGATCGAATTGACTGAGCTATGGGCGTAAAAGGAGGCAGACTTTTAGCGTGTGATGTACCATGTAAACATACGCCAGTAGCTAAGAAAGTTCTAATTCATTGCTGAATGAACGATGCGTAGATGCTTGGAGTAGCTACTGTTTTTTCGAAACCTACCATTCTTCTAGAGTGCTCAATTAGGATGTGAGAGCGTAAATAGTTATATAAGACGGGACTATATAGCACAATAGAGTTACAAGGCCCGGGGCCACTCAAGGTAGGAGGTTACTTTAGGAGAAAATTTGTGAGTATAGGAATGGAAGAAAACAATTAACTCTAGCCTTCAACAGTATAAAATTGTAACGGTCAAGGAAATATCCTCTTGGGAGTTGGTTTCACTGAACTGTATTTTGCAAGAATAAGTTATTCGAGTAGAACTTGCTTCTTACCGATGAATAAGGAAAGAATGTGGATAGTTTGCTACTAAGTCGTATAGCGTATCTTTGCCGCGAAGGTTTTACTTGGCAGGACCAGGAAAGGTTGTTCATTCGAACATTTCCGTTGAAGAGAGAGTGTTAGCACATCCCGCTTGTTGGAGAGTTTGGAGAATGTAAAATAATTTGCACCCACAAGGGCTCAGAGATGCCTTAGGACTCTATCAAGGTTGGAGGGTGAGGTCTGGCATGGTTGCTGTAAGACTTAACAAGGATTCTGTGTGCTTCAGCTGTAGATTTCTTTTGAATAGAGTAGTGCAGTAAAATTATTTGCAAAAACACTTTTTGGCACGAAATCCAATATGTTTAACGCTATGAAAAACAAAGTTGTTTACACTTCGCAAAATGTCATATAGCGTATTTCAAACTTATAGTAACTCCTTGTAGATGCGTTGCTACCTGAAAGTACACGCACGAGAATTGTCGAAAACCACATGCCGAGAGTGGTTTAGAAAAATGATTTTGACGTTTTTTTTTAGTTTGTTTTAATTGTGTCACCTCCCCGAGCAAGGCGGTAATGCTACATAAGAGTAAAAAAGATTAAGTAGAGGAGAGTGACGAGGAAGACGAACCAGTTAGAAAGGAGCAATAGAAGGATGGGAATATAGGTGTGATGACAGTTGCAAAGGTGGAGAAAAAGGAAAGGATATACAGGGTGGTGAAGAAAGAACAAGAGTCAAGTGGTTAAAGATAAAGAACACTCTAGCGCAAGGAAAATTATGAAGGCGAAGACTTCGAGGCTTTATTCCTGAAGGCCCATTGCAAAATTATTAAAAGTTGATCACACGTTTCGAAACGTTTGAAAGCATTAGGAATGATTCAAAAGTAAGATTACTCAATGCCGTATGAGTTGAAGCCGAGAGACGTCGAACGGCGTCTTGTCACACGTGAACTGCTGCTTCAACGACAGTTTTTGGGGGTTTTTTTTATGTATGTGCGTTGTAGTGCAATGTATATCAACTTGGAACAAGAAATCGGAGAGGCGAGTTCGAATTCCAGTTGAATTCCTTGCATTCACTTACGCGCAAATACCCTTGGAAAATGTATTAATCCGTCTCTTCCCTCCAGTTATGAGTTAAATAATAGGACAGACTGGGTTCTATAGCCTTGGTCGGCAACCAGTCTACCGCAGAAACCAATGGCAGCCTACTGCGGGATAATCATCTGCCCAGTCAGTCGTGTCTCTTTCGAGACATGATCGCCCAAGCGTTTATCACGTATGGCACTTAACTGACTGACTGACTCGTGACCGACGATGAAAAGTGGATACACTACGATAACCTTAAGCTTAGAAGATCGTGAGGTAAGCTCTGCCACGCATCAACATCGGTGGCAATGCCGAATGTCTAAGGTTCGAATCTTCTGCTTTGCATTTGGTTTCATCAGCTAAGTGTAGTTTCTTATGAACTGCTCAAACCGAACGAAAACATCTCAGGAGATTGTTACCGACTGTAACTGATGCGTTTGAGCCGGGCATTGAAGAAAAAAGAACCGCTATACGCGCAAACAAACGAATTTCGCAACATGACAATGATAGGCTACATGTTGCAAAATAGGTAAAAACTTACTTGAAAACTTTTAAATGGGAATTTATACCCCCACCCGTCGTATTCACCAGACTTTGCCCCGTCCGATTATCTCTTCTTCCGATCGATGACACATGGCCTGACTGAGCAACACTTCTATTATGAAGATGCCAAAAATTGGTCGACTCGTGGTTAGCCACGAAAGATATGTCGCTTTAAAACTTATATATATATATATATATATATATATATATATATAAATTCAGCCAATGAAGACGTGTTTAACAAGCATAGTAATTGTTATAATACTGCCTTAAAATAGTGGATATAAAGCCCCAAATATTAAATAAATAAAAGAGGAAATCAACCTCCACACAAAGAAAAAATAGGAACAGAAATATTTCGTATACACTCCCTTTGAACCAAACGATTAATAGTAAATTGGGGGAAAACATCCTCGCTTTGATTCAGAAACACTTTCCTAATAATAATACATTAGTATTTTCAAAAAATACTCTTAAATTAAGTTATAGTTGTATGAATAATCTGGAAAAACTTATAAAAATCATATTTTTAATAAAAATTTAAATATAATTGAAAATAAAAATCTGATAACTGAAATTAACAATTTAGACAATAATAAATGTGATTGTAGAAACCCTATAGATTGTCCTTTGGAAAACAGGTACCTTACATCAATGTAAAATTTCTTCTCTGGAAAACCCTAGTAATGTAAAGATTTATGTGGGTAGTACCAAGAACTCTCTGAAAAAACGATTTTCTCAACACGTCTTTATTTAATAATAATAAGTACAGAAATAGAACATCTCTATCGAAATATTATTGGTATCTAAAGAAAACAAATAAAACACCCACATTAAAATGGAATTTATTTTTAAAAAAGCGAAAATTTTTAAGTCTTTAGACGACCCATGACCTTTGTGTCTATATGAAAAACTATATATTAAATTTATTAAGAATAAAAATTTATTAAATAAAGGTACTGAAATATCATATGTAAACATTGCAAAATGTTCACCCTTGAATATGGATAAAAATGTTTAACTTGTATATATCTAATTTTTAGAAAAATAATTAGATATTAAAATAAATTGATATTTAATTATTTTAATAAATAGATATTTAAGATTTTATTATGATATTAAGAATTGTATTAGAATATGAAAATAAAATAAATTTTATATAAAAAGAATAAAATGAATTTTAAAAAATTGTTTAATAAGCATATGGATATTTAAAAAATTATAAACAAAAATTAAAAGTTTTGAAAAATTAGAATAAAATTCATTCTGAATTGAAATGAAAATAGTATATTATACTTAAAGGTCCCTTTAATTTAGATGAAAAATATAAAATGTTTTCTTTCTTCATCTTTTTTAGAAATTGTTGAGATATAGAGAAAACTGAAAGAAAATTTGTAACAATAATGAATACATCAACGGAAATAGGTGCAACACAGTGGTTTTAAAAATTAAGTTGACACTTAGGTCGTTAAGATTGAAAGAAATCATGTATACCCAAAACAAACTTTTTTTCAAATTTAAAATGAATCTATTCTGATTAGTTAAACTGAATACACACATAAATTTTTATGTCCTCCCATATATATAAATAACGTTTTGTTTCTTATATTTAAATGAAAATCATTTTTACAGCAATGGTCTAACATTGCCTAATGACGAGGTAAAAAATTCGAAACAGAAATTTCCGTTTCGCAATGTATTTTTAATTAAAAAACAAAATTATATGATTTATATATATATATATATATATATATATATATATATATATATCAGTCAGTTAAGTGCCATACGTGAAACACGCTTGGGCGATCATGTCTCAAAAGAGACATGACATTCACTGAAAAATAGTAAGAGAATATTAAGAAAACAAAGAAAAATGGTAGGGAATAAAATAAATGCTTATATTAAGGTCAGAAGAAAGAAAAACAAAAAAATGACAAAAGTAATAAAAATTAGCAAAATACATTAAGACAGGCAAAGTTTTCTAGTTGGTTCTTGAGTGACTATTAAAGCAAGAATGATTTTGGCGACACTTAATTGGTTCAGGGAGAGGCTAGAGTTAAATCTCTCAGGCCGAACTGTGATGGGTAGAGGTTATGCTAAGGTCACCATAGTGCCAAATACCCACTGTTTTGGGAGAGTGGACACTCCAACGCCCAGTTTACTACGCTGGAAAGACTGACCATTAAATGTAAGGGCCTCGAGAATTAACCTATTGGGATCATAGAAACATGTACGAAAGTGTTTAAGGTTCTTAAAAGGAACTACTCCCTAATTTTGAAATTTTAGTTATTTTCAACTTACGCGTTCGTAAAAATCTGTTGTATGTTTGGAAATAATAAAAACGTTCGAGAATCAGTTGTTATAAATCAACTGAAGATACCGAAAGGTCGAAATCATGTTATGTAAATAACTGGCTTCCAAATGAAAAATATTCAAAAGTTCTACATTATGCAACATATGTATTGAGTACTTTTCAATAGAACTCTATGCTGGACTAATTTAATTATGACAAAAAAAACTGGTTAACACTTTTATTTTATTAATTACTAGATTTTTATCTTTTCACCTTTAAAAATATATTATATGTGTGTGTATATATATATATATATATATATATATATATATATATATACCTTGTATTTATACATATTTGTTCTTCTTATGTGCGTGTATATATATATATATATATATATATATATATATATACTTTTTTATTTATACATATTTGTTTTTACGGGTGTATGTGTATATATGTGTGTTCGTATATATATATCTGTGTGTGGGTACATATATAGGCGTGTGTGTATATGTGTGTGTGTACGTGTTTACGTGTGTGTGTGGGGTATCTGTGTCTATGTATATATGTTTTTCTACATTATTAACGTTATATTGTATTATAATTGTATTGTTGACTGAATAATTAGTATAATTTTGATTATATTGTGGTGTGGTGATAATTGTGATTACAACTGATTGATTAACTATTATATCTTAAATATTTTTAATCTTTTTTAGATTCTAATTTCTTATCCTTTCACAGTTAAGATGTAAAATTTATTTTTAAATTAAATAATTAAGTTTAAACAATTAAATTTAAATAGAATAATTAAATTTATTTTTAAATTAAATAATTTATTTATTTATTTGTTTATTTATTTTTATTTATTTATTTACTTATTTATAATTTTTTGCAATATATGTTTTTTTTTGTTTGTTTTTTTTTTTTGCATTATGAAATTTATATGGTATTATAATTGTTTTGTTGACTGAAAACTAGTATAATTTTAATTATCCAGTGGTGTGGTGGTAATTGTGATCACAACGAATTGATTAACTATTTTTTTCTTAAATATTTTTAATTTCCTAAAAATTTTTTAGACTCTTATTTCTTATCCTTTCACGCTTAATATATAATATTTCTTTCTTTTTTTTTTTTTTTATCATTTCACTCCGAGCAAGGCGGAAACGCCACTGATGTGCAGGGCTACATAAATGTAAAAAGATTAATTAGAAAAGAGTGAGGAGTACAACCTAGTTAGAAAGAAACAATAGAAAGCTGAGAAAGCAGGTGCGATGACAGATACATAGGTGGAGAGAAAGGAAAGGTTATACAGGGGAGGGGAGAGAACTAGAGTCCAGTGGTTAGTAGATGAGTATTGACTTTGCATTTAAATTTCTGAAGGTTGTAGCCGTCAGGAAAGCAAGAATACGGGAGCGAGTTCCACAGGCGGGAAGTGCGAGAGAAGAAGCTGCAGGAGTAGAATTGTCGTCTGCATTTGGCTAACCTGACTGTGAATGGGTGGGACCCAGTTGCCAGTCTGGTTGCACGAGTAAACACCTGTTATTTTCTCATATCATCTTTTCTTTAAAATTTAAATTTATTCCTGCTTTCTTCTTCTTCCCCTTTCGTTTACGCTTATTAAAACACCCTTTTTCTTTAACGCTATCTCTCTCGCCCCAACCCCCTTTTTTAATTTTAATTTTTTATTTTTTACTTTCCAAATTGACGTATCAGCAGTCTGACTGACTTATGTAAAGTATCTTTGAGTTGATATCCGTTCATACGTGTGCTCTCTGATTATTTGTATGTGTACATGTTTATGTATGTATGTTTGTGTGCATTCGCTTAACTGATGTAATGATGAATTTTCTCTTAAATTTTCACTTTTAAGGGATCGATCTTTATTTTTATTTCCGTTTTTTTTTTTCGAGGTTTGTGAATTTCATTCGTGTAAAATCTTATGTACAATAAAGACGTAAACTGAAGATGGTTCGCCTGAAATAGGCCTACACTTCCACTTAACCATGGAATAAGGTGTCTGTCTTAATTTTTACTTATATTTGATCTATATGTATTTATATACATATATATTTAGAGCTCTCCTAGAGAGTTATCCTACCACTGGATGTACAGGATACTCCTTTGGATTCTTCTATATCTACACTGCATCTACATATATATATATATATATATATATATATATATATATAGAGAGAGAGAGAGAGAGAGAGAGAGAGAGAGAGGAAAGTATTAACAATAAATTTAGAATATAAAGAAAATAAATTCAGAAAAGTGAACTAAATTACCAATATGCATTGACAGTCGAAGTTATGTATATGTAGAGAGATATATACACACACAGAGGGTGTATCAAAATGCTTTTACGGATTTTGGAGCCGGTTCCTCGCACCAAAACAAGGCTGTTCTGGGTATGACTATAATATTAATATATTACTAGCAATACATTCTTGATTTAAAAACGGATTTCTTGCAAAGAATGCACATATTGTATTCATACGATTTTATTGTCAGCATTAAATAACCCGTTGTAGTTGATATGCCGTAAACCAAAATAAGGACAAAGAAGGTGAGACCACTCGGGTGCCTTTGGCCTGCAAACTCAATTGTGTCCATTACTATTCGCACAACTCCATTTAAATATCATATCTCTCTTCTCACGATATGTATATCCTGCCACTTTTGTAGTACTGCCTAAAAGCCAGACGCAAAGGAATGTGAACTCTACCAAACAATCAGTTCAAAGTCTCGCATAATAAAATTCATTTGAATCCTGATGAACAGAGCGCACAGCACAATGAAGCCAGAGGTAGGACAAGAAGTGCGCTTTCAAGAACACTCGAACAAGGAACGCAAAATTTATGTTTAGAATGTTATAAGAAAGTGCAATACAAATTCAGAACGTGTACCTGTGTTTATAAGACCACGCAAAGTACATCACAAATACTTGATAGAAATGCTCAGCAACCTAGACATGTTCAGGAAAGACATAGTGACCAAGAACCTCTACTACCAGCAAAATGCCTGAATACGGACAGGAAACGAGTTCATCGATATATAAAGATAGAAGGGGGTGTAAGACAAGGATATGTCTTCTCACCGGATCTATTCGACTTATGCAGCGAGGTAATTCTGAGAGTCTTGGAAGTCATGTCAGGATTCCTAATTGGCGGACTCAATCTGAACAATACAATATACGCAGATGATACAGTGCTGATAGGAGACACGTAAAGGAAACATGATCTCCTACAAAACGTAGCTAAAAAAAGAGGAAAGAGGACTGCATAAACAAGAAAACTCAAAATGCTAAGTACAGGCTGGGGGTGGGTACAAAAATCAATCAGTTGCAGAAATTTAAATACCTGGGAAGTGTTCTAACAGAGGACGGAAAGTGCGATACTGAGATCCGAAGGCAAATTGGCATGGCCAAGGATGCATTTCAGAAGCTGAATTTAGTATTGAGACAGGAAAATTGCCCTAGAAAAAGTACAAATTCTTATGTGATGTCTGTTCTTTAATATGACAGTGAGCGCAGAACAATCTTCTCAAAGATGAAGAGAATTGAAACGACCAAAACGTGTTTCTACAGAAGGATGCTGAGGATACCATGGACTGAACATGTGAGCAACGATGAGGTTTTTGAGAGATGCAAACAAAGAGGAAAGTATTACTTAACATCAGGAGAAACAGCTGAAGTTCCTGGGACATGTAATAAGGAGGGCTTGGAGAATCTGATACTCACAAATCAGATAGAGGTAAGCAGACGGGAAAGGAACGCGTAACATACTAGATGGGCATGAGCAAAAGTATGACAGAGCGGAGTTTGGGAGAAATAACAGGAGAAACCGTGTTAAAAACCACTAGGAATAGGGAGATGTGGAAAGCCATTATCGACTACGCCCTGAAAGGATACAAATTATAGAAAAATATCCTGCTATTGTTAAACGGAACATTTCTCAATTAACTTACTATTACGCCCGTATAACGCTTAAGACTGACAAGCCACAAATGTTTATGAATGAAAAATGTAACATAACAGCGCGATCTACCATAAACTAAAAATTGAAAAGGATGGATATATATATATATATACATATGTTTATATGGACCTTTTTTCCTTATTTAATGTAATGAACACCCCCGCAGAGTTTGTACAGGTATTTTTGATACACTATATATATATATATATATATATTGTATCTCCAAGTGAATAAGAAACGATTAACAATGTTCAAACATTAATTTAAAACAGTACTCCATATAGAAATAGAGCTATGAATACTTTTGAAAAAATTCCAATTTAAGGAAGCGAAATTTACATCTCCCTACAAAAATAGTGTTTACTACTTAACTGAATAAACATTGTCCTTTAAATGTCGAAACAAAATGTAGACTTTGTAGTAGATTGTAATTTGTACATGTTGTAAACTATAATTTTTAATAGATATCACACATACACACACACACACACACATATATATATACATTCAACATCTTTGAATAAATCCTATTTAATTTATATTTGCTCTGTAATATTTCAT
>JBBBDQ010001598.1:4567500-4710000 GCA_037127315.1 Ascarosepion bandense
AGAAATAATTTCCAGAAATATCTTTATCTCTCATCTTATTTTAAGAGCGTGTTTTTCATTGAAGTGATCTTCAGAGTAATGCAAACGGAATCCTCAAATTTCAAAGTCCATCAGCAGAAATCCAAGTATCTTGCAAATATTTTTCTTCTAACGATATTATTTTGAATGAAGACATTGTTTAAATGGGCCCCGACAAAGAAGGGAAAATAGAAAAGCTGAATGCAATTATCACTAATGCGAGGCTGAAATGCAAAACTGGCTTGCAAAGGAAGAATTCAAAGCCGCTGTTGATAAACATTTATGAGAATGGCATTCTCTGAAGTGACTCTTCATATGAATGAGGGGGGGGGATGAAATAAGAGATCCGTGTATCCACACGAACGATTCCAGAAAAAGATTTCAAGCGAAAAATTGAGGAGATTGGAAAACTGCAATTCATAACAGTCACGACTAAATCTGCTGCTCATGCGAGGCAGTATTTAACATCAATCAAGAAAGCTTTTGTTTCGAGTAGAGAAAAATTGGGAAAGGGAGTTATCGGCCTTTCCTCCAGTTATTTTTGTATACGAGCAATTTTTAAATTTTTTGTCACTGTCCAAATTTTTAGACTAAAGTGGATCAATAAAAACAAAGTCTAACACTTATTTAATATCCGAAATTTTATCAGATTTTCACTATAATATTTGATCTGTAGGATTTATATTCGACACCAAATTAAGTGCAATTTCAAAGAAGGAAACTGTTGGAAAAATTTTTAAAGGAAAAAACTGAACTAAAAACTACAAGAGGCTACAAGAAATCACTCAGTTGACGTCCCAAGACGTCATCATAATTCACAAATAATAAAAGAAAATTCAGTGGAAAAATACTTGATCATCTACGTCCTAAAATAAACATAGTATTTTTAAAGAAATTCAATTTTGGTTTTGAGTAGATCAGTGGTTCTGTTTTAATATAGGAAGAGTATATTTTGCCGGTTCTAGTAACATCTGGAATAACATGCTTTTAAGTTTTTACCAGTTTCGATGTTATTTTGCCTCTAAATAATACGAGTGTACCCCTCCCGTCAAAAATGACGGTATAATATATACATATAAATACACAATGGTCTTTATTATAATAGTGTTTATATATATATATATATATATATATATATATATATATATATATATATATATACAGGTTGCATTGATTAATATAGACAAGTTTTGTCTACTTTGTAAAGGATCATTTCGTATAATCTGATTAGTTTGATAGTGCTATCATTAAAAGACGACAAGAGATCGCAGTAATTGTTGATTTTTTTATCAGGTCTGAGCTTTCGGCTTACATAAGCCATTATCAAAGAATGAACATTTAATATATAGTGAACATAGAACATTTAAATTATTAACAGAATGGAATTAAACAGAGAAAATTAAACCAAAGAGACAAGTCCATTTTTAGCGTGGCGGATGGCCGCAGACGGTGACAAAATGCTGGTGGTGGTGTGGTTCTTGGTCACATGAAGGTATAGTGGCATGAGGGGACTGGTCTGCGAGCTGCTACTACTATGGGTAGAGGGGGGTAAGCGTAGTAACTATGACCTCTCCCGTCGATTATAGGCATTGGAGTATGTTAGTAGAGACGTCGAAATTTATTTTATTTAAGCTAGGGTTAAGCTGTTTAATGTAGATAGCTTCTAGAATTTTGAGTTTCGTTTATTATTTTCTTGTCTTAGTATACATGTATTTTCAACAAGCGTTTTTCTAAGAAGTGTGCTACACAAAATAAATAGACAAAACTTGTCTATATTATTCAATGACACCTGTATTAAAGAAAAACTTCTGCCAAAATACACACAATATATATATATATATATATATTCTACTCGACATAATTATTGCAAAAATAAAAAAGCACTATTAAATTATTAAAGACCAAATACGTGACAAAAGCTTCTATAACTGGTATTAAAGAGATTTTATTTGTTGTATCAAAACATACAACTGTGGCACAAGGCCGATTTGGAGAGGGAGGAGGAAAAAACTCAGGCTGGTCTTCAGTACCTGTTCTATACCTAGCTAATCCGACTCACGACCAAAACAATTTCCTCATCCACCAGAAGAGCTTGTCCATCAACATTCAATCCTTCATACACCAAAATACCTCAAACGTACCAGGGACCTAAAAAAAAAAACAAATGAGCATAAAAATTTTATTATGAACACTAAATAGACTCGCTATTGTCCCACTCTCTCCACGAGAGTGACAGGATGGAGATCTCTCATATATATATATATATATATATATATATATATATAGTTTATAAAGGAAAACTCAACACGTCATATTAGTTATAAACTATAGTTCATTTCAATGAACTATAGTTTATAACTAGCTCATTTCAATGAACTAGTTTATAACTAGTTCATTTCAATGAACTATAGTTTATAACTAGCTCATATCAATATTTCCTCTATCTAGCATAAAATTTCTGCCGGAATGAACGTTTTCTTAAAATGGAGAGGGAACATAATAGAAATAATAATAATAAACATAAGATTACAAACAAATAAATAAATGACAATAAATGTAAGGGGAAGGAGGAGAGAAAGAAGAGCGTTAGAGTCCAGTTCCAAATATGGGTAGTATCCGTTTGAAGTTACATGTACATGTACATTCCCACATATACTTACGCTGTGATTTTGTTTAAGTTTACATATCCAAACGGATGGAGGAAATATTGTAAAAGAGTTTGATGATATGAGCTAGTTAAGCTCATTGAAATGAATTATTGTTTATAACTAATCTGACGTGTTGAGTTTTCCTTTATAAACTTCATATCGCTCTGTTTAACACCCATCGAGCTCTCTATATGGATTTACCTATTAATAATTTATATTAAGGAAATTTTGTTGGATTATCCTCACCGTTTATGGTCTGACAACTATATATATATATATATATATATATATATATATATATATATATATATATTGTTTGTGTGTATGTAACGCTCTTTATTATATATTTTTAAGTCAGGTAATGTTAAAAATAAGATTTAACACAAAAGTTTTTCATCAATTGTTAAGACAATTTAAAATGTTTTCACTGTCAAATATCAAAACACAAATTAAACCTTTATCATTTATTAAAAGAAATATAGAAGTTACTGAATATTCTTTGGCATTTCAGACATAAGTTGCTGCAAATGCCAAAATTGCCTTTTAGACATGGTTCTCTTACCAATCACTTCAGGTGTACCCAATGAAGACAAGTTTCAGAACTCATGTTCATGTCCAGTCTACACAGCTCACGCAACCTCTGTGCTAAAGATCTTAAATATAATATATTCCTAGTTTTTAAACACTATATTTACCGGTAAAATAACCTATTTGTTTATAATTACTGCTTATAATGAGAAACTCGCAACAGATACAAAGCCTTAGAATTTTTTTTTTAAATTTAGCAACAATAATAAAGTAGATATAATAGTTAATTAAGAATGCTGATCTCAATTTAATCAAATATTAATACTAATGCCCGCAAGATTATTTTAAGTCTGCCCACATATTCTCCAAATTAGAAGTTGTTTTACTCTGATTGGTCTACACTGTACATACAACAATGTTTCCCTGATTAAAGGGGTTTTTATAGTTTTTAACCTAATAAAGCCATTCAATTTCAAATAAACCACATCACTTGACAAGACACAAGAAGTGTCGAAACAAAATAGGTACTTTTGTAGTGATATTATAACATATCCATGTTATAATTTCTGAATATATATGTGTGTGTGTGTGTGTGAAAAGTGTATGTATATAATTATAAATATTAATATATATATGCAATTTGTTTTATATATTATATTATTTACATATTATATATGCGTGGTACTTATTTGAAAGTGCTCAATATCAGTGATAGAGCTGACATATTCATATAGATAGGTGTGAGTTTGTAACTCTGGGTTTCACACTCTCAGAGTTCAGAGCGTGAAACCCAGGGTTACAAACTCACACCTATCTATCTATCTATCTATCTATCTATCTTTATATATATATATATATATATATATATATATATATATATATATATTCCTTATGTTTAAATATTACAAACTGTTCATATCAGTTCGTAAAATTGAATATTGGGAAATAACTCTTGGAAGACAAACTTATCAAATACTGTTTAGTCAAGGTAGCGATAATGTATGTAGATGAATGGCATATATATATATATATATATATATATATATATATATATATATAAGGTTATTCTAATCGTGTGCGTCACAGGCAGTTTTAAATTACCTTCACTGATTCTTTTCTATCTAACAGTGAGACACAACGTTGTGTTGCACGATCTGTAAACAATCCCGCGAATATCACAGATTTTCGGAGGTCACCATCCTCCTTATGGGTTTTTAGGCTGCCATCCTAGTTCAGGGTGTAGGCGACCATCGTCAATATGTGTTTGTGTGCGATAATGTGGGTGCGTCTATGAAGAATTTCCTTCAAAGTCAGTTCTTTCGAAATTTTGTCGAAGATTAAATTAAACTTCTATGCGTTTTGCTATTTTCAAAAAATAACTTCTCCTATGAGTTTATTTAAATATCAAATGTTCTTTTCTCTTTCTTTATAACTAATTCTGTTTTTATTTAAAAATTGATTCCGTTTCGGTTTTCTGATAAATATATAATTGCTTACTGTAGATAAAATCGAACCGGGCGATTTGGGACGTATATGGCTGGGTGGTCGGTACGTTAAGCATCAATTTCAGTTGATCAAACGGATTCCATCTTTGGGATTATTTTGTTTTATGTTAAGTTTAAGTTTAGAGTGAACAAAAAATTTCCAGTGACTTATTTTGTTTCATTCCATTCTATTTTCTCAGGAATAAAAATGTTTTCTTAATTGCATATAAAGATGGCACATAAAGCAGAAGTAGAGGAAGAAAAAGAGAACTTTTAAATAAGCGGCTGAAGAAAGAATCGGTCTAGAAGAATGACAAAAGGAAAGAAGGAGAAGGTGAAAGGCATAAAGAATAAATTTCTTAAAGTACGAGTTAAATTGAAAAGTTGACTAAGAGGCCAAATTCAGGAAATCTGATCAAATTCCCAAACATCAGATGCTTTTGGAATCTCTTTTTAGGTAGTCCTAAAACATTTCAGTCTCTTTATAAAATAATTTGGCTATAAACGATTTTGATGAATTCCTATCGGCTAAACGAATGTATTCAGTTATGAAAGTTCCTTGGTATGACGGTAAACTGCATCCGGCAGCAAGGCCTCAGATTAAAAGTTTGTGAGGAGCATGGAACCACCTCATAATTGCTGTTTCCAGGTACATCCTAACCCTGAGTGGTAGCACCTATTAGGGTCCCACTATGTGCAAATAGTTAACCCCCAAACTGGGGTCAATACACTGAAAGTATAAAAATAGACTTTTATAGAAATATATACATAGAAATAGACACATAGAAAAATATGCAGTTTTGAAGGAAAAAATTATTACTGTAACACATTTTTTGCAGGAAATAAATTTTTGCCATAATAAATTTTTGAAAGAAAATAATTACTACCTGCAATACATTTTTGAATACAAAATTAGAAGACATCTTCCGTCTGTCTGTTAAGTGCCATGCGCGATACACGCTTGGGCGATCATGTCTCGAAAGAGACATGACTGACTGGGCAGAAGATTATCCCGCAGTAGATTGCCATTGCTTTCTGCGGTAGACTGGTTGACGCCCAAGGCTATAGAACCCAATCTGTCCTATTATTTAACCCATAACTGGAGGGAAGAAACGGATTAATACCTTTCCCAAGGGTATTTGCGCGTAAGTGAATGCAAGGAATGTCAACTGGAATTCGAACTCGGTTCCCCGATTTCTCGTTCCGAGCCGATATCCACTGCGCCACAACGCAGTTTTCTAAATTAAAAAATATAATTTTTCATCAAAATCTGACTAAATCAACCTCATTATAGCCAAACATTAGAAAGATTTTTGGCATTAAATAACCAACAGAGGCTGATATGCCGTTAAACAAAACTCAAACTCAGTTATCAAAATCCTCGAAACCCATCTTTACAAATCCACGGTAACTGCTTCCCCCATCCTTTTTTTTCTACAGGTAAATGAGGTGATGCAGAAAAGTCTTGCAATCCATCGCAGAAAACCAGATCAAAAAAAAATATTTCAAATTCTTGTCCTACCTTATTTTCGAATCAATTCACCTTCATCTGCACTTAACGCTGGGCATTTTAACAAAGTGCTTTTAACAAAACGGAAGATAGAGCCGAGCTGTTTGCTGAAGTCTTTTTTCGAAGTTAGAAGAAATCTATCAATCGTTCTTCGCTCTGAAGGAAATCACAGATTAAACTAATAAACCTTTTAAATAATTAATCAATGAACAGTAATATTCTGATTTTTTAAATTTTTTGTTTCAAATGTTATTTTAAAAATCTATTTAAATTTATCTGAAACACTCAACGCTAGGAATATTTTCATCAGTTTTTTCATTGAATGTAGCTCAATGTTTTAACTTTACGAAATCCATAAGTTGAAATTATTTTATTTATATCTAACATAAGAAAATTAGAACACTGTTGTGCATTTTAATGTTTTCGAAACGTCAAGTAGGTTTCATGAAATCTGATTGGCTCGTCATTTCTTTAAAAGCCAACTTCCGGAAGGAAAATGATGCCCCCCCCCCCCCAGAGCATCCGATTCTTTTTTTTTTTTTTTTGTAAAAAGTGTAATAAAACTGTATATCATCCCGCAATTAATATCAACGTCATGGCTAGAGAAACACTGACCACTCTGTAAATAAGGGATCTTCGGATACCTCGTCCAATCTAAACTAGATTACTTTCAAGCCTCGCAGATTTGCTTAAATTAGAATTTTGTATTTTTTTCCATGAATTGAGTTCTGATTTACGTAATGCTTAGCAACCTTCTCTTAAACCAATATGCTAGTATAGCAGTTTTCAAATCTCACTTGGAGCCACGCTATAATAGTTCCATTATAAATAGAACTCAAGTGAACTGTTTGATTTTTCTCTATGTCTATCCACCCCATTTTGGCAAAGTATTCGAGGACCGAATCAACTCTGAACCTGATCATCATATCACATCAAAAGGTCGTCTTTCAAATAAACAATATGGTTTTCGCTTCTCTAGGTCAACTGCTGATGTATTAACCAGTTTTGCTGAAA
The DNA here is from genome assembly GCA_037127315.1 of Ascarosepion bandense. NCBI lineage: Eukaryota > Metazoa > Mollusca > Cephalopoda > Sepiida > Sepiidae > Ascarosepion > Ascarosepion bandense. The sequence goes on from JBBBDQ010001598.1 coordinate 4,574,703, forward strand.
GTCTCTTATGCATTAGATAAGAATAGCAATGCTTTGGACATTCCAAAGACATTCGATATGGTTTTAAAACACTTGTTTTCAAGAATTAAAAGGTATTTCTGATTCAACCTTTCTTGACAGACTAAAACTTGTCCTAAACGACTACTCTTTCAAATGTTTTTGCATTAATGCTGGTGCGTCGAGAGCTCTAGCATTAAACCTACATTATTCTTATTTTTTATCAATGACCACCTTGGTGACTTCGGCTGTCAACTCTGTATCTATACTGAGTTGACAACTATAGTAGCGGCCATAATATAAGGAACAGAAACAACAGAGGCATAAATATGTGTATCACCTAAAAAGTAATGCATGATTAGCAATGAATTTTTACCGAATAGGGATTAGGGTGTAATGCATAAATATTATACAAAGTTACAAAAATTTACATAATAGTTTTTTTTTAAATAAAGATTAAATGGAACAAAGGAAATAAGCTACTGGACATAAGTTAAGCAACAATCTGGTTAATACTTGATTGTGAACAAAATATTAACAAAATTTAATATTTGGTAAACTTCCCCTTATTTTCAATGAATTCTCTGCATCGTCGACCACATGATCTGATTAATTTCTTGCAAAAATCAGCAGTAATTCCCTCACATTCGTCTTTCAATAACTCCCATAGGTGATCCTGGTTTTTCGGGTTTCTTTTCTGAGCCCTTTCTTCAATTATCTTCCAAATATTTTCTATTGGATCCAAGTCGGGCTCTGGGCTGGCCACTTCATTAGGGCGATTCATTCTTGAAATAATGCCATAACCTTCAGAAGCTTGTGGCAAAGTGCGCTGTCCTGCATGAAAATAGGAGATTCATAAAGATTATGGTGTAATCTTGGTACCACATGCTGCTGAAGAAGCCTTTTGTAAATCTCAACATTGATATCGCCAGGCAAACGGATGATAGGGCCAACTCCTGCAGATGAAATCATTCCCCACACCATCATACTGTCGCCACTAAACTTAACGGTTTTCTTGACACATTGACCTGTTCTACGGCGTACGTAAGTTTTGCCCTCAGAACCAAATATAGTAAACTTGAACTCGTCACTGAAATTAAGTGTATCCCATTGTGCGTCAGCCCAAGTATGTTCTCTCGCATACTCCAGGCCTGACCGTTGGTTTCGCTTCGAAATGAGAGGCTTCGAAGCTGGAATACGGGCAAGCAATCCTGCATTTTTTAACCTGCGAGCAGCCGTTTCCCTTGAGATTTTATTATCTGTCTCTTCATTAAATTTAAGGGCAATTGATGAAGCAGTTTCAAAACGGTTTTTTTTTTTGTAGATATTCTAACAATTCTTTGATCTTCTCTTTGCGATGTTTTTGGAGGTCTGCCGGTTTTTGGTTTTGCATCTAAAGTTTTATCGGTCTTATACCTGCTAATTACACGATGAACGAGAATTTTAGACCTACAAACAATATCAGAAATTTCTGAAATTTGCTTTTTTTCTTGATAGTTAGCGATAATGAGTTTTTTTTCTTCAAAAGAGAGCGTTTTGCGTGTAGAATTCGCCATATTGCTTAAAAATAAAGTCCTAATGATAATTGAACTTCTACTTATTGTTGAAAAGCTCCATTGTGTTTTTTAACAATCTAAATTAAAAGTTTATACAAATAACTAACATCGTTCCTAACTTTTGTTCAATGATATTTACCTTTCTTCCCCACTTGAAAAAGATGGAACACAGGGTCTTTTTTAACGTGGGGAACCTGAGCGCGTACGCCCAGATACTGGTCAAAACATTACCTACTTGTCCAGTAGCTTATTTCCTTTGTTCCATTTAATCTTTATTTTAAAAAAAACTATTATGTAAATTTTTGTAACGCTGTATAATATTTATGCATTACACCCTAATCTTTATTCGGTAAAAAATTCATTGCTAATCATGCATTACTTTTTAAGTAATACACATATTTATGTCTTTGTTGTTTCCGTTCCTTATATTATGGCCGCTACTCTATTTATTGCTGTCTTCTGATCAGCTCGGTAAGGTCAAATTTGTAGGTGATTTTAAAATTGACCTGAAATCTATTAACTGGGACAAGCAATGGCTAAATTTTAACGCCTCCAAAACATTCTCTCTAATAATCAGAGAGACCCTTTCTGCCTACAATCAGCATGGCTGATGCAAAAATCATGATGAGTGACTAGTTATGCCATTTTTGGCTAACGTTCTCTGCTAACATGAAATGGAAATATTATATTGAATTAATTGTTAGGTATGCTGCTAGAAAAGTTGGTTCACTATGGTGCTAGATATTTTTCTCTCCAAAATCTATCATACATATTTATAGGTCTACCATTCGATCATGCTTCGTAAATTGTTAATAAATAAGTTTGGTGTTCCTGTTAGAGATTGTTAATATAATCCAAAGAATCTGTAATGCTATTAGTCTTAATCTGGCATCTCGACTCAATCTGTTTTCTAATGCCGCAATGTAGCTTCCATGTGCCTTTTCAATAAATACTTTTATGGTAATTTTTCTCAACTTTTCTGTATGGAAGATAGACTTTATTAATATAAGCGCAGTACTATATTGGCAATAAAATCTCATTAAGTAAGTTCTATGCTAACAGTTTCTTCTATCGCAATTCTAGGTTAAGAAACTCTTTCGGCTTTTTGTTTTCCAGTCAACTTTGATCTTCAAAAATTTAAATGTAATATCAACCATTATCTTTTCTTGATTATTTTCTTGTTCTCGTTCCTTAATAGTGTTTTTCTTTTTATTCTTTTACATTCAATAACCCACTATTTACATTGTTCGAACTCTTTTTTCACATTCTTGTCATATTTACATTTTGGCCGTTGCACGCTTCGGCCTTCTTTAGGTGATTGGATTTAGTTCAAAATTCCAACTATCAGCAGAAGATCGGAACGTGAAAGGACGAAACGTGAATATGGCAAAGTTAAACAACCAAAATCATGTCAATAGTGGAATTACAATACCTAATCTCGGTATTATCTTGTCTTAGTGAGCTTAGTGCCTTGTGTGTAAAGACTTTTTTAAAATATATTTCCTCTCGCTCTCTCTCTCTCGCTCTCGCTCTCTCTCTCTCTCTCTCACGCTTTCACTCCCTCTCGCTATCTCTAACTCCCTCTTACTCTCTCTCGTTCTAGCTCCCTCTCACTCTCTCTCGTTCTAGCTCCCTCTCGCTCTCTCTCATTCTAGCTCCTTCTCGATCTCTCTCTCTCGCTCTAGCTCCCTCTCGCTCTCTCTCGCTCACTCTCACTCTAGCTCCTTCTCGCTCTTTCACGCTCTCTCGCTCTCTCTCTCACGCTTTCGCTCTCGTTCTCTCTCTCTCTCTCTTTCGATCGTCCTCGCTCGCTCGTTGACATATGTTGGTAAGTTAACAATTTGTAATTTGCGGTTGTTTTCAATTCAAACTATTATACGTGATTTGAAGAATTCGGTAATTTCAAATTTTAATGAATGAAAGCATTTACCTTACTTGCTAATGATCAAGCCCTGCTAAAATCATTGGTTCATATCTGATTATTCACAATAAGTACCGTCTCACCGCTTGATAAATAGATCGAAACATACACACACACACACACACACAATTAAGTGTTATACATGATGCACGCTTGGGCGAACACGGTTTCTTTCGATCCATGACTAGCTAAGCAGATTATTTTCCCGTAGTAAGTTGCCATTTCTTTTTACTGTAAACTGGTTGCCAATCAAGGCTATATAAACCAATTTGTTCTGCTATTAACCCATAGCTGGAAGGAGAAGAGATGGATCAATACTTTTCCCAAGTGAATGCAACGAATTCAACTGGAATTCGAACTCTGCTCACCGATTTCTCATTCCCAGTTGATATCCTTTGCACCTCGACGTTCCAAAATCTGTATTTGAAGAATTAAGTTTCTTGAATAACATTTAGGGATTAGATTTGAGAAACTGTTAAAATGAGCTGGATTGTTGAATATGTAAAATAACATGTTGTGTAACTGCTTGATGACTTTTTCAACGGTGGACATAAGGAATGCGAGAGTAAAAACTATTAGAATAGAACTTAGTTTCATCTAGCAGTTGCAACAGTAAACGGGTAAGACCTAGCTTCCACCTTAGTCAGTTAAAGTGCCATACGTGATACACGCTTAGACGATCATGTCTCTTTCGAGACATGACTGACTGGGCAGAAGATTATCCCGCAGTAGGGTGCCATTGCTTTTTGCGGTAGACTGGTTGAACCCAATCTGTCCTGTTATTTAACCCATAACTGGAAGGAAGAGACGGATTAATACCTTTCCCAAGAGTATTTGCGCGTAAGTGAATACAATGGATTCAACTGGAATTCGAACTCGGCTCCCCGGTTTCTCGCTCCGAGCCTATATCCACTGTATCACAACGCACGTCCACCTTAGTACTACGCTTAAATTCATGAAACTGAAGTACCAAATCGGAATGACCATAAAAATTGCATTATTTATAGAAAATATACAAGGAGGTTACGACACGACTGTGAGAAAGTGACTGAAGCCTAGATGCCCAAGTAGAACCGTAAAGGCTATAGATTATTCTTTGGATTTTGTCAATATACATAAAAACGCCTGACCATATGTTGCTACAATATTCGATGTTTGGATTAATGTTAGACTTATGAATATGAAAGATATATTCTTGTGAGACTGCAGACTTAGAAATTGTATGTGTGTGTATATATATATATATATATATATATATATATATATATATAAGAAAAATTAAGGCAGACACGTTATTTCGTGTAAATCGAAAGTATAGGCCTATTTCAGGCGAACCATCATCAGCTTCCGTCTTTATTGTACAAAAGATTTTACACGATTCTAATTTTATTATTACCAAAAATTAAGTAATTATACTTATATATATACTAGCAGTATAGACCGGCGTTGCTCGGGTGTAATGAAAGCTTTAAATCTAATCCATGGTCCTGGATCTCAGACTCAGCCTAAAGAATATTTGTGTGAAATTTGGTGAGAATCGGATAAAAATTGTGGATTTATATAAAGGACATACAGACAGATAAACAGACACACACACAAACATCTTGCCTTTTATATATCTTATCGATTTTCTGCACTATTGTAAGAACTGCAACCTTGAAACTTCTGAATATCGTTTCTTATGTCTTTGTCAATGAGTTATCAGATTTGATTAAAATCCGACCACTCTTTCTAAAACCCGATTTTTTCGATTATCGATTTTCGATATTTATCGGGGGTACCTCGACACAAAACCTAGCTAAGAACAGTCGCAGACGTTTATAGTACAACTGTGTAAATTTTCAAGAAAATCCATTCAGCCATTTCGGAGTCTATAGGTAACGGACACGCACACACACACACACAGACAAACAAAGTTCCAATTTTTTTTTTTTTAATCATATCACCCCAAGCAAGGTGATAACGCCACTGATGCGCAGGGGGCTACGTAAGAGTAAAAAGATTGGAAAAGAGAAAGCCGGAAACCGCATCCTAAACAGGAAACAAGGGATAAGCCTCTTCACCTGTTCAATAGACGTGGGTGGAGTGTGAACCGGGCGATAGTTTAGCCTATCTACTCCAATTGAAAAAAAGAAAAAAAAAGTGGAAAAGAATGGAAATGAGTAAAAGATTGGAAAAGAGAAATAAATAACTTATAAATAAGTTTAGATATATATGCTATTCAGAGGTTTTGAAAATGTTGGACTTTTCATGACACAAAAATCTATTTGCCTTCAAAGTAAGAACTCTTTGATTCAATGCTTTCACTGTGGCGCTCTAGTTTCTGAGTGAAGGCACCTTTGTAACCTCCCACAAAAACAAAGTGAAGACGTCCAGGATCTTAGGCACAATATCTTTTGTCTTTTTTCACGTTATCAAAATGTTAATTTACATTCAGCCTTGATCACTTCATAGGTTTCTGATAAAGTTTTGTTAGTCTCTGCAAAAAAAATGCAGATATATATATATATGACGGATTGACCTAAAGATAATGGATAGATAGCAACAATGTAGATAAGGATATCAGACACAGTAAGGTCATCGCTTATTGCGTGTATGGGAGTCAATAAAAATTTAAATATATCTTGAGCTCTACGCTTGAGACTTGTTACTTTAACGATGCTTGGACAACAAACGCAATATGGCAGGAAAGGGTACGTTTTGGAACACGCAGAAATCTGATAAACAGTTGGAGTCTTGACATGTGATCCTTGCAGCTTACAATAGAGGATGCAGGAGTTCAGTCATGACTACTCGGTTGACTGTCTGCCAGTCGATCGGGGTCAGCCTAGAAAACTCTGAGAGGTCAGTCATAAAAGCGGACCATCTCAGATGGCAACTTGTTACAAGATATCCTTATATATATATATATATATATATATATATATATATATATATAAAATTATAGAATAATCAATAAAGCCGCCGGCAATTATTGTAGCAATTCACCAGGTAATTTTAACTTGCACATTTACCAACGTAGGTACGAATCTATCAGTATTAAAAATTCTTCGAAGACATGGTAAGATAGTGTTAGCTGAACAATTATTCCTAGTATGTTTGCAAGCATTTCTGCACCAAATATAATCCATGAAATTTTGCTCAATAAAGAAATGCACACTAGTTTTTTCTATGTGTGTATTTATACTAGGCACGACGAAGAAATTTTCTAAATTACGGAAAAATAAAAACATCTCATTTTAACAGATATATTTACAAAGTTACGCAAAAATATTTTGAAATACTAAAGAGTACATTTATTCAATAATGTAGCCAGTGACTTTGGTCACGGCCTCAAAACGACATGAAAATTCTCTGCAGAACTTCCTTCTGGACGGTCTCCTTGTTTAATTTTGTGAATAGTTCATAATTTTTTCCTTCAGTTCATCTTGGGTGTCACAAGGATTTTGATGTTTCGCTCAAATGGCCCAACAAATAATGAAAGAGGTTGCAACCTTGGAAGGTAGGTGACGAGATTTAAGAGGTGATGTAGATGCAGAAATTTCCAGACATGTATGGTCATCGTGCTTATGTTGCAGTGTCCTGTTGTCAGCGCCCGTTCTCTTGACCCAGAATAATATAAAAGAAATGGTGGTATCCTTTGTGAGTCTCAGGCCCTGTAAGAAGTTGAATGAAGACATAACGTTTTTATTACTAGTGATCACTTTAAACACCTTCGTAATCGTCATTAGACTCATCCAACTCTCTCCCAATCCACTGCATTGTCATCAAATTGACACGCAAAAACTCTGAAATTTTCGTATTGGAACATTCGACGTGAATACCAAGCAGTACAGCATGTCGTTCCCAAACTTCTGGCAGAGTGAATTGCATCGTGGTGCTTTTTGTCTCACAGACGGTGCCCAACTGACTCTACTATACTGTGCAATCGACACAATAGGAAACAATGCGCGAAATTAAAAGTATAAAGTTGGCAACATTTATCCATCGTGCCCTGCAGATAGATATGGATGCGAGCTAATACACTGAGTACGGCCAGAATATACAAACTTATCAGTTTGAGAAAAACATCTTCTTTTAAACTATCGGATATTATTTATATATAAAAGGCTGAATCTTAAAAATAATTCTAGTTTTATAATCCCCTATAAATTTTATAATCCCCTATAAATTTTATAATCCCCTATAAATTTTATAATCCCCTATAAATTCAAGGATCTTTGCAGTCAATATCACATTTAGATCGGCATCCACTTAATTTATTTTTTTAACTTTATTTTTTTTTAATGCGTGATTATCAGTGAAAATTAGAAACAAAATTAACAGTCCATTTCGAAGAATTTTGATGAGAAAATGGTGAATATTTACTGATTTGTTCCTGGGTACTTATTTAAATTTTCAACAACTCACCAAAATAATTATTTCTCGTAGTTTTACTGATACCAACAAGAAATGTCTTGTTACATAAATAATTTACAAGTTGGGTTTGAATTCTATCATTTTATATATATATATATATACACTAGCAGTATAGCCCAGCGTTGCTCGGGTGTAATGAAAGCTTTAAACTTTAAAGCTTTTTGAATTTATCGGGAGTAACTCGACACAAAACCTATCTAAGAACGCTCGCAGGCGCTTATAGTACAACTGTGTAAATTTTCAATAAAATCGGTTCAGCCGTTTCGGAGTCTATAGGTAACGGACACACACAAACACACAGACACACACACAAACACATACACACACAGATACAGTTCCATTTATAAATAAGTTCATATATATATATATATATATATATTACTATACGTACCAACAATACAGTAGCACTAATTAAGACCAAAGTCAGAAAAAACTAACGCTAACAAATCAGTAACGTAAGTCGTCAACAACCCAATGAGGTTAAAGGGGAATAAAAAAGAAACAAACAAAAGCCAATAGCAATAAGTCAAGAGCTTGTTTGAAAGAAAAAAAAACCCAAGACGAAGACCTTAACAGAAGAGAGCTCAATACGAAAGTACGAAAGTAGAGCAAAAATACAATAAACTAAATCTAAAAGTGAGCCAAACGTCGACCGTAGTTTAACTCTACCGATCGTCAGGACTTGGCTCCTTTAAATTTAGTTTATTATTATTATTATTATTATATATATATATATATATATATATACGCACACACATGCATAATGTTGAGTTATGATAATGTTTAGCGTCAAGCTTGTTGATTTTTCAGTAGTTTTATTGATAAGTTATTTTGGCAAGCAGTTTTTTTTATCGAAAAGTGTCTAATATCAGGGTGGAGATAGAGCGTTGATAATTTTTGTGGCAAGAATTTGTCACTTCAACCGAGCAGGTTCATACCGACTTCCAATTTTCGTGAAAACACCGTTATGTTACCGTCACGAAACTTCGAGATCGGCATGACGGTTAAAGTGATAAATTCTTTGCCCTGAAACACACACACACACACACACACACACACACACACACACACATATATATATATATATATATATATATATATATATATATATATATATTGTGTGTGTGTGTGTGTGTCAATTGCTTCGACAAGCTACAAAACAGACTCTGTTAACTTGGGATGAGAAATGTTTGTCTGTGTTGCGCGAGGCCTAAATTAGTTTCAAATTATCTTCAGTCTATTTCTCAGGGCTTAAATAAAATGTTCCATAATGTCTTCACGCTTCGTCGAAGTTTTGGCAAAGAAACTCAAGTCTATATTAATGAAGACATTAGCAATATACATGAAACGGGAAACTAAGATTTATTAATTGCCTGTTTTTTTTATTTGATGAAGAGAATGAATTAAAAGAAAAATTTATTTTTAGTTTTTCTGTCATATACAAGCGTATGACGGACGTCCTTATTCGGTTTATAAACAGAAATGAATTTGATATGAAGTCTTATTTTCAAAAAAATATAACCATCTTAGTGTAATCTTGAATTTAATAACGTCCGAAACGAATAGGTGCTTAAATATTTCATATGTAAAATGAAATTTGGACTGCGTCAAATTAACATTGGCCAGGCAATAATATGTGGTTTGGGATTTTATTTGGAATGTTCAATCTTCTTGCATTGGCTTGTCTTGTCCTACGTTCAGCTTGGCTCACCTGCTGTTTAGGTTGGTGCATCGATTCTTTGCAAACCCCATTTGGGCAATCACCTTCAAGGTCAACTATAGGCTGAGGCATCTACATCTTTTGACGTTCTGATGCGACACCGAAAACAAAACTTACTTTGGTATCTATTTGCTGGCATTAATCACATGCTACATTCGTTATATTCAGTGCTCTAATTTAGATGTTGCTCTCTTCAACATTTTCGACTTCTCTGAAGTTCTGAGACAATGTATTTCTATGACTAGGAGAATGATTTGATTTTCTAGTTTCATCTTTTTTGTTTCAGGTATAATATCAATGACAGATAAACAGTTTTATCGAAACAACGAAAATAAGAATACTTGTGCGAGAAACGTTTGTTTTAGAGAAGTTTACGTATCCATCAAGCGGTTTTGATGTAAAAATCGATATTTCGAATGCTTTATTGATAACCTTTTACAATAGTAAATCGAACAAGACTTCAACGTATATGGTGCTACAAACAGACAATGGGAAGTGGTAGCGCCAGAGCTTGGCAATCTGGCACCACCCCCTTTCCCGCTTGGCAATCTAGCACCACCCCCTTTCCCGCTTGGCAATCTGGTACCACCCCCTTTCCCGCTTGGCAATCTGGCACCCCCCTTTCCCGCTTGGCAATCTGGTACCACCCCCTTTCCCGCTTGGCAATCGATCATTCATGGACACAGATAAACTATTTTAATGCATTGGTGTTTATCGACAATTAAATTGGCGAAAATATTTTAATATTTCCATGCTACAACAAAACAAAATTATTAATGATCATTTATAGAGAAATATTTAATTCGGACATAATCTCACATAAGATCGTGGGTTAACTACATATTACCTAGTCTGGAAATGGTAGCGGCTCTTTGCTTGAAAATCAACATTCGAACCTCTGAGAAATATAACTCTCTGCCATCAAGCTGACTGTGTTTATAATGAAACTAGCAGTATAGCTCGGTGTTGCTCGGGTGTAATAAAAGCTTTAAAACTAATCAATGCTCCTGAAGCTCAGACTCTTTGGACGAAAGACTAAAAAGCAATAGTTGTTTCCAGTTAAAGCGAAAACGTAGACTGAAAGAAAAGCGAATGGATGTAAGTCAAATTTTGATTTCCTGGTATCGATATCAAATAAGTTTTTTCGTTGTAAACTGAATTTTGAAGGCTAAATAAGTCCTCTGAGTAAATGGTAGCATGGCTGGGACTAAGAACTACAATTACACCTACTTAGAGCCAAACCCGAAGCAAAAACTAAAATAAAAGGGCTGAAAAATATACAGACATACAGGCAGATAAACAGTCACACACAAACATCTTGCCTTATATATATATATATATATTATCGATTTTCTGCACTATTGTAAAAACTGCAAACTTGAAACTTCTGAATATCGTTTCTTACGTCTTTGTCTATGAGTGTATGAAATTTGATTAAAATCGGACCACTCCTTCTATAACCCGATTTTTTCGATTATTGATTTTCGATATTTATCGGGGGTACTCCGACACAAAATCTAGCTAAGAACACTCGCAAAGGCTTGTAGTACAACTGTGTAAATTTTCAAGAAAATCGCTTCAGCCATTTTGGAGTCTATAGGTAACGGACACACGAACACGGACAAATTTCTATTTATAAATAAGTTTAGATGTTACTTTTGAGTTAGATTGCCAACTTATTTTTAAGAAATAAGTTGATTTATTTATAGACCAGCCGAGGCGCATTAGAATAGCGAATAATGCTTTCCAAAAGCAAAGGATTAAACAGAAAAATTACGAAAACAAAGTCCCAATATGGCGGTGAATACAGAATATCCACATAGATGAAAAATGTACTTAAAGCAAAAAGAAATATACAGCAGAAGGATACTGAGAATGCTATGGACCAAACGTGTGAGCATCGACAATACTTATCAGGAAGATCTAAGTGAAATTTATAGTGCATATGAGAATGAAAAAGGCCTAAAAAATTTGATACACACAGGACAGATTGAAGTGTAGAGGAATTCAACGCATAACCTACATAGAGAGTTTGGGTGAATTAATGGCGGGAAAATGTTTGGAACAGATAATAAAAACTTATTAACTGCGACAAAAGACAACATTCTACTCTTTTGCACCGCGCTTAATCTTGTGCTTATCAAATGATATAAATATCCCTCTCTGGTTTATGCAGTGAAATTCTTTATTTTTCTTTGTCGCTATGAAAGTTTAACAGTCGCAGGCTTGTCTGATTCGTACGAAAAACTTGTTTTTTTACGTTCGCATCAGACAAGAAATTCTTTGTCACTCGCGACAGATTATGTTTGATATTGTTTCCTTAATCATTTCACCCCAAACAAGGTGATAATTCCACCAGGGAGTGAAATAGAGCTCGAAAACTTCAGTGAGGAAAAGAATAAAGGAGCATGCTTTAGAAAGACAGATGACGATCGTCACCTTTGAAGTTTGTAGGTGGCAGAGAACCAAGGAATTTGGATTTCCACAGGCGAGAAGTGCAAGGAAACAAACTGTTAAACCAGATCTAATGGCTGCATTTAGCTAAAAAAAAAAAAAAGCTTGTCAAAACAAATGCCATGAAAAATATTTGTAGAAAAGACAGAGGGAAACTGCGTAACGTTATTTTGAGAGTTACTGATGTCAGGCCAGGATCGATTACATTAGACCCATGTATGGATTTTTTCACAAATCTCTCTGAAATATATATATGTGTGTGTGTGTGTGTGTGTGTGTGTGTGTGTGTGTGTGTGTGAAAGCGAGAGAGAGAGAGAGAGATACTGCAAAGTAGTAAATATCTTAATCTAACGTTTCATTTTATTAAGCTTCTTCAGAATTTTTTTAAAGACAAGAAATGAAAAGTTTGTAAAAACAAAGACAGCGAATGCAACATCAATTGCCATCTCAATTCCCGTTATATCGTTTCTTCAATACCCCCTATACCCAGTCTTTTCTCTCTCGGTAAACACCATGTCAGTCAGTTAAGTACCATACGTGATACACGCTTGGGTGATCATGTCTCGAAAGAGACATGACTGACTGGGCAGAAGATTATCCCGCAGTAGATTGCCATTGCTTTCTGCAGTAGACTGGTTGCCAACCAAGTATATAGAACCCAATCTGACCTGTTATTTAACCCATAACCGGAGGGAAGAGACGGATTATTACCTTTCCCAAGGGTATTTGCGCGTAAGTGAATGCAATGCATTCGGCTGGAATTCGAACTCGGCTTCCCGATTTATCGATATCCACTGCACCACGTCGCACATCCTAAACACCATGTACTATTGGTGAAAAAAAACTTGTTAAAAAATTGTTTTATTTATTGTCTTGAAATGGATTTTAGATTAAGACACATTTCCTACTTAGTTTTTTTTTATTTCATCATCTCACCCCAAGTAAGGCGGGACAACTACTAGTACGCAGATGGTTAGTGTGAGAGAAAAAACATGGTACAGGGGCTATTTAAGAAAGGATAAAAGAGGAACGGGATTACACAGGCGGGAAGTATGAGAAAAAAAAGTGTTTGGCCTAGATGCCAATCTAGTAGCATGCCTAAATTTACGTGACCGGGTATCAGGAGAAAAAAAACTCGTCAGAGCAGTTGTTATGAACATATTTACAGAAAAGACAAAGGGAAGCCACTTCACTTCGGTGAGAAAGTGACTGAAATCGAGATGCCAAATCAGGATCGATACATTGAATACATTCTTCTTTGGATTTTGTTAAAAATCTCGAAATGAATAGCATGGGCACCCGACCAGATATGGCAACAGTATCCAATTAACGGACGAGTTATAAATGTGCAAGATTGATTCTGATGATAAAAACCTTGCCTGACACAATGACCCAACCTTCCTAGCAGTAGATGCAGCTCATTCTATTGGAAGTCATTTGAGAAAGCGAAACCAAAAAGGTTAAGTTTTTTGCTCTCCGGGGGAGACTAGCATCAGTTACGCTGATGTAGGACAGGAAAGTCAATGGCGCTTAAATGAGAGCAGGCGGGTGGGGCGGCTTATTAAAACTCACAAGCCATTTCATGCCCTAGATAACCACTAATTGGATGTACGTTTTAAGGGCAACTGCCAGGCTTACTTTGTCAGTTTTGGAAGGTTTCCTATTAAAACGGAAGTATATATAGCACAGACAGACGGTTTGATGGTTTCAAGGTTTAACGACCTTTTAATCCTTATGGGATCATTTAAGGTTATAACCAATGATTTTTAGGTAAGGTTATTTTATAACATTTTTTTCTTTTTCGAGTATCATGATTCATTGGGATTTGTTTTTAAGAGCAGGGTTCCCAAGTCCTACCCTTGTTATCTAACCCATAACTGGGGGGGAGAGGGACGGATTAATACCTTTCCCAAGGGTACCAGTGAATGCAGGATATTCAACTGGAATTCGAACTCGGCTCACCGATTTCTCTTTCCGAGCCGATATACACTGCACCACAACGCACATCCGTCACTATACGCTTACAGCACCTGGTATTCCCAAGCGGTCACCCATCTAAGTACTGACCAAGCTCAACGTTGCTTAACTTTGGTGATCGAGCGAGAACCGGTGTATTCAACGTGATATAGCCGGCGAAGCAACATTCCGAATAGTAGATCGAGCAATCCATACAAATTGATCTCTCCACTTCACGTCAGTGAAAAACGTGATTTCTTCTTTTCTTTTCTTTTTTTTTTTTTTTTGTATTTCACTTTGACACGGATTTTCATTTTGTCTTTGTATTTAATTTCTCGAGTTTCCATGCGAAGAACTGAAAATTTAAATAACGGAAGTGTAATAAAGCATGGATTTAAAATGCAAAGTTATTTTGTTTCGTTGTATTTTGTCAACCCTCATCCTCGGTATCCTTACCTGTCTATCACCCTCCTTCTGACATTTCCTATCACTTTTCCCTCTGTAACCGCCTAACCACCCTTCCTCATCACTTTCCCCTATGTAACCCACTAACCACTCTTTCTCATCACTTTTCCCTATGTAACCCCCTAACCACTCATTCTCATCACTTTTCCCAATGTAATCCCCTAACCACTCTTTCTCATCACTTTCCCCTATGTAATCCCCTAACCACTCTTCCTCATCACTTTTCCCTATGTAACCCCCTAACCACTCTTTCTCATCCCCTAACCACTCTTTCTCATCACTTTCCCCTATGTAACACCCTAACCACTCTTTCTCATCACTTTCCCCTATGTAATCCCCTAACCACTCTTTCTCATCACTTTCCCCTATGTAATCCCCTAACCACTCTTTCTCATCACTTTTCCCTATGTAACCCCCTAACCACTCTTTCTCATCACTTTCCCCTATGTAACCCTCTAACCACTCTTTCTCATCACTTTTCCCTATGTAACCCGCTAACCACTCTTTCTCATCACTTTCGCCTATGTAATCCCCTAACCACTCTTTCTCATTACTTTCCCCTATGTAACCCCCTAACCACTCTTTCTCATCACTTTCCCCTATGTAATCCCCTAACCACTCTTCCTCATCACTTTTCCCTATGTAACCCCCTAACCACTCTTTCTCATCCCCTAACCACTCTTTCTCATCACTTTCCCCTATGTAACACCCTAACCACTCTTTCTCATCACTTTCCCCTATGTAATCCCCTAACCACTCTTTCTCATCACTTTCCCCTATGTAATCCCCTAACCACTCTTTCTCATCACTTTTCCCTATGTAACCCCCTAACCACTCTTTCTCATCACTTTCCCCTATGTAACCCTCTAACCACTCTTTCTCATCACTTTTCCCTATGTAACCCCCTAACCACTCTTTCTCATCACTTTCCCCTATGTAATCCCCTAACCACTCTTTCTCATTACTTTCCCCTATGTAACCCCCTAACCACTCTTTCTCATCACTTTCCCCTATGTAATCCCCTAACCACTCTTTCTCATTACTTTCCCCTATGTAACCCCCTAACCACTCTTTCTCATCACTTTCCCCTATGTAACCCACTAACCACTCTTTCTCATCACTTTTCCCTATGTAACCCCCTAACCACTCTTTCTCATCACTTTTCCCTATGTAACCCCCTAACCACTCTTTCTCATCACTTTTCCCTATGTAACCCCCTAACCACTCTTTCTCATTACTTTCCCCTATGTAACCCCCTAACCACTCTTCCTCATTACTTTCCCCTATGTAACCCACTAACCACTCTTTCTCATCACTTTTCCCTATGTAACCCCCTAACCACTCTTTCTCATCACTTTTCCCTATGTAACCCCCTAACCACTCTTCCTCATCACTTTTCCCTATGTAACCCCCTAACCACTCTTTCTCATCACTTTTCCCTATGTAACCCCCTAACCACTCTTTCTCATCACTTTTCCCTATGTAACCCCCTAACCACTCTTTCTCATCACTTTTCCCTATGAAACCCCCTAACCACTCTTCCTCATCACTTTTCCCTATGTAACCCCCTAACCACTCTTTCTCATCCCCTAACCACTCTTTCTCATCACTTTCCCCTATGTAACCCCTTAACCATTCTTTCTCATCACTTTCCCCTATGTAACCCCCTAACCACTCTTTCTCATCACTTTCCCCTATGTAATCCCCTAACCACTCTTTCACATCACTTTCCCCTATGCAATCCACTAATGGCTCTTTCTCATCACTTTTCCTATGTAACCCTATTGTCTTTCATCTCACTTTCCCCTATGTAACCCTCTAACCACTCTTTCTCATCACTTGCTTGCTAACTTTCTATCCCTCCCTCCCTCATCCTTTCCCTATATACAGTCTCTGTCTGTCTTTCTCATCACTTTCCCTACCACCAACCCTAACCACTCTTTCTCATCACTTTCCCCTATCGTCCCCTAACCACTCTTTCTGTCCATTTTTCCCTGTAAACTAATATGTCATGCTTTCCCTATGTAACCCTCCTTGCTCTTTCTCATGCTTTTCCCTATATGACAACCACTCTTTCTGTCTTCCCTATGTAATCCCTAACCACTCTTTCTCATCACTTTCCCTGCTGTGTCCCTCTAACCACTCTTCTCATGCTCCTAACAATCCCCCTATGCTCTTTCTCATCACTTGCTTCCCTGTGTAACCCTCCTTGCTCTTTCTCATCCACTTTTCATGTAGTCCTAACCATGTCATCAGCTCTTTTCATAGTCACTAACCACTCTTTCTCATCTGCTTTTCCCTATGCTAACCCTCTAACCACTCTTTCTCATCACTTTCCCCTATGTAATCCCTAACCCTTTCTTTCTCATCACTTTTTCCCTATGTAACCCTTCTAACCACTCTTTCTCTCATCGCTTTCCCCTGCTACTTAATCCCTAACCACTCTTTCTCATCCACTTTCCCCTGTAATCCCCCAACTGTCTTACTATCACTCCCTATGTAACCTCTGTCCTCTTTCTCATCACTTTCTCTGTTCCTCTATGCCTCTTTCTCCTCACTTTCCCCCTGTAATCCCCCTAACCCTCTTTCTCATCACTTTTCCCTGTAACCCTCTAACCACTCTTTCTCATCACTTTCCCCTATGTATTATCTAACCACTCTTTCTCATCACTTTCCCTAGCAATCCCTAACCACTCTTTCTCATCACTTTTCCCTATGTAACCCTCTAACCACTCTTTCTCATCACTTTCCCCTATCGTCCCCCTAACCATTCTTTCTCCTTCAAAACCTTCTCCCTATGTAACCCCCTAACCTCTTTCTCATCACTTTCCCACTATGTAATCCCTAACCACTCTTTCTCATCAACCTCCCTTTTGTAACCCTCTAACCACTCTTTCTGTATCACTTTCCCCTATGTAACCCTCTGTACTCTTTCTCATCACTTCCCTTTCTTCTTAATCCCTAACCACTCTTTCTCATCACTTTACTTTCCCTATGTAACCTCCTAACCACTCTTTCTCATCACTTTCCCTAGCTTATCTAACCCTTTCTCATCACTTTCCCCTATGTAATCCCTAACCACTCTTCTCTGTCATTTTCCTGTAACCCTAACCACTCCTGCTCATCACTTTCCCTATGTAATCCCTAACCACTCTTTCTCATCACTTTTCCCTGTAACCCTAACCACTCTGTCTCTCATCACATACATATTATCTCTCCTCTTTCTCATCCACTTTTCCCTGACGCCTACTTATCTTTCCTCTGTTTCCCTATAATCCCCCTAACCACTCTTTCTCATCACTTTTCCCCTGTTAACCCTCTAACCACTCTTTCTCATCACTTTCCCCTATGTAATCCCTAACCACTCTTTCTCATCACTTTTCTATACCTTCCCTCTAACCACTCTTTCTGTCCATTTCCCCTATGTAATCCCTAACCACTCTTTCTCATCTGCTTTCCCTACTCATCCCCTAACCACTCTTTCTCATCCTTTTCCCTGCAACCCTCTAACCACTCTTTCTCATCACTTTCCCTAGCAATCCCCCTAACCACTCCTTTCTCATCTGCTTTTCCCTATGTACTAACCACTCTTTCTCATCACTTTCCCTATGTACAATCCCCTAACCACTCTTTCTCATCACTTTTCCTATGTAACCTAACCACTCTTTCTCATCACTTTCCCCTATGTAACCCTCTAACCACTCTTTCTCTGTCACTTTTTCCCTGTAACCCCCTAACCACTCTTTCTCTGTCCACTTTTCCTATATAATCCCCTAACCACTCTTTCTCATCACTTTTCCCTATGTAACCCTAACCACTCTTTCTCATGCTTTCCCCTATGTAATCCCCTAACCACTCTTTCTCATCACCTTCTTTCCCTATGTAACCCCTAACCACTCTTTCTCATCGCTTTCCCCTATGTAACCCTCTAACCACTTTCTCATCACTTTTCCCTATGTAACCCCCTAACCACTCTTTCTCATCACTTTTCCCATGTAATCCCCTAACCACTCTTTCTCATCACTTTTCCCTATGTAACCCCCTAACCACTTTCTCATCACTTTCCCCTATGTAACCCTCTAACCACTCTTTTCTCATCACTTTCCCCATATAATCCCCTAACCACTCTTCATCACTTTTCCTATGTAACCCTCTAACCACTCTTTCTCATCACTTTCCCATGGTCCCCTAACCACTCTTTCTCATCACTTTCCCTATGTAATCCCCTAACCACTCTTTCTCATCACTTTTCCCTATGTAACCCCTAACCACTTTCTTCTCTTTCATCACTTTCTCATGTAACCCTCTCTAACCACTCTTTCTCATCACTTTTCCTAGTGTAACCCCTAACCATCTCCTTCCTCAACAATTTTCTCCCTATGTAATCCCCTAACCACTCTTTCCTCATCACTTTTCCCTATGTAACCCCCTAACCACTCTTTCTCATCACTTTTCTCATGTAACCTCTAACCACTCTTCTCATCACTTTTCCCTATGAAACCCCCTAACCACTCTTCCTCATCACTTTTCCCTATGTAACCCCTAACCACTCTTCTTATCCTAACCACTCTTCTCTACATCACTTTCCCTACGTAACCCCTTAACCATTCTTTCTCATCACTTTCCTCTATGCAAACCCTAACCACTCTTTCATCACTTTCCCCATGTAATCCCCTAACCACTCTTTCTCATCACTTTCCCCTATGTAATCCTCAACCACTCTTTCATCACTTTTTCCCTATGTAACCCCCTAACCACTCTTTTCTCATCACTTTCCTCTATGTAACCCCAACCACTCTTTCTCATCATTTCCCTTTCCCCATGTAACCCCCAAACCACTCTTTCTCATCACTTTTCCCTACATGTAATCCCCTAACCACTCTTTCTCATCACTTTCCCTCTATAATCCTAACCACTCTTCTCATCACTTTTCCCCATAATCCCCTAACCACTCTTTCTCATCACTCTTTCCTATAACCCTTAACCACTCTTTCTCATCCCCTAACCACTCTTTCTCATCACTTTCCCCTATGTAACACCCTAACTACTCTTTCTCATCACTTTCCCCTATGTAATCCCCTAACCACGCCCTTCCCTAATTACTCTTTCCCTATGTAACCCCATAACCACTTTTTCTCATCACTTTCCTCATGGAATCCCCCTAACCACTCTTCCTCATCACTTTTCCCTATGTAACCCCCTAACCACTTTTCTCATCCCCAACCACTCTCCTTTCTCATCACTTTCCCCTATGTAATCCCCTAACCACTCTTCATCACTCTTTCCTTATGTAACCCCTAACCACTCTTCTCACTTCTATGTAACCCCCAACCACCTTTCATCACTTTTCCTACAACCCCTAACCACTCTTTTCTCATCACTTTTCCCCATGTAACTCTCAACCACTTTTCATCACTTTTCCCTATGTAACCCCCAACCACTTTTCATCACTTTCCCTATGTAAACTCCCAACCACCTTCCTTCTCATCACTTTTCCTATGTAACCCCCTAACCACTCTTCATCACTTTTCCCTATGTAATCCCCTAACCACTCTCTTCTCATCGCTTTTCCTCATGTAACCCCCCTAACCAATTTTTCTCATCACTCTTCTCATGTAACCCCACCCACTCTTTCTCATCATTTCCTGTCAATCCCAACCACTCTTTTCATCACTTTTTCCTCATGTGTAACCCCCCTAACCAATTTTCTTTCTCATCACTTTCCTCTAAGGAATCCTCAACCACTCTTTCTCATCACTTTCCCCCAAGTGTAATCCCCAACTACTCTTTCTCATCACTTTTCCCTATGTAACCTTCTTAAACCACTCTTCATCACTTTCCTCATGTAATCCCCTAACCACTCTTTCTCATCACTTTCCCCTATGTAATCCCCTAACCACTCTTTTCTCATCACTTTTCCCTATGTAACCTCCCCAACCACTCTTCATCACTTTCCCTAAGTGTAACCCTCTAACCACTCCTTCTCATCACTTTTCCTATGTAACCCCCCAACCACTCTTCCCTGCCAACAATTTTTCCTATGTAATCCCTTAACCACTCTTCATCACTTTTTCCTTATGTAACTTCCTAACCACTCTTTCTCATCACTTTTCATAACCCCTAACCACTCTTTCTCATCACTTTCTCCCTATGAAACCCCTAACCACTCTTCCTCATCACTTTTCCCCATGTAACCCCCTAACCACTCTTTCTCATCCCCTAACCACTCTTTCTCATCACTTTCCCCTATGTAACCCCTTAACCATTCTTTCTCATCACTTTCCTCATGTAACCCCCCAACCACTCTCCTTTCTCATCACTTTCCCTATGTAATCCCCAACCACTCTTCTTCATCACTTTCCCCTATGTAATCCCCTAACCACTCTTCTCATCACTCTTCTCATGTAACCCCCAACCACTCTTTCTCATCACTTTCCCCTATGTAACCCTCTAACCACTCTTCTCATCACTTTTCCCTATAACCCCAAACCACTCCTTCTCATCACTTTTCCTGAATCCCCTAACCACTCTTTCTCATCACTTTCCCTAAGGTAATCCCCTAACCACTCTTCCTCATCACTTTTCCCCATGTGTAATCCCCTAACCACTCTTT
Organism: Ascarosepion bandense; assembly: GCA_037127315.1. NCBI lineage: Eukaryota > Metazoa > Mollusca > Cephalopoda > Sepiida > Sepiidae > Ascarosepion > Ascarosepion bandense. The sequence goes on from JBBBDQ010001598.1 coordinate 4,595,804, forward strand.
CTCATCACTTTTCCCATGTAACCCCCTAACCACTCTTTCTCTATCCCCTAACCACTCTTTCATCACTTTCCCTATGCAACACCCTAACCACTTTTCTCATCACTTTCCCCTCTATGTAATCCCCTAACCACTCTCCCTCTCATCACTTTTCCCTATGTAACCCCATAACCACTCTTTCTCATCACTTTCCCTATGGAATCCCTAACCACTCTTCCTCATCACTTTTCCTATGTAACCCCTCAACCACTTTTCTTCATCCCCTCAACCACTCTTTCATCACTTTCCCCTATGTAACACCCTAACCACTTTTCATCACTTTCCCCTATGTAATCCCCTAACCACTCTTCCTCATCACTTTTCCCTATGTAACCCCCTAACCACTCTTTCTCATCCCCTAACCACTCTTTCTCATCACTTTCTCCCCTATGTAACCCCAACCACTCTTTCATCACTTTCCCTAACTCTAACCACTCTTCCTCATCACTTTTCCCTATGTAACCCCCATAACCACTCTTTCTCATCACTTTCCTCATGGAATCCTCAACCACTCTTCCTCATCACTTTTCCCTATGTAATCCCCTAACCACTCTTTCTCATCACTTTCCCCTATGTAATCCCCTAACCACTCTTCCTCATCACTTTTCCCTATGCAATCCCCTAACCACTCCCTCATCACTTTCCCCATGTAATCCCCTAACCACCTTCTCATCACTTTTCCCTATGCAAGAACTTACAACCACTCTTCATCACTTTTCCTATGTAATCCCCTAACCACTCTTTCTCATCACTTTCCCCCATAATCCCCTAACCACTCTTCCTCATCACTTTTCCCTATGTAATCCCCTAACCACTCTTCCTCATCACTTTTCCCATGTAATCCCCTAACCACTCTTTCTCATCACTTTCCCCTATGTAATCCCCTAACCACTCTTCCTCATCACTCTTTCCCTATGTAACCCCATAACCACTCTCATCACTTTCCCCTATGGAATCCCCTAACCACTCTGTCTCATCCCCTAACCACTCTTTCTCATCACTTCCCCTATGTAACCCCCTAACCACTCTTCCTCATCACTTTTCCCTATGTAACCCCCTAACCACTCTTCCTCATCACTTTCCCCTAGGTAACCCCCTAACCACTCTTTCTCATCCCCTAACCACTCTTTCTCATCACTTTCCCCTATGTAACACCCTAACCACTCTTTCTCATCACTTTCGCCTATGTAACCCCTAACCACTCTTCCTCATCACTTTTCCCTATGTAACCCCCTAACCACTCTTCCTCATCACTTTTCTCTATGTAACCCCCTAACCACTCTTTCTCATCCCCTAACCACTCTTCCTCATCACTTTCCCCTATGTAACCCACTAACCACTCTTTCTCATCACTTTTCCCTATGTAACCCCCTAACCACTCTTTCTCATCACTTTCCCCTATGGAATCCCCTAACCACTCTTTCTCATCCCCTAACCACTCTTTCTCATCAATTCCCCTATGTAACCCCCTAACCACTCTTCCTCATCACTTTTCCCTATTTAACCTCCTAACCACTCTTTCTCATCATTTTCCCCTATGTAACACCCTAACCACTTTTTCTCATAACTTTCCCCTATGTAACCCCCTGCGCAACAGTGTCAGTGAAATGCCTTGCTTGGGGTGAAATGATTTAAAAAAATAAAATAAAAAATTATTGTATTCAAGCAGAATGGCTCTGCCACATGATGACAAGCAGACAAAATTGGTCGTGTTTCAGTGTTTGGTCTCCCTTCAACGTTTTGCTACACTGTTTCCGCGTGTATCAATTCTGACTTGTAAATGTGAATAACACCACTTGAAAAAGCCCGTTCTTTCATTTCTCCACCTAATTTTCCCGACTTTTTGCCAGACGACATTTTTTTTTCACTTGAGACTAGCCAGCGTTCAACTAACATCGACCACACCGAGCAAGCCAATCATTTCTTTCACCTGCTGGGTGTCCGCTGCTATCAGCCGTTCCTATTGCTTTCTAAGAAACGGTGATGGCATATCCAACTGTGAAGATGTAATAAAGCCAATATCTCACTGCGATGGAAACTTTTAACGCAACACTTATGATTTTGCCTTGTCGCTTCGCTGCTTGTTTGACGATGAACCTAAGTTTATGTGACGCAGTATCCTTGCGTGCCAGGCATGCTGTACGAGGCAGCAATTAAACTGCCTTTGCTTGCTCCACTCCCTCTACACAAGAAATGCCGAAAAGGAAATCATGCGAACTATTCACCTCCTACAATACAAACACAAATACGTCTGTCTCTATCATATATATATATATATATATATATATATATATATATATATATATATAATGAAAAGTTCTTGCTTTTACCAAGAAACCCTTCCAAAATATTTATATTTTCTAAGATGTTGGTAAGCAAGCTAGCCCGTGGGCATTTCATCACCCACTTCGTGGGTGTGTACGTATATATATATATATATATATATATATATATATATATATACAAATTCTACCTCGGTGACACGACTCGAGTTTCATATCCGAATCATGCCACCGATGTAGCTAAATAAGTATATTAATTTATATAATTAATAACTCTATTTCTACTACATTAACCACCATTTTAATACCAGAAAAATATTTTTATACTTGTTTTCTCATACGTATATATATATATATATATATATATATATATGAAAAATTAAGGGAGACACGTTATTTCATGGTAAATCGGAAGTATAGGCCTATTTCAGGCGAATCGTGTAAAATCCTTTGTACAATAAAGACGGAAGCTGATAATGTTTCGCCTGAAATAGGCCATACTTCCGATTTACCATGAAATAACGTGTCTGCCTTAATTTTTCTTATATTTGCTCTATATGTATATATAGATATATACATATATATTTAGAGCTCTCTTAGAGAGTTATACTACCACTGTATATACAGTATAATCCTTTGCATTCTTCTATACCCACACTGCATGCTGAGATATATATATATATATATATATATATATATATATGTGTGTGTGTGTGTGTGTGTATATATATATATATACACGCATATGTTGTTAAATATAACAGACAATGAATGTCTATTATGTTTAATCATGAGCCGTTCTAAACATCGTATTTTGGTTTTAATTTCAGGCGAAAATAAAGAAAAAAATTGTTCAACATTTCAACATTTGAATAGTTTTTTATTAATTTGGTTCTAAGCTTTCGACTCACGTGAGCCATCTTCAGAGAGGTTACAAGGACGTTAACATAAAACCATCATCCACCATCAGTGATGATTTTATCTTGTGTTGACATAAGACTTTGCTAGGCAACGATAACAGTTACCAAAAATAGCAAACGGGCCCTGGCGACGAAGAAGTGACGAATTAAGCTCGATGAACGGGCGACGCTTCATCAAGTTTAATTCGTCACCTCTTCGTCGCCAGGGCCCATGGTACAGTTGATATAACATCAACTTAATAACCAAAACTGTCTGGGTTCAATTCCTGGTAGTGGATGCGCACTGCTGAAGAGTCCCAAATATAGGATGAAATAGCCATCCAGTGCTTTCTGCATTCTGTTGAGGTCGAATAAAAAGCTCGATGAATTACTTAATAATTGTTCAAATCCTACTACTTCTGTTTATATATTCATATATATAAACAGAAGTAGTAGGATTTCACACCAGTAAAATAGTTGCTGTTTAGACCAGCAGACGTTAGATCAAATAAGTGCACAATCGAAACAAATAAACTGAATATGCAAAGCTAACAATATGTCAAAGAACCGAACACACACCACTTGCTACCTTGGTTTCGACCACACTGGTCTCTTGAGGCAAAGTAGCAAGTAAGTGGTGTATGCACCATTCTTATATATAATGCCTATATGTGGCTCTCATTGATACTCTGTTGTAATGGTTAGCAGGCTTGTGAGTTTGTTCCTCACTGAATGCCCTATCTAAATTTCGCTTAGTAAATCTTATGACTGTATCTGTTTCGCGGAACTAGGAGTCTTGATGGTATAATTCTTGAGGTGAGTTTTTGATCATTAAACCTCCTGAAGAGGGTATGTAGTGCCATGAGTAGAGGTAAGAGTTAGATAAACAAAATGAATCTATTTTACTGTTATCCATCTTCTGTTTTATAATATCGAGCTCTATAATCAGGAAGAGTACTTGCCTTAAAATCCTTATTATTCTGAATTAATCTGATTTATCTTTTTGTGTTTGTAGGGGTAGTAAAACACATTTTTGTTGCATATATCTTCTACTAGCAGTATAACCCGGCGTTTCTCGGGTGTAATAAAAGCTTTAAAACTAATCCATGGACCTGGAGCTCAGACTTAGCTGAAAGAATACTTGTGTGAAGTTTGGTGAGAATCGGATAAAAATTGTGGATTTCTATAAAGGACATACAGACAGATAATCAGACACACACACATACAAACATCTTGCCTTATATATATATATATATAATTGTCATCCGCAGACAGATCTGTTTCGCAGCTCATCAGTACGGTTAGACTCCGATTGCTACACAACCCAGGCTCGAAACCCGACCGATATGGCGTCAGTCGGCGACTCTACCCCTGGGCCACGGGGCGTTCGGTGGAATAAGACAGTTTTTTTTAGCGTATACCATATTACGCGCCCAATAGCTAGAGTGCTCAAATTCCATTTTTACTGAAATGAGCTATATATATATATATATATATATATATATATATATATTATCGATGTTCTGCACTATTGTAAGAAATGCAACCTTGAAACTTCTGAATATCGTTTCTTATGTCTTTGTCTATGAGTGCATCACATTTGATTAAAATCGGACCACTTCTTCTATAACCCGATTTTTTTAATTATCGATTTTCGATATTTATCGGGGGTATCTCAACACAAAACCTAGCTAAGAACACTCGCAGACACTTATAGTACAACTGTGAAAATTTGCAAGAAAATCGGTTCAGCCATTTCAGAGTCTATAAGTAACGGACACACACACACATACAAAGTTCCATTTATAAATTCGTTTAGATGTGCTGTGCCCCTACTTAAATGTACTGTATTTATAGTAGGCAAACCGAAATAATATACAAAATATATAGGCTGATTTATGAATTTACGTTTATCGGCAAGAGTTGTTAAAGGAGACTGAAGTGGATAAATATTAGGGACATAAATTTTAAGAAACGATACAAAAGTAACATTAAATCTATCCCAAGCTGGTTGAGAAAATTACATTACGCATTAGTATGCTTGAAATAGTGGCCATGTACAATGTCTCACTTCGCGTCCCGGTCATTTGAACAGGACCCGGTTAAGTGAAAAGCTGATGTTTAGTGTGTGTATATGTGTAAATTCTATACATAAACTGAGCAGATACGCATGTCTGTATTTTCGTGTTTAATTGTACATGGAATTTCCCTCTCAGTTTTAATTTTTTGAGAATCAGGCACTAGCGCCATTCTCCTAAAGGCCTAATTCTACCATCTTTCCGAAAAAGACACAAACATGGGAAAAGACAATCAGAAAAAGTGTTGCGTCGGAAAGGGACGCTTTCAAATAAAGAAAATCCTAGATTTCCGTTGTGAGAATTATCAATAAGTCAATCCACGTGGAAGGAGCTATATAAAACGCACTCAATGTAGATATTTACACGGAATAAATGCATGTGCGTAATTTATTTGCGAAAGGCGATTAAATTTGCATAGGAAACATGTCTTGGTAAATTGTTCTCGGTATCTCTGGACGCAATGTTATTACACATAATGCAAGTCAATGCAAATTATATTTGCGAAACGAGAAGGAAATAGATGATTGATGCCATCTATATGTCATAATAAAAGTATCAGACGGCTGAAAGTAGTCGTGTTACAGCTCATCTCGAATCGGAGAGTGACATACCGACACCCTGTCCGATTCCGAGTTTTAACTTCTGTGAGTGTTGCGTTTCAGTTCGAAATACAAGTCCATCAACCCGGCGCCGTTTGGTTGTCAGCTGCGATCAAGAAAAGTAGAAGCCACTCGCAATGGTAACAAGCGATATTTCTTTGGTCGGACAACACCCACTAATTCCCCAAATGTTGATAATGTTTGACCCTGAAAAGCAGACGGGTAAAATCTGATTAATAAGCGTTCCTTATCCAACCCGCAAGTTTTTAACCCCGGTTTGATTGGAGAAAATATTCTATGATTTCTCTTTAACCTCAACTATTACATTATTCGGCCTTGCTGTTATCACAGTTTCGACTGTTTTGTACTCCAGCCTACATCAGGGATATATAGATCTGGTTAACCCATAGGAATTCTAAACTGAACCCTTCATTTAATCTATGGAGGTAGACTGTTCCCGTTCCACTCTCCATGTCTGACATTTTGGATTAAGTCATTTAATTCCCTTTGCTTCTTTTATAAATATTTTCACGGTAATTTTTTCGTTGGTACCTCTGCACGAATTTAAGCGCAGTACTAGATTGGCAGTTATGTCTCATAATTTTACTGTTGAAATAACTAATTGTAACCGCAAGTATAAGTTTTTCTCGCACTTTTCGTTTGTGTGACTCTTTTCTGACTTCCTGAATTCCGACTATGAGCTTCAAAAATTTAAATACAAAATAAATCGCCATTTTCTGTTCTCTTGAATCCTGTTCTTTGTCTCCTGTTTTACTCTCAGTAAGTCCTTGCATATCAGCTCTTATTTTTTCTTGGGTCAAAATGATTGTTTTTAATTTGATCTAAAAACTAATGTCTTACAAAAAATATATATTCAGTAGTACGAACGTATCCTAAAATCTTGTCGGTATTAAAAACACATTGAGGTCGATATAACGTAAAGCAAAATAAACCATGAAACTTTTTTACTGCTTTCTAATAGTAAATACATATGTTAAGGGAGTGGGGAATCGTGTCACCAAATAAAACACTAACTCCCCCTTAATCATTAGGCAGGTATTAATCCTGATTTTAGCTTTGCCCTATTCAACTTCTTGGTGAAGATCGAACTCTTTTAAACAAATTGTCTATTTGACGAACAATGTCTCTATAGCAAGCGATCCGATAATTACATGGTATATACAGATGTCCTGTATGAAAATCAAATTTCGTTTGCAGATTTTGCATCAGTGTAGGGCGCACATGAGTTTATCACTTTTATCCTTCCTCTCTGGTTGATTGGCTTCCGAATGCCTGCTTGAAAGCGCTTAGTAACCTAATGATAACAGTTAATGTGCTTCTAGAAAAAAAAAGTATTTGAAAAATTAGAAACTACTGTCTACAACCCTCTGCCACGGAAACGATTTACCTGAAAATATAGATTGATATTTAGAGTTCAAAGGAACATCTAACTTTATCGTGGATTGAAACAATTTCCTTCGACCATAACTTTTGGATAAAAGAAAAAATTTTGCACTTGGTTACGTCTTAAAATGAAAAGCTGAATCCAATTCAACGACAAGGATTTGGGAATCGCAAAAAACCCGCAGACCGACAATGGCTTTCTACATTTAAGATACGAAGAAAAACAAATTAGAAAATACAAAAAAGAGTACACGATAATAAGACTGTTTTCAAAAATAAAATTTTATTTTATTTCCCTCGTCTTTTTTTTTTAATATTAGAATAATCCATTTTCTAAGCAAAGATTTTTTTCTGGATTCAATGTGGATCTATTTATGGGCAGAATTGCTTCTGAATTGATCGCACGTAAATGTAATCGTCATTTCTCTTTCTCATATATATATATATATATATATATATATATATATATATATATATAATGTGAGAGAGTATATAGTTTGAATTTAGGCAGCAAGCCCTCTTTTATCTAAGTTTCGTTAAAAATGACAGACAAAATGCTGTGGTTAAGTATTTATATAATTTTTCATGTGATCATTTTTTTCATTACATTAAATTCTTCTATGTTAATAGCTAAAAGTATAACCAAAAGCGTTTGAATAATTAAAACATTTGGACAATGTTTATATAATTTATGTGCTAAAGAAAATAAATCTCTGATTTTTTAAATCTACGATTAACGTTCGTTTATTTTTTTTTTAGTATAGATACGCAGTAGTAATTCAGTCTGGGGCCTGTTAAATGAGATAAATCCACTGAACACACACACACACACACACACACACACACACACATATATATATATATATATATATATAACTTTAGAACATGTACAAACTACTACAGAATTATACATTTTGTTTCGACATTGAAAGAACAATATCTATTCAGGTAGTTAATAATGATGGTAATAAACGTTTTACTGAAAAAAAAATTTACAAAAAAAAACACCATCATTTAATCTTTTTGTCGTAGGTGAAAACATATTAAAAAATGGTAGAAAAGATTAGAAAGGAAGAGGAGGAAATAGAAAGTAAAGAGGAAAATAAGTGAAAAATTGAGAGGGAAGAGCTAATGAAAACGGAAAAGAGAGAAATTTTAAATTTAGGCAATAAATGAATTGTAGACCGATATTGATATCAGTTACATGGTGTCTGGGCTCAAATTTTTGGGGCATTAAAAAAAGTTATACTTTAAAGGAAAGGAAAAGGAAAAATACAAAATGAGTAGAAAGTGAAGAGGAAAGTAATTCAATTTCTTTTTATCTCGTACAAAAAGATTTCCAAAAATAAAAGGAAGTGTTTTTTAATTTTTTCAATAAAATGTTTATTATTATTATTGTTAACTACCTGATAAGACATGATTCTTTCAATGTCGAAAGAAAATGTACAATTTTGTAGTAGTTGTCAGTCAGTTAAGTGCCATACGTGATACACGCTTGGGCGATCATGTCTCGAAAGAGACATGACTGACTGCGCAGAAGATTATCCCGCAGTAGGTTGCCATTGATTTCTGCGGTAGACTGGTTGCCGACCAAGGCTATAGTACCCAATCTGTCCTGTTATTTGACTCATCGCTAGAGCAGGAAGAGATGTATTATATTTTTAAGTAGTAATTAATGGGGGATCAGTTTATTACTTCATAATAATATAAAATTGATCCCCCACTTTATGCACAGTAAAAGCCTTAATCATGTTTCCAGCTATTATATTCAGTCAGTCAGTTAAGTGCCATACGTGATACACGCTTTGGGCGATCATGTCTCGAAAGAGACATGACTGACTGGGCAGAAGATTATCCCGCAGTAGGTTGCCATTGCTTTCTGTGGTAGACTGGTCGCCGACCAAGGCTATAGAACCCAATCTGGCCTGCTATAGAACCCATAACTGGAAGGAAGAGACGTATTAACACCTTTCCCAAGGGTATTTGCGCGTAAGTGAATACATTGGATTCAACTGGAATTCGAACTCAGCTACCCGGTTTCTCGTTCCGAGCCGATATCCACTGTAACACAACGCACATCTAGTAGCAGTTGTACATGTACTAAATTAATAATAATAAATATCCATTGCTCTATTTATATATTGAGTACTGTTTTAAATGTTGCAATTATTTTCTTTCCTTATTCATTTGGAGATGGGGACGTTTCGGCGGAGCTATTTTGGCAGGGTTTTTTGTGTGTGGAGGGACGGTTTGGCAGTGGATTAAGTAACTAAGTCAGATCTTTTCGTTTGTTGTCGTTGACTCTCTCTCATTCTTAACGATCAAATTAAATATTTTATTCGTAATAGTTTTATCAACTATTCCAATTAGCCGAAAGTAATTTACATAGAATTTAAAACTTGGTTAAGATTATAATTTTTCAGTGTGTAAAACCACATAATTCGAGATACCAACAAATATTTTACCAAAGCATGGAAGAAACGGTGTTAAACGATGGATTCATTTTTATTTTTGGCGTAACGAGTAAAAGATCGATGTAAATGAGATTGCATACGAAGAATGGGAAAAAGTTATTCGCCAGTTGAATACATGCGGTCATGACGCTTCTGCTGTATTTACTAGCCTTCCCACGCAAGGCCGGATGTGACACATGGTCATTTTAATGTGGGAATTCCCAGCCATATAGCCGGGCCAAAAATATGTCTGTCTATTTTTACCGAGTCGTGGTTCTACCCTTCGGCGGAACCACGACTGGGTTTGTGCTTCTCTGCTCGGAAGCAGAGAGCTGACAGTGTTATAGAGTTACAGAGCAGTCATCCTAAGACGACTGCCTCAATGCAAACTCTGCTGTATTTACTAGCCTTCCCACGCAAGGCCGGATGTGACACATGGTCATTTTAATGTGGGAATTCCCAGCCATATAGCCGGGCCAAAAATATGTCTGTCTATTTTTACCGAGTCGTGGTTCTACCCTTCGGCGGAACCACGACTGGGTTTGTGCTTCTCTGCTCGGAAGCAGAGAGCTGACAGTGTTATAGAGTTACAGAGCAGTCATCCTAAGACGACTGCCTCAATGCAAACTCTGCTGCTAAAATAGAGGTTGAAAAAATGTGTTAAAAAAAAGAAGTGCTTCAACTCTCGAACCATAAACTGTTTTAAATATTAACCCATTTTTAATGACAATGACGTCGAACTGGCTACACTGAAACGTAGCAACACATGTATCTTTCTCTTTTTATTAAAATGAACTAAGATCTGAGTATTTTTCGGTGTTATCTTTCAATATTTATCTTGACAGTTACACTTTAATCGTTCATTGGGTGCTGGTATATGTGTGCACCGATTACACTGTTCAAACATTTGACAGGTTAATCTACGAGAGAGTGTGGTGCATGTGTGCCCAATGTAAGTATGTGATGTATTTTCATTATTATTGTACGAGATGAATCAGAACTGCCAAAATAAGGCTATCAACATAAGACAAATATTAATAGGTAACACGAAAATACACTGCAGCGCTAATTGCAAGTAAATCATGAAATCTCTTATATTAAATAGAATATAATTCGCCACAGGTAAGGATCTTCTGAAGTGCATACTATATAATGTGGACACATCTACACGGTGTAATGTTTAGCAAGCTTCTATCTTGAATCATGACAGTTAGTGAGTTCGATCCACATTGGGCGCTCCTTACTTTGGACTGAAGCTGCTCTTAGAAAATTACCATATTAGTATTTTAATAGGTGAATAAAATAAACCACATTTTTCGTGCATCCTCATTCCCAGCAGCCTCGACAGCCTTCAGTAAAAGGTTGGTAAATGTGGCGAGCCTGGTTTGCGTGAACGGGGCTAGTCTTGATTTTCTCTTCTAGATCTGCTGGTTACATCGGGGTGGATTTCTTTGGAACCCTCCTCTGGTTAAAGTAGCTCTCTTTTGTTTACCTAATTAATGTGAATGAATGTGTTCCTAGCCTGTACTCGACTTTCTCTTTTGGGAATCTCGAATTGGATCATAGCAATCTCCCCCGTTTGTTTTGGCCTCCTTTTTATCTCGGATGGGCCAGGCTTCGATTTTCCCATTCTTTTAGTTATTTTAATCCCTCCCTAGTCCCTTAGCAAGAGTGCCTCTTGATTTCGCCGTTGGACGGAATACAGCGGCCATTCTTTTTTTGTGGGATGGACGGATTTGACTAACATCGTTTATTTTTGTTTTAAAATTACGTTGTATTTTAGTTTGCTATTGGGTTCATATCCCTCCCATCATTTCAATGTTTTAAATTATATTATATATTGTACATAGCTACATTTTTATTGTCATGGGTTTTTTCCCCATTTTTAGGCGCCCCTTGTAAATATGTGGTATTGTGATGTATGAAGGATTGGGAGGTGATGGACGGATTCTCGTGGTGATTGAGCTATTTGTAATGAGTGAATGAGTCGTGATAGTGTTCATCCAGGTATAGGATAGCTAGTGTTGACCACCTTCTACCCTTCCCTTTCGGCCTTGTGCCACAATTTTGTAATATTTACAAATAAATATCTTCCCAATAGCCATTATAGGTGATGTCAAGCTAGACTATTTCTTTTTACTACACACACCGCATCATTTCTTAATGACTACGAAAACCGAAAGCACTTGAACAAAATACATGAACTTTGAACAGTTTATCCACAACTCCGAGTACAACACCCAACAACTTAGGAAATATAATAAAATAAACATAGGGCTTGTCGGTTCTTTCTAATCAAATTTGTTTGGATGAATACCTGCTGCTTAAATATATCTTATAGAGATATACAATGTTCATGTGTGTAATTAGACTGCAATAATGCTTTCAAACCCGTTTGGTTGAGTAATATCAACATGTTTGTCTAATTTTTCTACTTTTCAAGTTTCTGATTAAGCTATTATCTATCTATCTATCTATCTATATATATATATATATATATATATATATATATATATCCCAGATGTTTTCTCAAGTACGAGTTTTGCTAAAAAATATTTGAAAAATTGTCGATTTATATCGTATTTCGTTTCATTGTATAGGTGTTTCAAGATTGAAAAATGCATTCGTAAAAAATACCTTTCCCTCCTTGTTATCAGTTAAACCGTGAAAAGTAAAAGGTTATCAATGAATCATATATATATATATATATATATATATATATATATATATATATATATAAAGGCAATCTGTGAGTCTGTGTGTGACTGTTCCTTATGCACGCCTACATTTTTTAAACTACGCCATTCAAACTTTCTAGGGACACATATCTACAGGGAAGCCAAGTCGACACATACTTTTTGAGTTTAAGTTCAGCAATTTTCCCTTTCGCACTTTTTGGCCAATGGAGCCGATTGTTTACATTTGCTCCGTAAAACATCGAAGATCTAAGATGGTTGCTGTATTATGTCACAGAAATCAAATCACACGTGTCAAACGCGACTAAAGTATTTCTTTATGAAAAAAAAATAAGCCTTTATATTGAATTTTTATTCCGACGTTTTAAAAATTCATTTGGTCAACAAAAAATGTGAATATTTTTCCCCGTAATTTTGAAACAAAAGAAATATTTAAAAACTAAAAAGTGCTTTTTTCAACTAAAAACAAAATATGTAGAATAAAAAGTGGCATCTTCTCCTACTACTAAAATGTTCTGAATTGCACGGGCAACGCCGGGCTATGATGTTAGTATATATATAAAAGGCAATCTGTGAGTCTGTGTGTGACTGTTCTACACGCCTACATTTTTTAAGCTACGCCATTCAAACTTTCTAGGAACACATATCTTCAGGGAAGCCAGGTCGACACATACTTTTTGAGTTTTAAATTCAGCAATTTTCCCTTTCGCATTTTTGGCTAATGGAGCCGATTGTTTGCATTTGCTCCGTAAAACATCTAAGATCTAAGATGGTTGCTGAACTACGTCACAGAAATCAAATCACACGTGTCAAACGCGACTAAAATATTTTATTAAAAAAACCCTTTATATTTCATTCTTATTCCGGCGTTTTAAAAATTCATTTGGTCAACCAAAAAATGTGAATATTTTTCCCCGTAATTTTGAAACAAAAGAAATGTTTTTTAAAAGTGTTTTTCAAACAAAAACAAAATATGTAAAATGAAAAGTGGCATCTTCTCCTAGTACTAAAATGTTCTGAGTTGCACCAGCAATGCCGAGCTATGATACTATTATATATAATCTGAAAACCTATCTAAATTATTTATCCTTCCACGGCTAATTTTGAATGTTGCGACATTAGTTTTCAAGGATTCTGTTTTGTGTATTTTTATAGAGACAGTCACCTTTTATATAAGTCTGGCTGCTTTTCTTGTATTAAAATGGCTTCAACAATTTTAAATCTTTCTTTGCATTGAGTCCTTTTAATTCTAAAATTTGTCTTATGTTAATATTTTGGTGATTTAGGATCGTTGATCTACATGTGTGCGAATCGCGTTAAATTTTGATAAATGGCAGGTCAACCTACGAAAGAATGTGATGCAATTATAAACAACGTAAGAATATAATGTTACTTGTTAATGCTGAGTACACAGTCTCGCAAAAAAATAAAAATAAAAACACCCTTTTAACATTTGCTGATTTTTGAGATAAGGAAGTTTTAAAAAATTAGATGAGACGTTATTATAAATGAAAAATATAAGGGATTTGTTAGTATTGCTAACTGTTATATATTGGCAAATTAAATTTGTACTAAAATGCTTCTCCTTTAAAAAAAAACGCAGTGGAGTCATTACTTTGGCTAATCGAGGAGTTTGATTATATTAATTTTTCTAAATTTCTTTAAATCTGATTCTTTCAACAATATGATCTGGGAAATTAAGTATTTTCATGTTGCTTAATTCTCGATAAAACAATGTTTTCAGAAGAGAAATCATTTTTCACAGGATAAATCATGTTTTATGACACCTATTTTTGTGTAAATATTGTAATTTAGGAGATATTAATTTTTGCTATTTGGGTTTTTATATATTGTAGTGCTAATATTTATCTAACATAGGGATACAATGTTTGTGACACAAGGCCGAAAAGGGAGGGAGGAACAAAACTCGAGATGGTCTTCAATTATCTATCTTATACCTAGCTAATTCGATTCAAGACCCAAACATAAGTTACAATTTTTCTCGATCACCACAAGAACTTGTCCATCAACACTCAAACTTCCATGTACCAAAATACCGCAAAGCATTCCGAGGACCTAAAAATACCCCGAGTGTACATAAAAATTTCACAATATATTGTAGTGCTAATATCCTCATTACTCGAGCGTATATTCTATTAACGTTTAGTTCATAAATGAATTGTAGAACTTAGTTAATTTTAAATGTTTCTCGAAAGGTTTTAAGTCATCTATATTTTTTCGTTCACATGAAAATTTCTTCAATATATCTGGCAAATATTGAGGGTCCGTTGAAATTAAATACCTTGTTTTCTAAATGAGCCATGGAGAAGTTAGAAACTTTAGAACCGATATATTATGTTGCTTACCTCTTTGATTCTGGTATAGTATAAGGCCTACCTAGTTTGAATGTATCCTACCTTAGTAAGAGTATCTTTATAGATATAAATATTCGGCTATTTATTGAAATTAATTGTTTTCCTTAACCTTTAGCAGACAGTTGAACTTCATAATCACTCTTTTTAAGGTAGGCCACATAAATTACCAGTGAGAGAATTTCGTAGGCCACATTCAAAAGGTAAGCCACGTACTATACTGTCACCAATACTGTTGTAAAACGAGAATCATCCGAGATCAAATAAAGTATCTTTAACCATAGGGGATTATAAATTAAAGTGTGTATGAAAAATATACTCATGAAAATTCAGTTTGACGTTTAAATGATGTCAACTTGAGTGATTTGAAATTGGCCTCAGCAAACAAGAGAACCCTGGAATTAACCGCCAAGTAGATCCACAAACATATGGAACAATCATTGAAAAGGAATGTTGCAGTGGTCAAAAGTACTCGAGTGAATGGAACAAATAAAAATGAACGGTAGTAAATTTTCTGATTTTATATATATATATATATATATATATATATATATAAAGAAATCAAAAATATGAAAAAGTTTATATAAAAGTTCGATAAATTTTGCTATTTTCTCATCCAAATATTTGAAAAATATATTAACTAAAAACAAGGTCAGATAAGTACCACACATGATAGACAATTGAGTTATCATGTCTCGAAAGAAACATAACTGACTGGGCAGCAGATTTTCTCGCAGTAGGTTGCCATTACTTTCTGCGATAGACTGGTTTCTAATCAAGACTACAGAACCTAATCTGTCCTGTTATTCAACCCATAGCTGTATGGAAGATACGGATTAATACCTTTCTCGAGGGTATTTCCGCGAAATGAAGGCAACGAATTCAACTGAAATTCGAACCTGGCTCTCCAATTCTCGTTCCGATCCAATATCTACTAAACCACAACGTACAACGAAACAAGGTACATAATCCAAAATATAGAAAAAATATTCACAAATTACTTTCGTTGGTCCCTTAACAAATTCGTATGAACGAAAAAATGATTATATATGTGTATGTGCGTGCGCTAAATTGTGATGATGCTTAGAGTCAAGATAGCTTCTTTTTTATGATTTAGAAAGGTATTTCTGGCAAGCAGGTTTTTTATCATGAAGTACTAGATATCGAGATAGATCATGAATAGAATTTATGTGGAGCAAATTTATTACTTAATTGCAGATGAAACAAAATTCCTAAAGAGTGAAAACGACATCATAAATCTTTCACGAAACTTTGAAGTAGACATGAATCTGCTCAGTTAAGCACACACACACACACACACACACACATATATATATATATATATATATATATATATATATATATATAGTGTATCGAGGCAGCAATTCTAAACATATACTGTTAAATATGAGACAATGAATGTCTATTATGTTTAATCATGAGCCGTTCTAAATGTCAAATTAAATTTAAAGCCAAAATACGACGTTTAGAACGGCTCATGATTAAACATAATAGACATTCATTGTCGTTTATATTTAACAGTATATGTTTAAAAAAAAAAATATATATATATATAATTTATTTTCTATTCCTTCCACTTTCATTTTGTGAAATAGTGTCTAAAGATCGATCTCAAAAAGTACATTCTCTTGTTCATGTTAAGGCTTTTTCTCACCCAGAAAATAAAGTGACACACGCCAAATATGAAAACATTTGGCAGGAACACAAAATGACGAGTTGTCTCTCGTCACTAATCAAAGTGCTTCTTTTCTATAAAGTGTGACTCACTTTCATATATAAACTTGTGGATTTATCTCCCATTGTTTACTACTAGGTTTTGTGCAAAGTTTGAACCAAGGCCACTGCTACACGACCTGACCGTTTCCGTTGTCCGACAATGACTCACGCACTTTTACGCTGGCCAATCATTTTAATGACCCCTACGATAGAGCGCTGTCAATTCAAACGATATCAACTGAGTGCAACTCCTTCGATTCGAAACATCCCGTCAATTATTTGCTGAAACACTGTAATGTATAGAAATGTAATGCAAAGACTTGCCGAATTTCCTGTCCCGTTTATGACATTCTTTCATGCAATAGCAACGCGTCTCTTAAAAGGCGTCCCCTTCCTATACAAGAAGTCAACAGCTGTATTAAATTTCGACGTAGTTTAAATCCACTCGTAACAACGTGACTCTTTCATTATGACAGAAAAATGATTTCAATTCAGTTTGACTAAGCACGTCCTCATGGGCCCTTCAGAATCGACATTTTTTTCTCCTTCCGTGTATACGCAGGCGCCATTTTCTGAAGCCGTCTTTCAACATTGTTTAGTAAAACACTACAGCGTGCGATTGGTAAATTGTTGCCATGCTATATTTTTAGTTTCTCACATGCACGTTTATTTTTTCAATAGTGGGGTCAGTTGGGCACCATCTGGGAAAGTACCATGACGCAATTAAGTTCGCCAAAAATTTGGAAACGGAATGCGCTACTACTTGGCAATTAGCACTGGAAGTTCTAATAAGAACATTTCAGTGTTGGGTTTCAATCTAAGGCCAGTGGAGTGGATTCGGATGAGTCTAATGGTGACGACGAATGTATTTGGAGTGATCACTAGTGACAGCGACATTATGCCTCTGTTTCTTTCCCACAGATTCTTTGTCTCCCTGCCTCTCTCTCATAAACCTTCCTACTTCCCCCTTAAATAAAGAGCGTAGGATGACAGGAGAGAACGGAGATAATTTTTATTCCTTTTACGTCTTTTACTGTCATCTCCAACCACCACACACACACACACACACGCTTACTTCACTCCATGTATTTTCTCACTTCTTTCTTTTTGTTAAGCCCAGACGTCACGTGACCCTTATGTGTATCTATCTATATTTCATCTCCTACCAATTTGGGTGGGGGGGTCTATTTCTCTCTGAGCCGTTTTCATCGCCTCTTTCCTTTTAGATCTTTCTTTCTCTCCTGTCTTCCTACGCTCTTTATTTTCTATGTATCTCTCTTTCCTTTTTGTTTTACCCCACCTTTTTTCCATTTCCTTTTTTGATTTCCCTTCTTTTCGATCCTCTTTATCTCGTACAATTTTCCAAAAATAAAAGGGAAGTGAGATTTTTTTAATCTTTTTCAGAAATAACGTTTATTACCGTCATTATGAATTACCTGATCAGACATTGCTTTTTCGATGTCGAAACAAAATGTAGCCTTTTGTAGTAAATTATAATTTGTACATATTCTAAACTATCACTATAGAGTCGCCGACTGACGCCAGTTCGGTCGGGTTTCGAGCCTGGGTTAGGGAGCAATCGGAGTCTAACCGTACTGATGAGCTGTGATACAGCGAAACAGATCTGTCTGCGGATGACAATATTTACGCTCTCACACCCTGACTGAGCACTCTGGAGGAGGGGTAGACTTTGAAAAACAGTAGCCACTCTAGCGTGAACGCATCGCTCATTCATTAAAAATGCTACTGGGCGCGTAATATGATATGCGCTAAAAAGACTGCCTTCTTCCACCGAACGCCCCGTGGCCCAGTGATAGAGTCGCCGACTGACGCCAGTTCGGTCGGGTTTCGAGCCTGGTTTAGGGAGCAATCGGAGTCTAACCGTACTGATGAGAGAGAAACAGATCTGTCTGTGGATGACAATACACACACACACACACACACACACACACACACACACACACACACACATATATATATAGTGAGTGCATCGGAATAAAAAAGGAATAGTATTTTTAATGTTTTTGACTTTCTCTTTCAGTGATTGTAATAAATGGGTTCTGTTCGAAATTTCTAGCACCTGAAGAAAACTTGAACGTACAGCGACCGAAACGTCGTACAAATGACAACAAATCAAAAATACTGAATGGCAACAATGTAACCATCGTACCTTGTATATCTGTTAAAATGAGATATCAGTGTTATTTGATTGTTCTCTTGAGATTTCCCCTACGATAACTTTACTTTATGAATTACAGTGCTGTACTAGATTGGCGGCAAGGTCTCAGTTTATATTCAGGGTGTAAGTTTTCACGGTTCTCCACAGCTTTGTTTTTTATTCTGTAATACTTGTTTCTTTCTTTTTTTTACCCTGTTGTGGTGTAATATAACAATCTGGCCCCACCCGAGGAAGGCTGATGCAAGCGAGGGTGTTTCCGGTCGTTGAAAGGAACGGATGTCGTTTGACCTTATTTCCGGCAGCAGCGGAAATAACTACAGAGGCAAACAGAACAGGTGTCTCTGAGAATTACGTGGGCGTGCGTGGGCGAGGCAAAACCGGAAGAAAAAGTCCCGGTTCTGGAAGATTATAAAAAGACCTCGGCACACGGATTCGCCAGTAGAGGAGCAACAGAGATCGGCCGGTGAAGAGAGACACAACAGATAAGACTACACTCCCGTCAACCCATTAGAAGCGCGCTCTCTCAATTCTCTGTTCCCTATGCTACACGGTTCATCGTCATTAATAAAAATATAACTTTATATTTTTATATATATGCGTGTTTGTTGTTTGTCGATATATAACAGACGCATAATTGGTGCCTAGTGACTTGCTGTTTTGATGCAACAAAACAGTTAGATGCGAGCTGGAATTCAACGGACTTAAAACTACCAGATAGAAAGAAAAAAGAAGACGAAAATAGAAGCAGCCGCACGACTATAGACATCAGCCAAGGTAGGTGACTCTTTGATTTGATAGTGTGTGTGTTCTGCTCTTGTTTATAATAAGTCTAGTTAAAAAAAAAATTTAAAAAAAAAATGGAACAGCATACTTTTGCCGATCTGACCCTAGAATTGAGAAATGTGGATTGTTCGGTGTCGAACACATTAAGGGTAGAACGGAGGGGGTGCAGGACTACAGTAGTACGCCTAGCGGAGAGCGCATAGGTTGGGGTTGACGGGAGGAATAAAGTTGATATATTTACCTATCGGTAAGTATAAAACATCTGAGTTAATGATTTATTTTTTTGTTAATATTTTACCATATATGTGAAGTGAGTTTACTGGTATGTTGCTTAATTAATCTTACTTTTATTGAGTAAGTGAAATGTAAAATCATGTAAAGGAAGTTTCTTCTACTCTTTAAAGTGGATAATTGGATTAACTTGTTGATAACAATGTTTTCTTTGGTTTGTGCAGTGTTAAGTTTTCTTTTTTTTTGGATTTCTTTTCAATGACTGTACACTACAAAATGATTTACATTTCTATGTTTGTGAATTATGCTTTTGTGCAGGTTCCCATCAATTCAACATCCTCTGTGAATTTTCATTTATGTGACTTGGGAAATATCTTTTGAAGATATATTAATTTCTGAAAACTTTATATTGACACGGATAGACCTGCAGATTCCACAGTTGATCGGAACAAAAAGAAAGAACAACTGAAAAGTCTTGTAGACTTATTGGCTGATATGCTATAGGATTGGGAAAGAAGCAGTGGGAGGATTAACGATAGTTTAAGTGAAATAGTTAGGAAGATACAAACGTGAAAGGCTGTTGTTAAAATACAAAGATTATAGGTCTATGACTCGCAGAACTAAGCGGTCCGTGTTGCCCTTTGTAGGGAATGCTCTTAGTTACCTTTTTGGAGTAACATCGGAAGATGATCTACGTGTGATCAAAAGAGCATTGGGTAAGTTAGCAAATACACAGGAAAGGATACTACATATGACAGAGGATAGCATTTCCGTAATAAATGTTACGAGAAATGAGGTATCTAATAATAGACACAAAATAAATGAAATTATTTCTAGCCTTAAAGGGATTGTAGGTTCCATGGCAAACGCAACACAGGGGTTGGATAAACGAGTATCCAGATTAGAGATCCTTACCCATAGATACTGGTTGTACAAGATTATAGTCGATAAATTAGGGAAATATTTCTTAGACGTCCGTATGGCTTTAAGCTATTTGGAACTGCAGCTCAACTTATTGTCGATTGGTCATTTGTCTCCTAGCATAATCGCTCCGCACGACTTAAGGGGATTGATGCACAAAATAGCTCAGACGCTCCCAGATAATTTCAAATTAGCAAGCGATCCAGATAAGGACATCTGGTATTATTATAAAACATTAAGTTGTAGGACACTTTTTGACTCAAAATCGATTGTGGTTGTGGTGGACGTCCCATTGGTGGATAGAGAACACTCCTATGTAGTGTATAACATTTTGAATTTTCCTCTTCCGTTGCCCACACGATCAGGTTCAGCGTTCGGATCCAAGTTGTCGGCCAGGTTTGAAATGGAGTCAAAAATGATCGCGGTAAATAGGGCTGGAACACGCTATATTCTCTTGGGCCAGGCTGAAGCGACACGGTGCTCGGCAAGTACCGACGGATTGTGCGAGGTATCCGGTCCCGTTTATGCTACCAATTCAAGAGAATCTTGCGAGATGTCGCTTTTTCGGCATAATCAAGCAGGAATAGAGAGGAACTGTCGAGTCACAGTTAAAACGAATACTCGACTTCCAATCGCAATCAGGGTAGACCGGGAATCTTGGATGGTCGCTGCTACCAGGGATTTGCACTTTGCAGTTCTTTGTGGTGGCGGGTCTCGGAGCAAGCTTGTCGCCCAGGCCCCGCTGGCCAGTATACGGATAAAGGAGGGGTGTACTGCGTACAATGATCACATGGTGTTGGCTGCACAGGTTAACGGTGACTCAAGATTTAGAAACGTAGGGAAGCTACAGCTCACACCCATAAACGTCTCTGGTTCAGTGGCTTGGTCCCCAATTACGCAGAAATTTCCCAATTTTTCAGTGGACACCATGCCGGTAGAATTGCGCGATATGGAGGAGATTCCTATCCGCAAACTAGTAAATACCTTGGAACAGATAGATATGGAAAGATTTAGTGAAGGATATGAAGAACTCCCGAAGAAATTGACGATAGGAGTCATTGCTGGCATAGTCGGCGTTATGATAATCCTTGGAATAATAGCTAGGAAGCGGATTTTTAAGTGTGAAAGAAGCAACAGTGCTTCGGGAAAGGAAAGGGAGTTATCCGTTGTGAATAGTACTCCGGGGTCAACGGGTGTTCAACACTCAAATGTCTCTGCGTTAAACAGAGAGATGTCAACAAATCAGATATGCTTGAATTCGAATCCAGAGGAAGTAGTTCAAGGAATGGAAAGCATTGTACAAACTAAGGAACTACGAGTCACGGGTCCATTTTTTTAGACTAAATTAATATAGATGAAACCTCTAATCCTCCACAAGTAAATTGCATGCGGATTAACGTTGGAATCAGGGTAATTTTCTTCATTTTCTATTGAACATTTCTCGGTCAGACTATGAATGATATGTACTGCAGATAATGGCCATTTTTCTGTGTTCAAACATAGTATGTTTGAAATTAAATTAAATTAAATGAAGTTACATGTGTAACAATAAAGTCGAGCAGAAACACGCATGGTGTTGGTCAAAGGTCATTTACTCGATGTCAGTTTGGAAACTGGGGCGCGGTTACCGCCTATGATCATATGGTCGTGCATCGAGGCGTCTACGCTTATGGACAGAGTCGAGAAAGAAAATGAACATTTTTAAGAACTTTGCCCAATTCTGTGAAAATGGATATTAAAAAAAAAAAAAAAAGAACAATGAAACATCGAGCTGGTAGAACAATTTTCACGATGGACACGAACATTGTTGGGTTGGAGTGTCAGGGTGTTGCGCTTAAAATGTTCTTAGGTGAACATTTTGGAAAATGGGAGGGCGAGGAGTGTAATATAACAATCTGGCCCCACCCGAGGAAGGCTGATGCAAGCGAGGGTGTTTCCGGTCGTTGAAAGGAACGGATGTCGTTTGACCTTATTTCCGGCAGCAGCGGAAATAACTACAGAGGCAAACAGAACAGGTGTCTCTGAGAATTACGTGGGCGTGCGTGGGCGAGGCAAAACCGGAAGAAAAAGTCCCGGTTCTGGAAGATTATAAAAAGACCTCGGCACACGGATTCGCCAGTAGAGGAGCAACAGAGATCGGCCGGTGAAGAGAGACACAACAGATAAGACTACACTCCCGTCAACCCATTAGAAGCGCGCTCTCTCAATTCTCTGTTCCCTATGCTACACGGTTCATCGTCATTAATAAAAATATAACTTTATATTTTTATATATATGCGTGTTTGTTGTTTGTCGATATATAACAGTGGTTCTTGTTCCTCCATTGGTTCGACTCAAGTGTTAATAATTGATCCCACTTACCTTCCTTTTAAATCAGAACCAAAAGGAAAAACAAAACTTGTTGAACTGTTTTCGACAATAATGGCGACATTACTGAACAATGCAACCATCAGTATTCCATATTTATTAATCAGAGGGTTTTATCAAATGGCAATGAATCAATTGGTATATTTACAAATTATTCTGGTCATAAAAAAACTTGGCGCTGTTTCGTTTGCTAAGTTATTGTTGCCGTAATATTAAGGTAGGGACACATGATGTTTTCATTGAAGACAAGGCCGCTTTATATTGTAGTTCGTCGAGGGAAAAATCTTTCATTGCATCTTATTGCTTTTAAACTATGTTTTAGGACAGGCGTCTGAGGCCAAAGACTTTGCGTGCCGCTCGGCACAGGTCTTTCTTAAAATCTGTGTTCATCGAACGAGGACTTTAGATGTATTACGATTCTTTTTATTGTTGTGAATTAGTTGCTTGGCATGTTTGGAAAGAAAGAGCCTGGCATCGAAATACGTGGTTTTTATGAGGTCCTCTTTCTTACAATGTAAAACAAACGCAGTTATATATTCATGCATTTGGTCATTTCTGAAATAATCTTGCCCTTATTTTTCCCTAATAAAACAGCAATTTAACAAAACGTTATATATATATATATATATATATATATATATATATATAAAGAGTATATATATATATATATATATAAAGAGTGTATATATATATATATATATTGTACATATATATATATATATATTATAAATTATGTTTTAGAACATATACATAATTTCTTCTATATATGTCCTCTTCTCTACAATCATATCATCGGGAGAAATAAAGGTATTTCTCCCGATGAGGTGTTTGGGTTCCAAACACTGAAACAGCCATATGATTGTAGAGAAGAGGACATATATAGAAGAAATTATGTATATGTTCTAAAACATAATTTATAATAAATATTCACAGCTCTATACATCATATATCGAGCACTGTTTTAAATTAATGTTTTGGACGGAAAAAAAATTTTCTTTTTTCTCTCCTCATTCTATACTCACTCGAATATATATATATATAATGGTTTTATTGGATATTATATTGTTCAATATATAGTGTTCAATATCAGATAGAACACATGTAAAAGTTAACTCTGAGCTAAACTTCAGGCATATATACAGTGTATATATATATATATATATATATATATATATATATATATATATAAGGCTAAAGAACATTAATTTCATTATTTGGACTATTATCCTCATCTTTGTTGCCATTTGTACGACGTTTCGATTGCTGTACGCTCAAATCTTCTTCAGGTGCTAGGAATTTCGAACAGAACCCATTTATTACAATCACTGGGGTATATGAACTCCATTCCTTGCTTAGTAATGCCTTGATTGGAAGTCATAAGTTCGAAAATCGTATCTCAAATTTATGACGGAGTGAATTGCGTCATGGTGCTCTTTTTCTCACAGACGGTGCCCAACTGACCCTACTGATCAGTGAACGAAATGAAAAAACCGCGTATGCTAAAAATCAAAAATACTGAATGGCATCAATTTACCTATCGTACCTTGTATATATGTTAAAATGAGATATCAGCGTTATTTTCATTTTTACGTAATTTAGAGACGATAATGTATCCATTGCACCCTCTATTTTATTGATTGTTCTCTTGAGATTTCCCCTACGGTAACTATACTTTATGAATTAAAGTACAGTACTAGATTGGCGGCAAGGTCTCAATATTTGACAGTGAAAAGGGATAGATATAACCGACAGTTCTGCTAGTCTCTCTAAACGTATTTCTCGCTTGTGTAACTCTAACATCTTGCTTTCCAGTCAACATTGGTCTTCAAAAATTAAATGCAGTGTAAATCGTTTTATTGTCTCATTAATTCTTATTCTTTTATTGTTCTCTCTCCTTAATAGTTTTATTTCTCATATTCTCTAACCTTCTTGGTCTTAGTGGCTTTATTGCCTTGTTTTGGGTGAAATTAAACTCAGTTTAGACAGTTTAATATACATTGACATCTTAGAACAATTAGGTTGTGATAAACAATTACTATTCACTATTTAGTTATTGACCAAAATATTCACTTTCTAGAATATTGTCTTTTCTTTTCTTTTCAAAACAGGCGATCACGATTCCTCACAGTGTTTTCTTATCTAGGGAACGACGTCCATTTGTGTAGTTTAAAAAAACTGATTTCCTATTTCCATCTCCATGGCTTGGAATTAAGCTCACAGTCAGAGCCCAATGATACACAGGTCTCCGGACAATCACTGAAGTTGAGCAATGCCGAGCCTGGTCAATATCTAGATGGGTGACCGCTTGGGAATAACATGTACTGCAAGCTTGGTGTGTGGTTGGTGCAATGGATAATGGCTCGGAATTGTTAGTGGGAGAACCGAGTTCCAATTCCCATTGGGTTCGTTTTATTCGCAAATGCTCCTAAAAAAGTAAAAATTCACTTTTTCTCTTCCCAGGTGTGGGTTAATTAATATCACTGAACCGTTCTTAACATAATATATTACAATCTAAAAATAGTTCCATGCTTTGAATAACATATAAAGGGTTGATAAACCGTAGAAAATGAATCGATCAACAGCTTGGAATTCGGTTTTCTTTCAGTTAAACTAGTTGCCACCCAAAACTAGAGGGTTGTGTCTGCCCTGCAGTTTATTCTTTAGTTGGAAAATAATGTCCGATACTAATGTACATGCTGTAAAAGAAATATATGGTTACTGCTTGAATGCATTATAATGTGAGAGAAGAGACAACATTGGATGATGATTGTCATATTAATATTATGACTGAAACTAGTATCTCTGATTTAAAAGGAAACACATAGCTATTTAGATGCGAAATAGAGAAACGTCAAATCTAGAAGAAATTTACTATGGATTCACTAATTATGATATTCCCTCTACCAAAATTGGTTTTGTACTAAAGCATTGTGGCTGTCTAACTCATCACTCGAGAAATCCCGGGTCTAACTAATAAAAGAATTTTTAGGCAAAATTCGACTTTATTCATCAACATGGTCTTCTAGATTGATACAATGATTTCAATGCTTCTGTAACAATTCGATACCTTTTTTGTAGAACGATGTGTTTTTGGCCTCAAAATATGCCTCGGTTCCTGATATCACTTCTTCATTAGAGTCAAATCTCTTTCTCTAGAACATTCTTTTGAGGTCTGCAAACAGTTAGTAGCCGCTAGGGGACAGATCTAGATAAAAGAGTGGATGCAGAAGCAATTCGAAGTACAATTCATGTATTTTTGCCATCGTTGCGATCGACTTTTGACACGGTGCGTTGTCTCGGTAAAAGATCACTTTTTTCTTAATTTATAAACGTTTTTGGAATTTTTTTCTTCAAACGCACTAATAATGCTACATAATATTTGCTACTGAAGGTTCTTCCTTTCTCAAGGTAATCGATGAACAAAATATCTTGCGCATCCCAAAATACGCAGGCCAAAACCTTACCTGCAGGTGTTTGCGTCTTTGGTCGCTTTGTACGATTTTCACCTGCTGCTGTCCACTTAGCTGATTGCTGATTTGGCTCCGGAGTAAAGTGGTGGAATCATGTTTCATCCATTGTCACATATTTACGCAAAAACTATTTGTTGATACGTTAAACAGTCAAACAAAGCTCCGAAACGTAAACGCGTTGTTGTTTTTAATCGACTGAGTAAACGCGGCACCCAATTTGAACACAGCTTTCTCATTGACAAATATTCATGCAAAATGGTGGCTACACTGCCTTCTGATATGTTCAACTCCTTTGCTATTTCACGCAAATTTAATTTACGATCGGCAAAAATGAGTTTGTGGATTTTTGTGCGAGTTTATGTGTTTTCCGGGATAACTGCCGATTTTGGGCGACCTGAGCGTTCAGCAGCATTTGTGTCTGTACGACCGCGTTTAAAGTCAGCATACCACCTCTTAACCACTGTTTCCAACGAAGCAGAGTCCAAATAAAACTGATCAAGCCATTGCTTTGTTTGAACTGTATTTTCTCATCAGAAAGCAACGCTTTATCAACACACAAAATTCAGATTTTTCCATTGTTTTGAAAATTCGCAACAGTAGGTTCACTTAAATAACTGTAATCTGTAAACTAATAATCCGATTGGGTCAAATTTTGTCACATGCCATTTGAAGGTTAGTACTTCATAAAAATCATATGGGTCTTTTTTTATTACTGGCGCCATCTATATTTCGGACCCGGGATTTATTGAGTGATGTGTAATCTACACAAGAATATCATATGGAGGCAGTCGATGTATTAGGTTTCAGGTGGCTTTGAAATAGCTTCTCAGACATTTTTAAATTTCTTTTCTTTCTCAGAAAAGAACACGAAGTTTTACTTATATTTCTTACTAACCCTAACAATAAAAGATTTGTAGATTAAACTGAGACGCAGAAAGAAAACAAGAAACAGAGAAACAAGGTCAGAAACGAAAGTAAGAAAACAGTAAGGGATTTCCTCCCAGATGAAGATGAGACGTGAAACAGCGATATGGTTCATATGGATGACGAAGTTTTAAGAAAAGAATGGAAGCGAAAAAGACAATTTTATTTAGAATTAAAAAAGACAGTTGAAATGTGAGGGAATGACAAAAGGTTTGGAAAATCTGGCACATGACATGCTGAAGGCAAGATGAGTAATATGAAGCATTGAGTAACGATCTGAATTCTTGTAAGTAGATAAGACTGAGTATCAGGAAGATATAGCTACAAATAGGAAGTCGTGAAGAGCCGTAAAATACTCTCCTGATGGGACGCAGAACATAAAGGTAAAAACAAGTAACTATTTGCTTCATAGTACAATTTCTCAACAGCTCCTTTGATTTTCAAATACTTTTATGTAAACAACTGCCCTCCAGCACACTCACCTAGAATAATGGCGCAACACAATCTTCCAAAGTAAATTTCTTATTTTGATTTTATATCAAACTAAGGTAAAATTTTAAAATACCATCATGCATATAAATTATTACCGGTGTCCATCACACTAACATATTGTCATGGGTTTCCTTTTAATGAGTTTTTCCTAGCATGCCACCTGATCCCAGATCTATTCTCTTGAATTCTGTTCCTAAATCCAAAAGAATATTTAACAATGAAATGATTAAAGGAGATACAAGTAGGCATATTCACGTATTCATTTGGGCATTTTTTTTTATCTAGAATTGTTTAAGCTTCTAAGAACAAATTCACAGTTAAAGAAATGTTTATTTAAGACTAAAAAGAATATTAAATATCTTCGAGCAGCGAATTTCAAAGAGGCGCAACGATTTGGCGATTGGCGACAGAACGGAGAACTTTAGAAACAGTTCTTTGATGTTTTACTCTTTCATTAAGAAACATATCTTTGTCGTCTGCCAGTTAAACCTCTTGAAACACTGGAATTAGACCTCACAAAAATATAATACGATTGTATTGATTTTTCAAATCACTTCTAATAACCCATAGCCCAAAACCAGGAGACATTTCTGGAGATTCTAGATGACGCCGAAACCGCCTGTAACGATATTGTTAATATTTTGTCACTGCGTTTATATGGGAAGCCGCCACGAAATATTTGCAAATAGATTTGGTTCAATAAATTTGAGACAGTTTTCATATTAAAATTTTTTTACTAGAATTCATATTACAATTTCTGCTATTGTTATTTTTCACTAGCTCATATTATATTCATCGATTCTGGGCATGACGGTAAACTGCATCCTGCAGCAAGATTGGGAGGTTGTGAGGAGCATGGAACCACCTCTTAATTGTTGTTATTCTCAGGTCTACTCTGACCCGGAGTGGTAGCACCTGTTAGGGTCACAGCTATGGGAAAATAGTTAACCCCCAAACTGGAGTCAAAACATTATGAAAGTATGAAAATACACTTTTATATAAATATATCCATAAAAATAGACTTTTATAGAAAAATATACATTTTTCAAAGAAAAATATTACCAACAATACTTTTTTTGAAGAAAAAATTATTACCATAACACATTTTTGAATACAAAACTAAAAGACATTTTCAGTTTTCTAAAATAAATAAATAAGAACAAAACATTTTCATTAAAATCTTTCTAAATAAACCTTCTCACTATAACTGAAAATTTTAAAAAACTTAAAACCCCACCTTTTGGCATTAAATAACCCACAGAGATTAAACAAAACTCAAATTCAGCTCATATTATATTCATGTCTATGCTATGCTAGATTTTTGTGGACAGGCATATGCGCTGATTCCGTAAGTCTTCGTATTTTTCAGTGATGTTCTGTTTATTTAAACTTCATCCCAGAGAAGGATGTGATCCTTCTTTTCTCTGTATATATGGCCTGTCATATCTAATTTTGCTAAACCCCTTCTTATTAAGTCTTTACAATGTTCTTGCAGTATTATCTTAAGGAAGCGGCCTGTTTCTCCGTTATTCCTTGCCACAGTTGCATGCGATGGTAGGCACAGTCTTTAATCATGGTCTCCTCTATGGGCGGTCTTATTTGGAAGAGATGTCTGCATAGTGTTAATCCTCTCCGGAAAGATTGCCCTGGTGTTATATGGGCCACAGATTTCGTGTATCTTTTCGGTTAAGCTCTACATATTGCATAGTCAGGTCGAGTTTTTTTTCTGAGTTCTTATTGTCGTGTACCCTTCTATCTTAGATGTGGCGGGCTGGCTGTCCCAGGGCAGGTTTTACGCTTTTTTATCTTCATTTGTTTCTTTCTTTGGTTTTTAGTTTGTTGATTTGGTTTGTTTTTTTTCTTTTGGTTTGGTTGATTTGGTTTTCTTTTAGTTTGGTTGGTTTGGTTTTAACTTTTGGTTGGTTTGGTTTTAACTTTTGGTTGGTTTGGTTTTATTTTTTGGTTTGGTTGGTTTAATTTTCTTGTGGTTTGGTTTTATCTTTTGGTTTGGTTGATTTGGTTTTATCTTTTGGTTTGGTTTTATCTTTTGGTTTGGTTGGTTTGGTTTTATCTTTTGGTTTGGTTGATTTGTTTTTATGTTTTGGTTTGGTTTTATCTGTTGGTTTGGTTGGTTTGGTTTTATCTTTTGGTTTGGTTTTATCTTTTGGTTTGGTTGGTTTGGTTTTATCTTTTGGTTTGGTTGGTTTGGTTTTATCTTTTGGTTTGGTTGATTTGTTTTTATCTTTTGGTTTGGTTTTATCTTTTGGTTTGGTTGGTTTAGTTTTATCTTTTGATTTGGGTGGTTTAATTTTATCTTTTGGTCTGATTGGTTTGGTTTTATCTTTTGGTTTGGTGCTTTTGTTTTGTTTCTGTTCGGTAGTACCTGCTTATACTGTAATACACATTTCCTGTTTTACATGTATACTAACTAAAAATATTGAATCTTTCTATACAGATTGTACTCCCGAGGAAATGTGAATTGTCTTAACAAACGAAATTTGTATGAAGCAAAAATCAACCGTCTGATAATGAATAATAAACACATTTTGCAATCATAATATCTGATCTTGAAATAGCATAAGGTACTCTCTTAATCATTTTCTTTTTGCTATTATTTTTGAAAAATTCTCTAATGAAAAAAAACTAGGTACGATATTCCATGGATTTCTTAAATGAAGTATTGCCGTAATCCAAGAAAGTAGAACAGTTGGAAACTGCTACGTCTATGACTACTATGAATAAATATTTGAAGCCAAATCAGGTAAGAACGTGGCTATGTAATTAAATGCTAATTCGTTTCTGTAGCCCAATCGGCGATGAATTATCAATGTCAGATTTTCCAGTGTTGAGTTTTTAAGTCATGGAATATAAGAACGACATAAACGCTTAGATAAAAATACTGAATATTAACTTCCTTTTGTATATTTGTATTTTTCTACAATTTTTTTCTTTTTGTTTATTGGAAGATGATTTCTCGTTTCACTCTTTGTTTCCTTATCAACATTTGCTGTTAATTTTAACCGAGCTTCACTATTTATAACAACTCTTCTAGTTGATCAACTAGAACACGATGTCTGTGTTTTACTAATGTGTTCAAAGTTGATATTTTTTTTCAAAGAGTCCTCGCGTCAAAGTAGAAAACATTCAGTTCATGTTTCTCTGACAACGCCTCTCTGTCAGTTTCCTCTTTTAAAAATTTCCAACAGAAATCAATTTCGTGTTCTTCAAAGAAATAATATCGATTTGCCTTTTTGGTCTTGATAATATCTTTTCCTCTTTGGCTTATGGAACTTTTTTATACACGACTTACAACCCTGTTTACTTTCCGAAACACCTCGCTGGCATCTCTTATTCTTTCTCTTAAAAAGACTGTCATCATGTGACAACAGAACAAAATATCACCTTTTTTATGGCGTTGTAATTACACCAATTTAATGAGATAAGAGGACGCTTTGCACGCATGCGTGGGTTTATGTGAGTGAGTTATCAGGACAGGATTATGTCTTTGTTGTCCATTTTTGCTCATGCCGTACGATGACAAAAGGCGGAAGTGTCTTTTAAATTCCTCCGTTCATATTGCCATTTTACAACAGAATTAAATCTGAAAAAAATCAGACAACGTTTATCTATCTTCAATAAACAAACGGCAGAATTCCTATTTTCATATTCCTGTACTTACAAAAGGAATAAAAAGGTTGAATCGCCGCAAAGCTATGATCAGTTGTATTCGAACTTATCGAAATAAAATCGATGCATAAAGAAATACTGTATGACGCGAAAACATTTGTCATTAAATTATTGCTGATTGTCACTGGAATCAGAAATCATGGTTGCAAACTGTCAAAACTAATTAAAGAAATTGTCTCAAAGATCATTCCAATTCATGACTTAGAACAAATCCTTCCAATTCAATACTTACAACTAAAACTTGTTCCCTACTTTATTTTTTATGGTTATTCAAAAACAAGAGCAAGATTTCTCCGTTGCTGCAAAATTCAACCTATTGTCTCATATCATTGGTGACATCAGATGAGTGCTTTTAGTGTCTTCATTCATGACACAGATCAGAGTTAAAATTCAATTTTCAAAAAGAATCCCATACAAAAGATTAAACAGCAATTTGGGTTTGCTCAGAAAATATTATTTCGACAGGGAGTTTAACAAACGACATCATCACTCGGAAGAGCGAGTCCTACTTTGTTTACTCCTGTTCTAGACTCCTTGGAAAAACATAGGACACAGCCCTGTTAAAAAGAATTCTGACATTAAATTCTTTCTTTTCGTGCTTAAGTTTAGTCAAAAGGCCTACGAATATAAATATCATCAATCTTATTGCCAAGGTAATTTTTTTAATTCCTTATATTTCGTTAACCTGCCTATTAGACACACATATATACCTTGCCCTGACGAGATCTCAGTTAGGGGAAAAACTTATCAACGCTCTATCTCTACTTCGATGTCGAGCACTCTACAACAAAAACCATACTCGTCAAAATACCTTTGTTCAGTAAAACCTTTGGGCTAAACAATATCATAACTTGACTATACAGGGTGTCCATAAAGTTCGTGTGTCCTTTGGAAAAATTTATAACTTTATTTGTATTTGCGATAGAAATAATTTGTAAAAAGGATTAGAAAGAAGTAAATGTATATATTATTTAAGGTTTTATTGAAATCTTATTGAAGTTTCGTCGCTAATACATGACCTTCCAGACCGTCTCGTCCCATAAACAGAGCCTGTCTCTTTAAGTTCTTTCATCCATTTAGCAATCGTATTCCTATGAGGTGGTTCTTTATTGTATTCAATTCTAAACTTTATTTGTACAGCAATAGCAGATTTCAGTTTAGCCAACCAAAGGACAGTTTACTTTTTCTCAATTGAAACCATGGATCAAATTCCTTCTGGAAAAAGGAAAATACTTTTTATAACATATCTAAAAAGTGTTGCAAATTTTGTGGTAAAGAATTATTCAATAACTATATTTAAAACTAGGTACATTAAATTTTATAACATTTTTTACAGATTATTTCTATCTCAAATACAAATAAAGTTAAATTTTTAAACTGCACATGGACTTTATGGATACCCTTTGTGTTTGTGTGTGTGTGTGTGTATGTGTGTGTGTGTGTGTGTATATATATATATATATATATATATATCCGTAGACAGATCTGTTTCACTGTATCACAGCTCATCAGTACGGTTAGACACCGATTGCTTTTTAACCCAGGATTGAAACCGGACTGAATTGGCGTCAGTCTACCTCTGAGCTATGGGCGCTCGGTAGAAGGAGACAGACTTTTTAGCGTGTATATTATCATTATACACGCCTAACAGCTGAGAGTGTTCTAATTCATTGCTGAATGAACGATGCGTATATGCTAAAGTAGCTACTGTTTTTCAAAGTCTACCATTCTTCCTGAGTGCTCAATCAGGGTGTGAGAGCGTATATACATACATATATATATATATGTGTGTGTGTGTGTGTGTGTGTGTGTGTGTGTGTGTGTGTGTGTGTGTGTGTGATTTATTAAACAAGACTAACAAGATACGTTTATGGATTTAAAATTTTTCTAGTATGTGAATATGCGTTTCATTTCTTAGCTTAATGAAAGTAAAAGTGTTGATTTGCTTTCGGCTAATCTATTTGGCATTTTCAAGGATTCTAGTTTATAATACGATAATAGTGTATAAAGTCTATTCTCGACTGTTCAAAAGTTGCTGAATAGGAGACATTCTTAATTTCTGAATCTTAGCATTGTGTACACATTGTACATATTGTGTACGTGCTCGTAATTAAGGCTTGTTTTTTGTTGTTTTTATCACAAGAGCAACCGTTATTTTTAAACGATTTTTTCTACAATCGGAGGTGTAGTCAGAGATGCATATAAATTTTGTGTTCTATGTTTGTGTTTGTTTGGTTGTTTGTCGAGGCTTAACGACCTATCAATCTTTATGGGATTATTTAAGGTCATAACCAATGATTTTGGGTAAGGTTATATATTTTTTACAACATTTTTCTTTTCGAGTATCAAGATTCATTAAGAGCAGGGTCCCCAAGTCCTATCCTTATTATTTAACCCATAAGTGGAGGGAAGGGACGAATTAATACCTTTCCCAAATGTACCAGTGCTTAAGTGAATGCAGGGTATTCAACTGGAATTCGAACTCGGCTCACCGATTTCTCTTTCCGAGCCGATATTCACTGCAACACAACGCACATCCGTCACCATACGCTTACAGCACCTGGTATTCCCAAGCGGTCACCCACCTAAGTACTGACCAGGCTCAACGATGCTTAACTTTGGTGATTGAGCGAGAACCTGTGTATTCAACGTGATAGGCCGTAAGCTCCTGTATTTGTGTATCGAATTTGTAAAAAAAATCAAGTTTGTAACATTTTACAACTAAAAACCAAAATGCCACGTATACAGGACAGTATCGAACCCAGACTTCCCGATTTAAACCTCGCTGTCATCAACGGAAGGAACTATCTTGTGAAACAATCCCCCTCCCCGAAGGTCAATTTTCAACAGATTTCTTCAGTAACACTTTAAATTTTGTGGCATTTGGCGTTGTGGTGCTGTGGATATCGGGTAGGAACGAGAAATCGGAGAACTGATTTCGAATTCCAGTTGAATTTCCTTTACGCACAATTCTAGTCTTTCCTCCAGCTATGGGTTAAATAACATGATAGATTGGGTTCTATTTGGCTGGAAACCGGTCTACCGCAGAAAATGATGACAATCTACTTCAGGAAAATTTTCTGCCCAGTCAGTCTTGTCTCTTTCGAGAAATGATCGCCCAAGCGTGTATCGAGTATGGCACTTAACTGACTGGTAACAAGCATTAATAAAAAAAATTCCAAGCGGCCTTTAACGTGGATGCCGTGAAAGTCACTTCACAAGTAATGTAATCCGAATAATGCCTCACTGTTTTATCCTGCGAACCAGCTTATAACATATTTATTAGTAATTTTACAAGTTTTCTTCAACTTTTTCTCGCTCTCAACATGACGTTTTTAGCCCATCTTTTCGTTGCTAATTCATTGCGAATATTTCAGTGAATCAAATCGATCGCTACATGAGGTTTAGCGGGCAAAAACCATCTGAGTTGCACGTTTAATAATTATGATTCTGAGACAGATAAGTCAGAGGGAGGAAAAGAATATGCTGCGGCTTTAGATATTTGCCAGTACTTCTCAGCGGTCTATCTCGATTATTTTCTCGCCAATTCAACAACAGATGGTCGTGAATATGCAGGCAACCTTCGTTGATCAATTGATTCCAGTCTTCATGTGCGTCAGAGGACACAAATGTCAATAAGGTTTGGCTTGTGCTTTAATTAAAACATTATTTTTAGCTGACGAAAGACACAGGTGCATCAATTTCGTTTTCTCATTAGAAGCTTACTTATCACTATAATAAAAGGGTTTTAATGATGAGAAAACGGAAACTAAATTGATCCTTTTCGTAGATATCTCTGCTGTCGTATATACCCGTGTATAATTCGAGGATTTAGAAAACAAAAGTAAACAATGTACACAAAGCAAAAGTCAATCTTTATATGAGATCATGAGTAAGGATGCAACTTGTAATGAGAAAATAGGGAAGCAGTTCGAATTCCAGTCGAGATCGTTGGATGATGTGATGAAAAATTAGAGCCTAGTTCCATTAGCACTTGCGCACAAATACTTTTGGAAAAGGTATGAATCCACCTCTTCTCCTGCCAAATAGGAGTTAATTAGAATTACCACCCCTCCAAAATTGTCGCAATCTAAAAATATTTGGTTTCAAATAACCTCCTGCAGCTTCTTTTCTCGCACCACCCGCATGTGGAACTCCCTTCCATATACTTGCTTTTCTGACGGCTACATCCTCTAGGAATTAAAATGCAATGTCAATTCCCATCTTTTAGCCACTTGACTTCAGTCCTTTCTACATCACCCCGTGTATCTTGTTCTTTTCTTTTCTCTCTACCTTAGCAACTGTCTTCACACCTGTGTTCACATCCTTCTCTTGCCCTTTCTCTGACACCCCCTGCACCCAGTTCGTCTTTCTCCTCAATCACCTCCTGCCTAAAACTTGAACTCTCTTATGTAGCCCCCTGCACATCAGTGGCGGTACCACCTTGCTTGGTGGGAAAACGATTAAAAAACTTGCAAAAGGTTGTTTTGTTTTGCTGATCAATCTTACCTTTGGTATGTCCGGAGAATATGTCAAATTCTTCAAGCCTTTTTCTTATTTTACTTAAAAATGTAATCATTTTGGTTCTATGTATAAGTGTCCATTTTCTTGTGTTCCTTAATACCTTTTCACATGCTCCATTAATGGTATTTTCAGCATTCTTCTGCTGACTAAAATTTGCTCATTTTCGTGTATTAATTGTCTGGCATTCACTAACATGTGAAAAGATTGATATTACATAGCAGCTCAACCCTTTACGGTATTATTCAGTCAAGTTCCATACCTGATACAATTTTTTTCTGTTATTTAGCTTATAGTTGAAGGGGAAAGTGATAGATTAATACCTTTCTCAAAGGTGTTTGCGCGTAAGTAAATGCAACGAATTCAATTGGAATTCGAACTCGCCTCTCTAATTTCTCCTTCCGAGCCGGTATCTACTGCACCACAACACACGTCCGCTAAAGATTAAACTAATAGTAGTCAATTCATTATAAGGACACATTCAGAATCTGGTGGCCGGGCAGCCAGTGCTGCTGTCGGTTAAAATTTATAAAATCTTCTTAAAACAACTTTTCAGGAAAATACGTATGATACGTTAAAATATAAAAAAAACAATGTGCAGTCCACTAAGTGTATGGACTTATAAGTTAACTAACAAAAGATACTTTGGCAGGATATTCAGAAATTCTTTTAAATGAATCGCTTGGAATAAGAGAAATGCTATTATTGCAAAGATCTCTAGAAAATAACGGTAACCAATTTGATATTTTCACAGTAACAATACACAGAAGTGAGATACGCTTGTTGACGCGAGGCACGAGCTGATACTGGGCGTTCGCCTTGTTTCCCTGACAACAGATTCCATAAATAGTCATTGATGACGCTATTAATTGTCATGGCAAGACCAAATAAAAACATTAATCTGAAAAACTGGGGTCGATCACAACACAAAACCGATCATAAATTAATGGTAACAAACCCAATCTTTACATTAGATCAACATATAGAAAAGTACACATGTAATTATAGATAGATTAATAAAAGAGATTAATAGATTGGTAATGTAATTTATATTGAGAATTGTATGGGAAAAGATATAAACAAACATATCTATTTATCGAAACACACATACAGACAGACACTGGTGCGACGTGTAGATTGTCGCCAGATTATATTTTTAATTTCGCGCATGCGCGTTGTTTCGTTTTGTCCGCTGCAGGGTATAGTAGGGTCCGTCTGTGTTCACTCCGCCAGAAATTTGGAAACGGCATGCTGTACTGCTTGACATTTACTCTGCAATTTCCAATAAAAATATTTTAGATTGTTTTGGGTGTCAATCTGATGACAGTGCAGAGGATTCGGAAAAAGTTTGAAGAGTCTAATGATGATTACGAAGGTAGGGTAGGTCGGGAAACTCACTTTGGTTGTTCTGATAAGAAAATAACTCCAACATTGTTGTGAGGACTCCGGATTCAATACAGAGGCCGACATAAAGTGCCTTGAAAAGGTGATGCCGCCCTGGGTGAAGATAGTCATGACTGTCAGCTAATTTCTGAGACCACATCATTCCTTACATCTGTCCAACTAACTCCCCAGACTGCAACACCATTATTATGTGTATGTATGTATGTATGTATGTATGCCGCATTCACCCTAGTCGGGTTGAGCGGGCTTCCTCCCTGACGGAGCAAGTCTCATTGGGATTTGTTTAAGGGCAGGGTCCCAAGTCCTACCCTGTTATTTAACCCATAACTGGAGGGAACGGACGGATTAATACCTTTCCCAAGGGTACTAGTGCGCAAGTGAGTGCAGTGTGCTCGACTGAAATTGGAACTCGGCTCACCGATTTCCCCCTCCAAGCCGACATCCACCGCACCACAACGCACATCCGTGAACGCTAACAGCACCTGGTATTCCCAAGTGGTCACCCACGTAAGTACTAACCAGGCTCAACGTTGCTTAACTTCGGTGATCGAGCGGGAACCGGTGTATTCAACGTGACATGACCGTTAACATTATTATGTGTAGGGCGCAGTTGAGCAAGAAACCAACAAAACTCTTGTAACACCAAAAATGTATCGAACATAAGGATTCACCAAATTGTTTAAGTTGGTGAATCCTTGCTTTCAGTTCCTCTTTGGAAACTATTCAGAAGAATTCTAAGAGATTCCGAAGTCGTCTGAAGACAGTGGTCAAAGCCAATGCAAATTTTATTGAATAAATTTACTTTACTATTTAAAGATATTTTTGAGGAAATCTTGGTAAATGTATCTGCTAAAACTAAATGTCATTTTTTCATTTTGCATGATTTAGACAATTCATCTATCACATTGTATGTGTGTATATATATATATATATATATATATATATATATATATATATATATATATATATAGTGTATCGAAGCAGCAAATAATTTTCTAAACATGTACTGTTACATATAAGAGACAATGAATGTCTATTATGTTTAATCATGAGCCGTTCTAAACGTCGTATTTTGGCTTTAATTTCAGTTGAAAATAAAGACAAAAATTTTCCAGAAAGCTGTAAGATTCCTTTAATATGTACAATGAGGTTCCATTGAAATTTCTTGGTGCTAGGATCATTTAATATTTATATCATTTGACATTTAGTTTTAGCAGATGTATTTACCAAGATTTCCTCAAAAATATCTTTCAATGGTAAATGATCCTAACACCAAGAAATTTCAATGGAACCTCATTGTACATATTAAAGGACTCTTACATTCTTCTGGAGGATTTTTGTCTTTATTTTCAACTGAAATTAAAGCCAAAATACGACGTTTAGAACAGCTCATGATTAAACATAATAGATATTCATTGTCTCTTATATTTAACAGTATATGTTTAGAAAAAAATATATATATAACTATTATTATAATGACATACTGAAACTTGATAGCTATAGTTTTGGTGTTAAAACGCCATCATCAGGCCTAAACACCGAAACTTTATAGCTATCAAACTACAGTATGTCATAATAATAACCATATATTTATGCTCTAATTTTGGATTGAGCACTTTTTAAAGTAAATATCTAACTATGAAATATACTTCTATTAGTAACTATTTCATATATTCTTCCTCCGTATCCCGTCCAGACCTGGGCGATCATAACGCTACACAAGCCTTTGTAGCTTTTAACCATGTCTGTGATATTACGAGCCCTTACATTCCATGTTCTGCCATCTATTTACCAAAGTTCACTAAGCAGTTTACTCGCCGCTTCCCTCCGCCCTTTTTGCCTTTTAGTATGTTGTGCGTGTTAAATTTTCCTTGCCCTCTTTCCATTTGTAGTTGTCAAGATTTAAGTGTTTGAGTGGGGTTTTATATTTTTACCAGTTAGAACACTAAACTAGGCTTATTTGACTTTGTGGAAGAAGCTTTGTCTGCTCTGCAATTAAAACTGTATCTTGGGAGAGAAGAGATGGATTTGTGCCTTTTCCAAAGGCATTTGTGCAAAACTTAACGCAAGAATCTAGAAGCTACTATCATAGACAATCGCACCTACCTCCTATTAGCATGGACCAGGCTTGCCTCCCAGAGAGTAAAACACGACGCCTCCTTGGTCTCACACTTTCAGCGAACCTGAAGTGGAATGACTAAATCGAATCCATTGCTAAATCCGCTGCCATGAAAGTCGGTTCTCTGTGCAGGGCTCGGAAGTTTTTTCCGTCTGAGTCTATCCTGCACACATATAAATCTACCATCCGCCCGTGCATTGAATACTGCTGCCATATCTGGTCGGGTGCCCCTGCTAATCTCCTCGGGCTTCTCGACAAGGTACAGCGGAGGGTCTGTAATGTGATCGATACCGACTTGGCAGATCGCCTGCAGTCTCTCTCTCTCACCGGCGCGACGTGGCTTCCCTGTGCCTCTTCTATAAATACTTTCACGGCTTCTGCTCCGATGAACTTAGATCACTGGTGCCCCCTAGGTACGAATTTGCACGAGATACTAGATTAGCAACTAGATCCCACCCTTTTACAATGAAATCGATAAAATGTAACCGCAACTTCTGCTTCAACAGTTTCTTCTCTCGCACTTCCCGACTGTGGAATTCCCTTCCACATGATTGCTTCCCCGACGGCTACAATCTCCAGGAGTTTAAATGTAAGGTCAATAGATACCTCCTAACACACTAACTCGCTCCGATTCTTTCAAACACTCTTCCCATCTACCCTAACCTCATCCTCGGTACCCTTACCCATCTATCACCTTTCTTCCGATATTTCCTATATTTAACCACTCCTTCTCTTTACCTTCCCCTATGTAGCCCCATGTGCAATAGTGGCAGTGGAATGCCTTGCTTGGGGTGAAATGATTAAAAAAAAACTTCACTTTCTGCACTGATAATTGTTACACGTTGCGCTAATCCATTTATAAAATCCACAATACTTGTGTACTGTTCAAAGCACATGAATGTATTGACTTGATCCAAGCAAATCCTTCATAACCCCGATTTCTTGATATACAAGAAAAACTCCTTTCTGGTGCTTCACGGTCTTCTTTTGGGAATAGAAAAATCCGTTTTTCTACTTTGACTGGCGTCTATCTGAACTCTCACTCCAAGGACATTTTATGATATGAACTCTCACTCCAAGGGCATTTTATGATATGAACTCTCACTCCAAGGACATTTTATGATAACGGTTGGTCCTACCATTCATTTTTTTTTCGTCTTCAGTTTTAATTTTGACCGTATTTCCCCACCTCTCTCTCCCGTCCACACGTTCTTTTCTTCCTGTACGTACATAGATATTTCTTTTTCTATCTTTCTCCAACTTTCATCTCATATCTTCTATTATTTTCTGTTTTTTTTATGTTCCCTTAATTTTGCTTTGTGTCAGGCAAAACTAATGTAAAGTTTCAAAACGATTATTTCACTCTCACCTCTCCTTTTTAACATCCGAGACAATTAGATCCACTTGAAAAATGAAAAGATCCAAACAAGGTAATTTGTTTTATTACATTTCAACTTGCCGTCTTTTGATTTTAAGAGTTCCCCTTTATTATTTGATAGTTTCCATATTAGAAGATAAACGTTTCACTTCAAAATCTTTATTGTTAACATTTACGCATGCGTACAGACATGGAAGCGATCGGTTCTTAACGAGAGATATTAACGAAACAAAATATTGAATAAACGCTTAAATGAATGCATTTACCAAATTATTTGATTGCCTTAATGAATACTTCTCCATATATATTTTTCGTATTTTTTCTTCTTTTCTTACAATGCTTTAAATAAGCGTCTTTTGCCTTGCCAGGCGAAATTGCTCATGTCCTTCTGCGGGTCTGACGTGTTTGTGTGCCTTTGTGGCTATGCGAATAGGTTTCTGTGTTCATGTCAATGCGGTGGCGTCTGAGATTGTGCACGCTTATGTACATCCACAGGCCAAATTTTTTCTCTTCTTCCTCTCTCGGCCTAAAATGAGCGAATGAGTATATTGAATAGAAATCTTATAAATTACAAAAAGGTGTATTTGGCGACTTAAATTCGATAAACGATAATTTTATATTTCCCAGGAAAAAAGTCTTACAATGGAGTCGACAGCCCCCCCCCCACCACCACCACATACCTTACACACCCTGAACTTTAGCAACCAAATTTACAGTTTACGGGTTTATTTTCTTTTCTGTCTCAACTTGAAGACAGCTAGCCATTTTTTCCAAGATAGTTTAACATTTTTATAAAGATAAAGTTTATACTTTTAACAAAGTTTTTCCCTTAGATTGATATATATGAAATTACTGATTGATATTATATAGAGACGGGGAGGACAAACTGAGATAGAGGAGGGGTGGGAAAACACACAATCGAGAGATGATATGGACCGACTGTGGTAGATATAAATAAAATACGTTTATTAATTATGGACAGATAAGTTTCCAAAACGTAAATGGAATATGAATAAATAGATAACATTATTATATTGCTATTGCAATTTTCATCGACAGTATTGAATCCATAGCAAAATCTACTGCTAAGAAGGTTGGGTCACTATGTCGATCCAGGATGTTTTTTCCACCTGAATCCATCCTGCATATATACAAGTCAACCATCCGTCCGTGCATGGAGTACTGCTGCCATTTATGGTCAAGTGCCCCTGCCG
Source organism: Ascarosepion bandense (assembly GCA_037127315.1). NCBI lineage: Eukaryota > Metazoa > Mollusca > Cephalopoda > Sepiida > Sepiidae > Ascarosepion > Ascarosepion bandense. The sequence goes on from JBBBDQ010001598.1 coordinate 4,638,050, forward strand.
TTCTCCTCAGTGTTCTTGACAAGCTCCAAAGGAGAGTCTGTAATGTGATAGGTACTGATGTGGCGACTCGACTGCAGCCACTTCCCCATCGTCGAAATGTGGCCTCCCTTTGTCTCTTCTATAAATACTTTCATGGCTTCTGCTCGGACGAGCTTAAGTCACTGATGCCTCCTCAACAGGTGTTTACTCGTGCAACCGGACTGGCAACTGGGTCCCACCCATTCACAGTCAGGTTAGCCAAATGCAGACGACAATTCTACTCCTGCAGCTTCTTCTCTCGCACTTCCCGCCTGTGGAACTCGCTCCCGTATTCTTGCTTTCCTGACGGCTACAACCTCCAGAAATTTAAATGCAAAGTCAATACTTATCTACTAACCACTGGACTCTAGCTCTCTCCCCACCCCTGTATAACCTTCCCTTTCTCTCCACCTATGTATCTGTCATCGCACCTGCTTTCTATTCTCCTTTCTAACTAGCTTGTACTCCTCACTCTTTTCTAATTAATCTTTTTACATTTATGTAGCCCCCTGCACATCAGTGGCATTTCCGCCTTGCTCGGGGTGAAATGATTAAAAAAAAAAAAAGTAGTGAATACAATGCTGTCAACATAATGTAAAAAAATGTAACTGTTCGCTTTGTAAATACAGGGTGCGATGGATAAATTGTCATCTAAATGACACAAAAATAACACATCTCATTTTAACATGTATTTACCAAAATTGTACAAAAATATTCTGAAATGCAAAAAGGTAAATTTATTCAACAAATTTGCGATTGGCTTAAGCCACGGCTTCCAGAGGACTTTAGATTCTCCTGCATCTCTTTGTTTAATTTGGTGAATGCTGCTATATTCCTTGCCTTCAGATTATCTTTAATGTGACAAGGAGTTTTGGTTGGTTGGTTGTTTTGTTTTTATGACATATCAACACCTCAGCGGGTCATTTATTGCCAACTAAATTTTTATTTATTTATTGCTGGTAATACCTTTTTCTTTTAACAATTTATTGTTGTTTTTATATAAGTTTTTGTGTCTAGTAATACTTTTTCTTTTCGAGTATCAAGATTCATTGGGATTTGTTTTTTAAGGGCAGGGTCCCCAAGTCCTACCATGTTATTTAACCCATAACTGGAGGGAAGAGACGGATTAATACCTTTCCCAAGGGTACCAGTGCTTAAGTGAATGCAGGGTATTTAACTGGAATTCGAACACGGTTCACCGATTTCTCTTTCCGAGCCGATATCCACTGCACCACAACGCACATCCGTCACGATATACTTACGTATTCCCAAGTGGTCACTCATCTAAGTACTGACCAGGCTCAACGTTACTTAACTTCGGTAAAGGAGTTTTGGTGGTTTCTCGTTCAAATGCGCCCTACACTTAATAATCAATGTGTAGTGTCAAGTGGCCAGATCTACGGGACGATGTGGTCGCAGAAATCTGACAGCCATGATTGGGTTCTCCAGCTTGTGTAGCATGGTGCAGACTTGTTGCCAAGCTAAATGCCTTTCAGTAGCCACTCTCTTCTCAAGGCACTTGATGTAAGTCTCCGTGTTAAGTCTGAGGCCTTTAACAACAAATACGGGAGTTCTTTTCTATCAGAACAATCAAAGTGAGTTGCTGTACCTTCGTAATCACCATTAGACTCGGCCAACTCTTTCCGAATACTTTGCATAGTCCTCAGATTGGCCCCAAAACACTCTGAAGTATTCGTATTGGAGGTTCGGGCGTGAATGCCAAGCAGTACAACATGTCATTTTAGAATATCTTGCAGAGTGAATTGCGTCATGATACTCTTTTTCTCACGTAGTGTCCAACTGACCCTACTATACTGTGTAGTCGACAAAACCAAAAACAAACAGACGTGCACGAAATTAAAATGTACAATGGCGAAAATTTACCCCTCGCACCCTGTAATTTATCAATGTACTCGTATATACTCAGTCCAAATTAATGTATTGGAAAGGCACACTCAAAACCCACTTGCATATTGCACAAGCCTATAATATCTTATAGATAATATATATATATATATATATATATATATATATATATATAGGGTGCGACAGAAATACCTCCCATATAATGGTGTCTACATATAGCTAAAACGTAAGCATTATTTGAAAGGTGTTTCTGACGCACTAATATATATGGAGGTAGACACAATAATGAAAACACCGAGTACTATAATTTTGAAAAATTGTTTAAATTGTTAAAAGCTTGACTATTTTTGTTCGATTTAATATTAGTAGTAATTCATTTTATTTTTTGTTTTTGTTTATGTGTTTTTATTTGTTTTTTTTTGTTTGTTTGTTTTGTAATTTTTGTTTGTGTTTGTTTGTTGGTGTTTTTTTTTTTTTTAGTTTTTATTAATTTTATTTTTGGTGGGGAGGTTGAAATAGTTTTAATTGAACTTTATTAAAATCAAGTCTTTACAATTTAAGAATTGTAAGTGGTCAGCTTCATCATATGGTTCAGGAACTGTTTCCGGGTAGAAATGCCATATTTAGGATGATAAATGCACCCATTTATACTGCTAAAGTTGTAGCTGAATAGGACGAGGAACATTCTAGGGAAGTAGAAAATCTCATGAAAGAATTGAAGACTGTTTTTGCTGGAAAATGGATAAAAATTCTTCGGGAAACAATATAAACTTTGTACGAGTCGATCCCACACAGAATTCAAGCTGTAATGACTGCCAAAGGCGGTACTACCCCATACTGAACTAAGTCTGTTTATATTTCAAGAGTGCATCTTTATCGTGTATGTGTATGTATATAATGTATATAATGTATTGGAGCAGCAGATTATATATATATATATATATATATATATATAATATTAACTATAGCAACAACTATACCAATAGTAAAACTAGTATTAATCAAGCTATAATTTAAATCGTCTTGTATAACCCACCGAGAACAAAGTCGCAGGACAAAAAGGGGAAGCAAAAAAAGAAACAAATGAAGTACATGAACAAAAAGTCAAGCACTCGGAAGAAAGAAAAAAAAACCAAGACGAAAACCCTAACACTAAAGCGCTCAATACCAAAGTAGAGCAAACAAAGACAGAAATCTAAGCAAGAGCCAACAACCGACCACGGTTTCGCCTAACGGCTCGTCAGGGAAATTTCCTTGACGAGCCGTTAGGCGAATCTGTGGTCGGTTGTTGGTTCTTGCTTAGATTTGTCTTTATATATATATATAGAGAGAGAGTCGCCGACTGACGCCATTTCGGTCGGGTTTCAATCCTGGGTAAAAAAGCAATCGGAGTCTAACCGTACTGATGAGCTGTGATACGGCGAAACAGATCTGTCTGCGGATGACAATATATATATAATCTGGCTTTTTTTTCTTATTACAGTAAATGTCATTATTTAGTGAATATTTTAAAGTCAAACTGTATTCCGGCCAACACCTTTTTTTTCTTTCTAATCTAAACAATAGCCATCAAGCCAAGTTGGCTTTACCATTCAACTCAGTTGCTCAATTTCATCAAAGTAAAACACAATTCACCTGTTTAGAAGGTTACATCTCTTGTTTGGACATTTGCTATGTTTATTTGCTCGAAGCATAAAGTAGTTTTTAGCAATTGATTTTTGTTAAACCGATATTATTTCTTATGAACTTTATATTGAGTGGATAAATGTGTTTAAGACAAACTTGGTTTTAAGTAGTTACCTAGATAGCGAAATTAATAAAATAATTTTATACACGTCGCTTTCTACGCAGACAAGGTTATACACTAAATCTAATATTTATTTTAATTCCTCTCTCTCTCTCTCTATATATATATATATATATATATATATATCAGGATTCCTGATAGCAGCAAAGGAACAACATATATTTGTGTCCTCAAGCCTTTCCCTTTTGAGACGGCGCTGTGTTGACTAGGTTACATTTGTCATTCGTGTACATTTGTAGCTAGTCGTTTTTCAACGTTTACCGTGTCTAGTAGTGAGCTAGTTAAGAAGTGTTCCGTCTAACAACGGCAGGGTATTCATATCGAGAACAGGAAGAGATTATGATAGTAGACGCGAGGTTACACGGCTGTATAACATTGCGTTTCCGGATCTAAATCAGTAGAGTCATTCAACCTTGGCTGCTGTTTATCGTTGCGTTTGTGAGACAGAATCCGAGGCACCACAAATTATAGATCGAGGAAGTCTGAGGTTTTCTACAGGCTGTGGGAGACGATCCAAGTCTCAGCACACGTCAAGTAGCCCTAGCATATCGTGCATATCATTGTACAGCATGGAGAGTACTTGAAGAGCAGCTCCTGTGTCTTTATCATTTTTTGCCAATGGTATATTGCACAAACTGCTGATCCGTTTTTTTTTGTTTTGTTTTGGTTTGTTTTTTTTTGTTTTTGTTTTTTTTTTTGCCAATGGCATAGTGCACAAACTGCTGATCCGTTGTTTCCCTTCAGTTTTTGTTTATTGATCAAGCAAAATTTGGAAAAGATGATGAATAAATAAAAATTAACAAACATGTGTAGGCGGATCGGAAATCCCATGGTACGATACATGTTGCACACCAGCATCAGTTTACGATTAATGTGTGAGCTGGAATTGTAGGTGACAGTCTGGTAGGTCCATATGTCCTCCAGTACGTCTTACAAGAGCTGTCTATATAGATTTTATTTCGAACACACTTACACACCTTCCAGGGGATATACTACTGCTAATACAAAGACGCATGTGGTTTCTACATAATGGGGCTCCAGCACATTTTAGTCACATTGTTCGCGATACACTGGCTGACATGTTTCCATATCCTGCACGTTTCCTCGACCTCAGTCCTTTCGATTCTTATCTTTGGAGCTACCTAAAACAATTGGTTAATAAAGAAGACATTAATAATTTAGAGAAGCTTTCTCAACGTGTCAGGGAGGCCTACGAAACTATTCAATACCGTGTTAAAGCATTTGAAATGGTCCGCTAGTTAATGATCCGCCAGGACATGCGAAGCAAGCGGGGGCATTTTGAACAGTTGTTGTGTCGAGGTACAACGATGTCGTTTTTGGACAGCTATTTATATAAACACTAGCAGTATAGCCCGGCGTTGCTCGGGTGTAATGAAAGCTTGAAAACTAATCCATGGTCCTGGAGCTCAGACTCTTTGGACGTTGGCACAAAACACTAAAAAGCAATAGTTGTTTCCAGTTAAAGTGAAACCACAGACTGAAAGAAAAATGAATGTATGTAAGTCAAATTTTGATTTCCTGGTATCGATATCAAATACGTTTTTTTTGTTGTCATAAACTGAATTTTGAAAGCTAAAAAGTCCTCTGAGTAAATGGTATCATGGCTGAGACTAAGAACTACAATTATACCTACTTAGAGCCAAACCCGAAGCAAAAACTAAAATAAAAGGACTGAAAAAATACAGGCAGATAAACAGACACACACACAAACATCTTGCCTTTTATATCTATATATATTATTGATTTTCTGCACTATTGTAAGAACTACAACCTTGAATATTCTGAATATCGTTTCTTATGTCTTTGTGTATGAGTGTATCAAATTTGATTAAAATCGGACCACTCCTTCTATAACCCGATTTTTTCGATTATCGATTTTCGATATTTATCTGGGCTTTCTCGACACAAAACCCAGCTAAGAACACTCGCAGACGCTTATAGTACAACTGTGTAAATTTTCAAAAAAATCCGTTCAGCCGTTTCGGAGTCTATAGGTAACGGACACACACACAGACACACACACATATACACACACAGACAAAGTTCCATTTATAAATAATTTTAGATTTTACCTTGTTTTGGAGTAAAGAACCCGCCCCCAAGATCTGTGAAAGTATTTTTGATATATCCTGTATATGTCTGCCTTTCGTCTACGTTTAGAATATTGCTGCAATATCAAAAGATTTATCAGCAGTATTATTGATTCTGATCTGGAGGCTCGGCTTCAGTCACTTTATATGTCCAGTCTTTGAAATAAAGACATTTAGCTGGGTCTTGTGTTGAGCCGTAAATGGTCGAAAACATAGTTCCAGATGTAATCTAAGTAAAATAGTTTTGTTTTCGATTTCATCTGAGCTTGAACGGGGAATTATCTTAAACAAAAAAAAAATCACTATTCTTTACTAAATGTTCCAAGAAATTGCCCTTTGGATAAACCTTCCCAAAACAGAAATGGATCTGGAACTGAACTGAAAGCAGTGATGGCACACATCCTGAATCCATCACAAATATTCAGAATGTGGAATCAATAAATCCTAAATGCTTCAAGTAACTCCGTTTATGGATCAGTTTGGCTGATGCAATTTTCTTTGAGAGCAACCCACTGCGCTATCTTGGCATCACTTTTTTAATCGATATTAAGTGGAACGATTACCTCAAATCTATAGCTGCATCGAAGATTAAAAAGTTGGGTCTCTTTGTGCGACCAGAAAGTTTTTTTCTCATTAGAATCCATCTTGCACGGTTATAAATCTACCATTCTTCCATGCATTGAATACTGTTGCAATATCTGGTCGGGTGCTATACATCTCGAGATTCTCGACAAAATCGAAAGCCGAATCTGCAATGTAATCGGTCCTGCCTTGGCATCTCGACTCAAGTCACTTTCTCACCGACGTGACGTGGCTTCTCTCTGTCTCTTCTACAAATAGTTTCATGGCAACTGCTCTGATAACTTTTTTCGACCAAATTAAAATAAGCGTGCTACTAAATTGACATTTAAGTCCCTCCCTTTTATTATTGAAATAGTTAAATATAACCATAGTTTCTACTCCAGCAGTTTCTTATCTCGCCCTTTTCCAACCATGGAACTTCCTTCCGTTCACTTACTTCCCTGATAGCTAAAACCTCCAAAAATTTAAATGCAATGATAATTGCTGTCTGTCTTCTATCTTGTTGAATATCGTTCATCTTTCTTCCTTTCCTCAAACCTTGTACTTAGTTTTTTTCTCACTGTTTCCCTCTGCGCATTAGTGACGGTTCAGCCTTGCTTGCTGTGAAATGGTTAAAATTTGTTATAACAAATTTAGTATAAAAGATAAGGAAGTTGAGCCCAACATAGATTCCGCTGAGGGATCTTTGGTTCAACATCAACACCGTAAGATGCTGCTGCTTCTGTATATATCGTTTTCGTTCAAGATGTAGGCGATCATGGACCTCAACTTACCTTCTATCCGTTGTCGCTCTTAACTTTTCCTCTTTGTATCTCTCTCAAACACCGCTACATCATCCACTTCCTCAAGTCCATCAATTATATCTAGTGTTGCTTGCCCCTGTCTCTATATCCTTCAATGTCCTGTGAGTATTAGATTCTCCAAGCTCTCATTCTTCTTTTATGTGCCATGTTCTTTCAGGACGTAGGCGATCATGGCTTTCCACATCTCCCTGTCCCTGGTGGCTCTTAGCACGCTTTCTCCTGTTGCACCATGTAACCCTCGTTCCGTCATACACCTGATCAGGTCCTTCAAATATGTTATCTGCTGCCTTCCTCTGTCTCTTTTTCCCTCTATCTGGCCTGTTAGTAACAGGTTCTCCAAGCCCTTCTTCCTCATCGCATGTCCCAGGAACTTCATCTGTCTCTTCCTGATGCTCAGTATTAATTTCCTTTTCATCTCCATCCTTTCTAAAACCTCGTCATTGCTCACATGTTCGGTCTATGATACCCGCAGCATCCTTCTGTAGAACCACATTTCAGCTGTTTCAAGTTTTTCCTTCATCTTCGAAGATATTGTCCAACATTCACTGCCATATTGAAGAACCGACATCACATAGCAATCCAGTACTTTCCTTTTTGTTTCTAGTGAAATTGTCCTGTTTCTTAATACTTTACCCAACTTCTGGAATGCTTCTTTCGCTATGCCAATTCGCCTTCGGATCACAGTGTCACACTTTCCGTCTTCTATTAAAACACTTCCTAGGTATTTACATTTCTGTACCTGCTTGATTTTAGAGTCCCTCACCTGTAATTGGCATTTTGGGCTGCCCTTTTTGCTGATGACAATGCATTCGGTTTTCTTGCAGTTTATTTGTAGTCCTTTCTTGTCACTCTCTTCAGCTAACTTCTGTAGGGGGTCTTTTAGTTTCCTTTCTGTGTCTGCTATCAGCACTGTATTATCTGCGTACCTTATATTGTTTAAATTGTGGCCTCCGATGATGGATCCTGGCATAAATTCTAGGGTTCTCAGAATAGTCTCGCTATATTTTGAGAATCTAAACTATTACAAACGAAAAAAGAAAAAAAAACAGTTTAAATCTATAGGTACATAAAAAATATGGAATATAATAAGGGTTTTCCAAGAGAAGTAAACAAAGAAAGTTAATGGCGAAAATTAAAGAATTACAAAACAGAGAAACTCCAGAAAATAGCTATGTTGAAAACAAATGGAATTCGTGGAAGAAATTAAAAGCACTGCACAGAAGACTAGCTCATCAATGTTAAAACTATTTGAAAAATAGAGAAGTCTTAGAACGGATAACCAGAAGCAGAACAACCAACCTTCAAAAAGACGCTGATAAAGGAACCAAGGTGAACAATTACAGATATATCAAAGCTCAGTAATGCAGTCTCCGTCCCCATTTTACCAGACGAGTGATAAATTGATATAATACATCAACGGATGTTCACTGACTCTATTTTTATCAGTGGCTTTGCTGAAGACTAATGTCAGAAATAATTATATATGAAATTTTAACAAATACAAGATTACTTCTACTCTCACATAACAGCGCCTTATTGTATGATTGATATATATATATATATATATATACACACATATATATATATACACACACACACACACACACACATATATATATATATATATATATACACACACATCTGAATGTAAAAACTTACACTACACCTCTTTATATATGTATAATGGTAAGGACATCTTTGTTTTCTTCCTTAATCATTTTACCCTAAGCAAGGCGACAGTGCCATTAGAACGCCGTGGGTGGGTACAGGGAGTGAACGCGAAAGAAGATTGAAAATGGGCAGAATTGAGGAAAAGACGAAAAGGAACAAACTTTATAAGACTGATTTCAAAATTTCTGATAAGTCTATGCCACAAATATCTCCAGTTACTTCTATCTAGTGCAACCCGGTCAAAGTTAGTATGAGGCACATTGACAGCTGAGAGGTCACTCTTTAGCTGGTCTATATACCTGAGCCACGGCTGTCCAACATTCGTTTGTCAACTGTGAAACTGACTATATATGAGGACCTCAGATATTCTGTTTTCAGGAATAACATTGATAGAACATGACCAAATAGCAAAGTTGTGACCACGTCAGGAAAGTTTTAATTCCACTAATGTTTTGAGTTTTTTTGTCTTCATTTTCGATTATATTTTCCAGCATTCACTGCCGTATTGAAGAATAGACATCACATAGCAATCCAGCACTTTTTTCTTTGTTTCTAGTGAAATTTTCTTGTGTGTTAAATGTGGTTCTACAGAAGGATGCTGCGGATATCGTGGACTGAGTATGCAAGCAACGATGAGGTGTTGGAAAGAATGGCAACAAAAAGGAAATTAATACTGAGCATCAGGAAGAGACAACTGAAGTTCCTGGGACACGCAATGGGGAAGGAGGGCTTGGAGAACCTGATAATGACTGGCCAGATAGAAGGGTAAAGAGGCAGAGGAAGGCAGCGGATAACATATTTGCAGGGCCTAATCAGATGGATGACGGAACGGGAGTTGCCAGGAGTAACAGGAGCAAACATACTAATAGCTACAAGGGATAGGAAGACGTGGAGAACCATGATCGCCAACGTCCTGAAGGGACAGGGCACATAGAAAAAGAAGAATGCTGCGAGTTGATATGCTGTAATAAATATCGGCTCGGAATGAGAAATCGGTGAGCAGAGTTCGAATTCCAGTCAAAATCGTTTTATTTACTTAAGTACAAATAACCTTGGGAAAGGCATTAATATATTTCTTCTCCCTCCAATTATGGGTTGAATATCTGGACAGATTGGGTTATATAGCCTTGGTTGGCAACCAGTCTATCGCAGAAAAAGTCGCAAACTACTACGCATTTTCCGACATGTGGCAAAACAAAACTCAAAGAAGTTGTAAAAATCTATGCCATACAATCTTTCTACGCTTTTTCAGTTATGAATCGAATGAGACATGATCGCCCAAATTGACTGACACTATTTTTAGTGTTAGATACGTTTGAGTTGGCATTCCTTTTTTTTTTTCGTTTTTTTCTTCAATTTTTTTTCTTCAATTTTTTTTTCTTCACTTTTTTCAATTTTGTTTTTTTTTTCAAATTTAAAAAAAAAATTTTTTTTCTTAAAATATATCATAATTTTTCGTGTCAAAGTTGTAAACGAAACGTTTCGACACACAATGCGGGGTTCCAATTCCAGTCGGTTTCTTTATATTCACTTACGTGCAAATACACTTTGACAAAGATAAGACTCCATCTCTTCTCCCCAAAACTATGGGCTGACTAGTGGAACTTGTATCGGTAAATCATTATTTTCTCTTAAATAATTGCAATATAACAAATTTTTATGGCCTTAAAAAGGTCGACAAACTGTAAAACGAGAAAAATTATAAGTGTCCCTATTGTTTAAATTTTTCTTAATCCTTTATTGTTGCTTGTATGCTCTGTCCATGATATTCTCAGTATTTTTCTGTAATATCAACATTTCTGCTGTCTTATGTCTGATTTTCTTCTCTGAAGAAATTGTCGAGCATTCATTGCCATATATACGGTTGCTATCACAAAATTGTAGTGTTCTTTTTTGTTTCTAACGAAATTTCCTAACTTAATATTTCAAACATTTAGAAAGCATATTTAGTTTATTGCAAAATAACTTTCAGTTTCTGTGTCGCATTTTCCGACATGTGGTAAAACAAAACTCAAAGAAGTTGTAAAAATGTATGCCATTCAGTCTTTTTACGCTCTCCCTTCTTTTTTACTCGTGATGCGCATAACATTTTATTCTTAGTATTCAGAAGCTGAGTAAAGTAATAACACACAGGAAAATTTCACTAGAAACAAAGAAAAGAGTGCTGGATTGCTATGTGATATCAGTTCTTCAATACGGCAGTGAATGCTGGACAATATCATCGAAAATGAGGACAAAACTGTGGTTCTACAGAAGGATGCTGCGGATATCGTGGACTGAGCATGCAAGCAATGATGAGGTGTTGGAAAGAATGGCAACAAAAAGGAAATTAATACTGAGCATCAGGAAGAGACAACTGAAGTTCCTGGGAAACGCAATGAGGAAGGAGAGCCTGGAGAACCTGATACTGACTGGCCAGATAGAAGGAAAGAGAGACAGAGGAAGGCAGCGGATAACATATTTGTAGGGCCTGATCAGGTTGATGGCGGAACGGGGGTTGTGAGATGTAACAGGAGCAAACATAATAAGAGCCACAAGGGATAGGGAGATGTGGAAAACCATGATCGCCTACGTCCTGAAGGGACAGAGCACATAGAAGAAGAAGAAGATTCACACCGCGATTCTATGTTTCGTTTATCAGCTCGCAAACCGGTTGGCTTTACGCATGACAATAAGATAACCTTTTATGTTGAGATGCAATCAACGGAAAGTATTGCCTCTTTAGAGAAATTGGAAGCAACTAATTTAAAATGGTTAACTAATTACCAGTGCAAATTTGGTTAACTTTAAGAATTCAAAGTAGTAGTATACTAGAAATGGCAGAGAGTAACATCCGCAAGTAAGGCTCTGGAATTGTAAACGAGAACAAATTTTATATTTTTGTTTTGTTTTAAAAAATAAAAGCAGGAAAATATTTAAAAACTCAAATCGAATCTAATTCCTTAGATCAAATATTATTCTAATACCATGGCATTTTAGTACTTGCATCCTCCTCTTGATTGTTCTGATCACAATATTTCAAACATATGACAATATATTCATTACCTTTCTGTTGACTTAGCCTCTTTTTTATTTCTAGGTTAGCCTATTTTTTTTTTATTTCTAGGTTAGCCTATATTTTTTTGTTTCTAGGCTAGCCTATATTTTTTTATTTCTAGGTTAGCCTATTTTTTTATTTCTAGGTTAGTATATATTTTTTAATTTCTAGGTTAGCCTATTTTTTTTTATTTCTAGGTTAGCCTATATATTTTTATTTCTAGGTTAGCCTATTTTTTTATTTCTAGGTTAGTACATATTTTTTAATTTCTAGGTTAGTATATATTTTTTAATTTCTAGTTTAGTATATATTTTTTAATTTCTAGGTTAATATATATTTTTTAATTTCTAGGTTAGCCTATTTTTTTTCTAGGTTAGCCGATTTTTTTTTATTTCTAGGTTAGCCTATATTTTTTTATTTGTAGGTTAGCCTATTTTTTTTATTTCTAGGTTAGCCTATATTTTTTTATTTCTAGGTTAGCCTATTTTTTTATTTCTAGGTTAGTATATATTTTTTAATTTCTAGGTTAGCCTATTTTTTTTTATTTCTAGGTTAGCCTATATATTTTTATTTCTAGGTTAGCCTATTTTTTTATTTCTAGGTTAGTACATATTTTTTAATTTCTAGGTTAGTATATATTTTTTAATTTCTAGATTAATATATATTTTTTAATTTCTAGGTTAGCCTATATTTTTTTAAATCTAGGTTAGCCTTTTTTTTTCTAGGTTAGCCGATTTTTTTTTATTTCTAGGTTAGCCTATATTTTTTTATTTCTAGGTTTGCCTATTTTTTTATTTCTGTTGACTTAGCCTGTTGGGTTAGCCTAGTTTCAAAAAAACAAAATGATGTCGATTTAAAGAAAATATTTAAGCGTACAACTAAATAAATACCTGTATCCAGATTGCATTCATTTTTGTACATGTGACTATGAAAATGATCGAAATTGTGTGTTTTGCTAACTTTGTTGGGCGTTCGCTCACGTGCTCAAGCCTCGATGATTCTCTATGCACCATTGATCACCGAGTGGATATTTGATCTCTAAATGGTGACCAGCATATTAAAATAATTGTGAAAGCATGCCTAGAGTTCGTGCATGTTTATTTCCAGCCCTGGTGCTTGGCGGCGGAATTTGTCGGTGCCGGCGGTAGAAATGGTCCAAACCAACTTTGACGTAATCCCCTTACAGTCTTCATTGTCTTTCCTTGGCGCAGTTGCGACAAAACACAAAAAGGATCAGATTTCCTCCTTCGTCTGGCTCATCGACTCCTTTCATCACAATTAAAAATAAAGTCAAATAAGAATACTAGAAGAGAAGAAAAGGTGTGAAAAAGAGGATAGAAATATTGGCGTTTTGTGGGAGAAGCGGGAGCAGAGTGCGTCAAGAGAAGAGGGTGTCAGTGGTGACAGAAGAAACCTTAGAGACTGAAAACTGTCTGTATGAGTCACTCTTGTCATATGCTTAAGACAAAAGCAATCATTTGGAAGCCATAGCTAGTTTCTGTTGATGGTGAGGAGCTTTTAAGGGAGAGGAGAAACAGGAGACTGACAGAAAACAAAGACAGACACGACAAAAAAAGCGACATTGGAGACGTTGTTCTTTTCCCGTTCCTCGTTTTTTTTTTGTTTTTTTGTTTTTTGTTTTTTGTTTTTGTTTTTGTTTTTTTTGTTTAGCACAGATTTACCTAATTACGGGATGTTTGATTAGCAGCGGATACCCCTGACCGTATCGCTGATAGACGCTATTTATTTCTTTCTTTACTTGTCCAATTTGAAATCGTCTCATTTTAATATTTCCTTCGAGGATATAACTATTTTTCCTTTTTTTTACGACTGAGTGGTTCGTACATTTAAAAATAAGGCAAAGATAATTATTATTGAAAACACTGTTTTGCGTTTGTCAAATGACTTGACAAGACATGGCTGTTTGCGTGTGAGTGAAAGAAAGCATAAAAGAGCAGTTGGATTTTTTTTTTTTTTTTTTTTAGTGCCGACAACAATTTTGTGGCCCGAAGTCAAATTTGTTTGTACTTAGTTCAAACAGCGAACTTCCCCACTCCTCTTTTCTCCATGTTCATCTATTCTTCAGAACCTGAGCGTCAATGGTTCTCCACGCCGTCTTGACTTTAGTCTTTAATAGTTGCTTAACGGCTGTGTAAAGTTGAAACACCGGTTCCTGCACGAATACTGAAGATAAGCAACATCAAACTTGGTCAGTACCTAGATGGGTAACCGTTTGAGAATACTAGGTGCTGTAACTTGGGTGTGCGGCTGGGGTAATGGATAATGGCTAGAAATTGTTAGTAAGGATTTCCACTGCGTTCGTTATATTCACCTATGAACAAATACCCTTAGGAAAGGCATGAATCCATCTTTATTTCTCTCTCACCTATGTAGCTCGAAACCATTATTACCAGCCGAAGCTATAGAACCCAATATCTCCTATTTAACCCATAACCGGAAGAAAGAGACGGATTAATACCTTTTCCAAGGGTATTTGCAAATGGAATTCGAACTCATATCCTGTCGGATCATAACTTCCTGATCAGACTGTTTTTTTGTTTGTTTTTTTTTTTACTTTCATAAAAAAAAATGACTGTCTTAGATTTTCCGTCGGCTTAGACCCTTTAGGGGTAGTTCCCACGTTTAAAAGTCTTTTCAGTTGTCTCTCTTTACCAACTTTTGTAAAATATCAAATCTTTTGAATATAAGCCCACAATTGGTTTATCAAATAGACGACCTTAATGTTATCTGCCGTAGGTAAAGATATTTATCAGACATTTAAAAATAAAGACGGTCAGAGAGAAGTCGGAAGAATATAAATGAAGGGTTTAATTTTTAATATTTTTTTTTTTAATCGTATCACCCCGAGCAAGGCGGTAACGCCACTGATGTGCATGGGGCTACGTAATAGTGAAAAGATTGGAAAAGAGAAAGCCGGAAACCACATCCTAAACAGGGAACAAGGGATGAGCCTCTTAACCTGTTCAATAGACGTGGGTGGAGTGTGAACCGGGCGATAGATGGATCTGTCTACTCCAATTAAAAAAAAAAAAACAAAGTGAGAAGATTGAAAAAGAGAAAGCCGGAAACCACATCCTAAACAGGGAACAAGGGATGGGCCTCTTCACCTGTTCAATAGACGTGGGTGGAGAGTGAACCGGGCGATAGATAGATCTGTCTACTCCAACTGAAAAAAAAAATGAGAAGATTGGAAAAGAGAGAGCTAGAAACCACATCCTAAACAGGGAACAAGGGATGAGCCTCTTCATTTATTCAATAGACGTGGGTGGAGAGTGAACCGGGCGATAGATAGATCTATCTACTCCAACTGAAAAAAAAACAAAGTGAGAAGATTGGAAAAGAGAGAGCTGGAAACCACATCCTAAACAGGGAACAAGGGATGAGCCTCTTAACCTGTTCAATAGACGTGGGGGGAGGCATCATGCTAATAAAAAGAAGTAAATTTCTGAAAAGTAATTGAAACTCACCTGAAGTGAGCTGAATGTCTAATGCTCCTCATGCCAAAAACATTTCAACCGAGCTTCTCTACGGCATATGATTACATTTAATTTATTGTGTTCCTCTCGAAATTATATTCAAACTGGGGTCATCAGGAGAGAATGTGAACCGTTTCGGGGCCTTCTTCTCTTAAAAAAGAAACCTAGTGTATGTTACAAAAATTGGTCCTTATGTATAAATGTAGCACATCAAATTACAATAGGCAGTGTCTTACCTACGTGCCAGCAAGCATCATATCAAGGCATCTATCCCCCAGAACTATAATATCTACTGAGTGGGTTTCGCTAACTTGCTGTTAAGGTTTATCTGACCAGCCAGACATAGTGGATGCTTTTATGGGAATAGGAAACATAGCTCATCTATCCAACACCAATAAGAGCCTGAATCTCTAAACTGTTCAAAGTAAGAGAATTTAATATGGAATTTAAATATTGCTAGATGAAATGTATTCCTATAGAAAAACGCATACGTACCTGCCTGTCAGAGAGGGATCATCTCTCGGTTGTGTCTCTGTCTTTGAATAGAGTGCGGGTCAGTTGTGTCTCTGTCCGAGGACAGTTATGCTTCTGAGAAAAATAAACCCTGAGACGTGCCCGGTCTTAGAGAAGAGATGACTGAGACTGAACCACCCCATTGCACTAAAGAGGTGGATCGGTGGTCGCCACCAAGGCCAGTGGGGTCGGGGCAATGTCTGCCCCTGGTTCGAGCGTACGCGTTCGGGTTCCCCACCATAAACTCGACTTTGTGTCGCATCACGTCTCCGTTGCGAGACGAGGTAAATGTCTATGGAAGGACGCATTGGCTGTGTTCAAACGATGTACGTACTAGTTCTAATATTTTACACAATTTCGTAAATTCATCGAAAATCAGTTTTTTCTTTTCCCCTTTGAAGTTCTGCATTTTAAAAGGTGTATTTCATAGAGATAAGTATAATAACTCTGATCTTTCATAAGAAGAGAGATTACTTTAAAATTCTTTCAAAATTGGATGAATTAAAGAAAAAAAGCTTTTAACAACAGTAACTACAAAATTTGGAGGAAAGAAAAAAAAGCCACTTGGAATGAGATAACATAGAAGAGTAACTTCTAGTGTCAAATAAAACTGATGTACTTATTTCTTGTATTTCTTGAAAATAGACGTGGGTGGAGTGTGAACCGAGCGATAGATTGATCTATCTACTCCAATTGAAAAAAAACAAAAACAAAATGAGAAGTTTGGAAAAGAGAAAGCCGGAAACCTCATCCTAAACAGGGAACAAGGGATGAGCCTCTTAACCTGTTCAATAGACGTGGGTGGAGTGTGAACCGAGCGATAGATAGATCTATCTACTCCAATTGAAAAAAAACTAAAACAAAATGAGAAGTTTGGAAAAGAGAAAGCCGGAAACCTCATCCCAAACAGGGACAAGGGATGAGCCTCAATTCGTTCAATAGACGTGGGTGGAGGAACTGGCGATAGATAGATCTATCTACTTCCAATTCAAAAACAAAGGGAGAAGATTGAAAAAGAGAAAGCCACTTGGAATGAGATAACATAGAGGAGTAACTTCTAGTGTCAAATAAACTGATGTACTTATTTCTTGTATTTCTTGAAAATAGACGTGGGTGGAGGTAAACCGGGCGATAGATTGATCTATCTACTCCAATCTAAAAAAAAAACAAAGTGAGAAGATTGAAAAAGAGAAAGCCACTTGAATGAGATAACATAGAGGAGTAACTTCAGTGTCAAATAAAACTGATGTACTTATTTCTTGTATTTCTTGAAAAATAGACGTGGGTGGAGTGTAACTGGCGATAGATTGATTCATCTACTCCAATTCAAAAAAACAAAAGTGAGAAGATTGAAAAAGAGAAAGCCACTTGGAATGAGATAACATAGAGGAGTAACTTCTAGTGTCAAATAAAACTGATGTACTTATTTCTTGTATTTCTTGAAAATAGACGTGGTGGAGGTGTAAACCGGGCGATAGATTGATCTATCTACTCCAATTCAAAAAAAAAACAAAGTGAGAAGATTGAAAAAGAGAAAGCCACTTGGAATGAGATAACATAGAGGAGTAACTTCTAGTGTCAAATAAAACTGATGTACTTATTTCTTGTATTTCTTGAAATAGACGTGGGTGGAGTGTGTAAACCAAGTGATAGATTGATCTATCTACTCCAATTCAAAAACAAAGTGAGAAGATTGAAAAGAGAAAGTCACTTGAATGAGATAACATAGAGGAGTAACTTCTAGTGTCAAATAAAACTGATGTACTTATTTCTTGTATTTCTTGAAAATAGACGTGGGTGGAGGAATCAAGGATAGGATTGATCTATCTACCTCCAATTCAAAAAAAAAACAAAGTGAGAAGATTGAAAAAGAGAAAGCCACTTGGAATGAGACAACATAGAGGAGTAACTTCTAGTGTCAAATAAAACTGATGTACTTACTTTTTGCATTTCTTGAAAATAGACGTGGGTGGAGGGTAAACTGGGCGATAGATTGATCTATCTACTCCAATTCAAAAAACAAAGTGAGAAGATTGAAAGAGAAAGCCACTTGGAATGAGATAACATAGAGGAGTAACTTCTAGTGTCAAATAAAACTGATGTACTTATTTCTTGTATTTCTTGAAAATAGACGTGGGTGGAGTGTAAACCGGGCGATAGATTGATCTATCTACTCCAATTCAAAACAAAGTGAGAAGATTGAAAAAGAGAAAGCTACTTGAAATGAGATAACACAGAGGAGTAACTTCTAGTGTCAAATAAAACTGATGTACTTATTTCTTGTATTTCTTGAAAATAGACGTGGGTGAGTGTGAACCGGGCGATAGATTGATCTATCTACTCTCCAATCTAAAAAAAAACAAAGTGAGAAGATTGAAAAAGAGAAAGCCACTTGGAATGAGATAACATAGAGGAGTAACTTCTAGTGTCAAATAAAACTGATGTACTTATTTCTTGTATTTCTTGAAAATAGACGTGGGTGGAGTGTGAACTGGGCGATAGATTGATCTATCTACTCCACCCAAAAAACAAAGTGAGAAGATTGAAAAAGAGAAAGCCACTTGAATGAGATAACATAGAGGAGTAACTTTAGTGTCAAATAAAACTGATGTACTTATTTCTTGTATTTCTTGAAAATAGACGTGGGTGAGTGTGAACCGGGCGATAGATTGATCTATCTACTCCAATTCAAAAAAAAACAAAGTGGAGAAGATTGAAAAGAGAAAGCCACTTGAAATGAGATAACATAGAGGAGTAACTTCTAGTGTCAAATAAAACTGATGTACTTATTTTTGTATTTCTTGAAAATAGACATCAACTGAAGCTACAAAGAAACTACACAAAAGATAATTATCAGGTGCAAATCAAAGAGGAAAGAAAAATTTAAAGCAATAACAAAGCTTGAAGGTTATATTCAATCTTTAGTAAACAACAGAACCCAAATATTTTCATTCTTTTTTTTATTCTTCTCCGATGAGTTATTGCATAAATTCACTTATTGTGTGAATAGTGTCGATTTTATAAAAAAATAATATTCAGATAAGAAAGAAAACTAAAAAGAAAGCACTCAAAACGGCAAGATAAAATTATTAAAATTTCAGATGACAAGTTGCGAAAAGCGAGTTAAATATACATAGGTTGGCTGATGTAGTTGTGGAAACAAATCTTATGTGTTTTATGTTGGTTTGTCCGCAGGCAGACAGTGATAAATAGCTGATATAACGCCAGTGTCAAGACAGCTAATGTCTTCATCTTCTCTGTGCAGCCGGTCAGTTTAATTTATATTTCGCGTGAGCATGGTTTTATGTATGTGTGACACCCGGCAACCATATGTGTGTACACCACTATTGATGCATGTGACTGAGTTAGAGTGGGATCTAGTCAGGCATTGGATGGGAAGATAAGCAAAACGTAGATGAAGCGTGTATATAATCTTGATCTCTACACAAGACTGATCAGAAATTTACGATCACAAATCAATAATTGAGATCAAATTATATATGAATATACAGTATATATATATATATATATATATATATATATATATATATATATATATATTGTGTGTATTTTAGCAGCATTTTTTCATTGATGTAGGTTTCGTTAAATAATATAGACAAGTTTTATCTATTTATTTTATGCAGGATCCTTTCGTATAGTCTGATAAGCTTGATAGTACTATCGTTAAAAGACGACAAGAAATCGCAGTTGTTGATTTTTTTATCCGGTCTGAGCTTTCGGCTTACATAAGCCATTATCAAAGAGTGAACATATAAGTTATTGACAAAGTAGAATTAAACATAGAGACAAGTCCATTTTTAACGTGGTGGATGGCCGAAGACGGTGACAAGATGGCGGTTGGTCACATGAGGGTATAGTGGCATGAGGGGATTGGTCTTCGAGCTGCTACTGCTATGGGTAGAGGGAGTAAGCATAGTAACTATGACTTCTCCTGTCGATTACAGGCATTGGAGTATGTTAATAGAGATATAAAGAATTATTTCATTTAAGCTAGATTTAAGCTGTTTGATATAGATAGCTTCTAGGATTTTGAGTTTTCTTTTCTAAGTATACATGATGTGAACTAATTTTAGTGTTCAAATTTTTACTCATGGCCTCCTGATTTAAAAAGCTGTCCTTCCTAACTTGGCCCATTTTGATGATGAGCCTGTCCCTAACATTACTCTTTGTACATTTTATTTTTTTCAAAGCATTTATTTGTTTATATATATATGTGTGTGTGTGTGTGTGTGTGTGTGTGTGTGTGTGTGTGTGTGTGTGAGTATTTTGCCAGCATTTTTTCATTAATGCAGGTTTCGTTAATTAATATAGACAAGTTTTGACTATTTTATGCAGGATCCTTTCATATAGTCTGATAAGCTTGATAGTGCAATCGTTAAAAGACAACAAGAAATCGCAGTAATTGTTTTTTTTTTATCAATTCTGAGCTTTTGGCTCACATAAGCCATTATGAAAGAGTAAACATATAAGTTATTGACAAAGTAGAATTAAGCAAAGAGAATGTAACATAGAGACAAGTCCATAAAATAAATAGAAAAAACTTGTCTATATTATTTAACGAAACCTGCATCAATATATATATATATATATATATATATATATATATATATATATACACACACACAAAGGAAAATCTCAACACATTTTCTAAGGTTATAAATTATAATTTATTTCGACAGATAGGTTTGTAATACGTATCTCATTGTTGAATCTTGGTTAATTGTAGTTGATCTGACACGCAAGTAGATTGGTGTAATTACTTTATATGGTAAACAAATCTAGTGAGCGATTTAAAGGAGAGATATATAAAGTGAACAGAATCCACTCATGAAAATGTGTTGGGCAGGTCCATTTTAGTAAAGTGGACTAACCCACATGCTGCATTAGATACTCTCCTATAAATGAGGTAGATTATCTGGCCTGCCTTTAGGAGGAGGCAGCCATGTTAGAAGGTAAGTTATTTGACCGAAAATTTAAAATAGTTTAATTTTATCAGAACATTGAAAAACGTGAAGTTAAGTAGCATGACCCAAAACAAATAATTTTTTCCAGGGTTTTAGAAAGTTGCTGCCTTGAGTTACAGGGGAAGAAAGGTTACTATTATATCTGTCAAATGTAGCGATAGGAGAAACATGTTAATGACAAAATCAAGATACATATCCACAAATATATATATATACACCCACACAGATTTACAAATAAACTTCGTGTACGTACACATAATTTTCCACCTTTATACAAAATATAGAGTAATTGTACTCGTATACAAGTTTATTTATCAAACACAAAATAAAATCAGAGTTTCTAAACAAGTAACAAACATGAAAATAAATTCAATCTTACTTTTTGCAAAAAATAAACATGAAGTGATAAGTTTGTATGTGAATTAGAATGTGGTAAACTAAAATTCTATTTAAAATGTAGTTTAAATTTATTTTTATTACGGCATTTAAAACTTTAATTCCTCTGGTTTAATATCTGGTTATTTCTTTTTTTTTTTTAATTCGATTATTTTAATTTTTTCATCTAAGCATAAATTACATCTATTTCTGAAATTATTGAGGGTTGGGGATTTACCTGTAATCTTCTATATAATCTGTAGGGAGAAGTAAATGTTCTTTAATACTTAGTAATAAATAGAACGAGCATTTGCTATTTAGGTGAAGATCAGAGAAAGAGTGATTATGGTTATAAAACCTTTGCTTCCAGGATCTGGCGGAAATACAGAAATATACTCAACATTTTCATTTTCTTTCAGAGAAAATTGTTTCTTGGTGTATGACTTTTTCACATTTCCAATACCACCAACTGGGCAGTTATCTCTGACTCTAAAATTACAGGAAAGTTTGTTATCTATGGCGGAGACTTACCTCACCGAAGCAACAGAAGGCGGGTTGTCTGCACATGCGTTCGTAGACGTCATGGAGCCACGAGGCGAGCTCATGCAAGGCGGTTTTGAAATAACATGGCGAAAGCGAGGCTGTCACCCGCGATAAATTTTGGTTTCTTGCCCGAGACCGAAAACGCATAAAAAGAGCCAACTACTGTTTCGCAATCAGTTTGGAGTTGGTGACTTGTGAAGGCTACACCGGTGTTCGAGAGACAGTGCTTTGTTTACGGTAAGCAGGAGACAGAGTCCTAAGTGAAGCAATGTTCCGGTTTCCACGTAGATCAATCGACGAGAACAGATCCAAGCTGTCATTCATTCCTCTACCAACCAAAATTCATCAAACAATACTACATTATCTATTTGGTGATTGCTATAAAATTTTTGTAATAGTTTATTATTGTGGGAATTAATGTTATAGATGTCACTAGTGCAAGAGTAGCTAAGATTTTTTATTACAAAATCTTACCCGGTGGGTTATTTTGGTTAAAGTATTCCTCAATTAAGTTCAGAAAGTATTGACCGATATTTTTATTGGATAATTGACAAAAACGGATTTTGAACCATATATCTTTTCTTTTTCTGTGTCTAGTTTTTATTTTGATTTCTTTTGAGAATTCTAGGTGTACCAATTTTTGTTTAAAAACTAGTTTTTGTGTGGAGGGGGTCATTATAAGGGGTTTATTTAAAGATTTTATTATTGTAAAATAGTTTGATTTTCATATTTAAAATGTTAGGAATTTGTTTATATGATGGGAATGATTGGAGTTCACTATATATATATATATATATATATATATATATATATATATATATATATATGCACACACATTATTTGGAATGTTGTCTAGAAATGGTATGACTCATGGAACGAAAACATTCTATCAGAGTGACTGAAATAAAAGGTTCAGTTCAAAATTCAAATCATCTGAAGAAGGTCAGAGCGTACAACGGCCGAAACGGCGTGAATATCGCAACAATGTAAACGCAATACCTCATCTCAGAAATACAGACAAATATATAATATACAAACGTTATTTTTAGTGGATGCCGGGATTTTTTTTTTAACAGTATAGGGTTTAAAGTGTTTTCCTGTTTTGTAGGCCAGTTAACAAGCTTTCTTATGTTTTCTTAGACCATTAGACGTAATAAAGATTTTTAAAAAAGAGGCGTCTACTCAAACACAAGTAAAACACAGATATCTACTAAAATCAACGTTTGAAATTATTCAAACGTCAGATTAAAAATAAATTCATATAAATATATGTACGTGGCCCACGATATTCTGTCACTGGTATAGTATTTGGACTACATTAAAACAATTGTTTATAACTTTCTGTTAAGGTTTAGAGGAAATGATTAGTTTCAGTAAATAGCCGAATAGTTATCTATATAAATAAAACTGAATATGTGAGGGTATCATCACTTATTTCTATTAACAAACACTTCTGCATTTTTCATCTTATTTGTTCCAAAACTTACACGCCCCTTGAAAGTTTATTATTCAATACAATGAAGAAAAAGAAATTGTGTGTGTCTTTAATTCAATTTGGTCTTAATTACTTACTTTCAAGTATTTTTTAAGATAAGTTCAATACAGTAACTTTTACAGGGAGAAGAGTTATCCCCCTGTTTAGTGTCCATATGTGAATAAAACTAAAGATAAGTGTCTGGGTGTATGTCTTCACTGATTTTTATTAACATACATCTTCGCATTTTTCATCCGATTTGTTTCAAAACTTACACACCCCTTGCAAATTTATTCACGCGAACATTCATTTCGTGTAGCCAACCCAGAAGCAAACCTCTAACTAACAACGCTGTTGTAGGGTCCATGAAAATGAACAAAACTAAAACAAAAACCCGGATACTTCTACGTTAACGTTAAAATACTCAAACTTTCGTAATACCTTTACGGATTATTATTTCTCAGATTGCAAAAATCTATATACCAATTGTCAAAATTTCTAAGTGATATTATACCCCTCCCCAAATTATCTACTAATTATAGCATTGTCAATTCTTAAATTTACAGCACCAAATCAAAGCACCCTCGTGTCACTCGGCGTTAAAAATTTACTTAATAATATCCCTGTTGCTGAAACCATTGATATAATCCCTAACTCCATATATAAACCTAATTCAATCTACCCCCTACCTCTATTGAATCCAATATTCCCAAAGAAACTTTTGCATTCCTACAAAACTGAAATTTAAATCTACGACCATAATGGGAATATTTACATGCAAACTATTAGAGTTATATGGAAAACCCTTGCAGTTTGTGCTTCTCTAACTTGTATATGTCCCATGTCAAAAACACGGATTTTATTAAAAAAAAGTTATCGAACCAAAAACCCCTATGTAGATGCTATTTTTGTTTTTAGCTGAGAACAAAAACGAAATAGATAATCTTAACGCTACTTTGGAAAAAGTTCGTTCTCAACTTCACATATGAGCTTAGCCTAAAAAAATTATTTGTATTCTTCGATGTTCTCGTGGAATTTAATAATAATAATACTTTCACTACTTTACTATATAAAAAAATTGTTAATAAAAAATTTTGCTATTTAAATTTTACTAGTCCTCTTAGATTTAAAATTAGTGTTAAAATCTTTCTTACGAGAGCGTACAAGAATTCATGTTTTCACCAGGTTTTATTCAAAGAACTCGATAACTTGAAATAAACGCTTGTGCATAACGGCTTCCATAATCATTTAATTGATACCCAATTAAACATTTTCTTTTTAATGTAATCAATCGCCACAAAAAACACATTGTTCTAAAAATACAAAAACAAATGCATAGCAATTATAAACAAGATGAATTTGCACCTCGAAACATCCGAAAATACGCAAGTCCTATTGACCTAAACAAAAAAAAATTATCTGTTACATTTAAACTGCTAACCTCATCATCAAAAAATAACAATTCCCCAGCAAGATCTAAACTTCAGAGAATCCATATTATTTACGAATTTACATGTCCTTTGAAGAACTGTTCTTGATTAATCCAAATTCGTAAATAATTATATCGGACACACTAATACACGGTTGACGAGAAGGTTCACGTCGCATCTCTCAGACCACAGTTCAAATCGATCTCATTTAAGCACACATCAGAATACACCAAACTCTATAAGTAACATACTGGCTTACAATACAAATATAATAGCAACATCTACATGCAAAAAAGGGCTAAAATAATATAAGCATTATTAATAAAGACAAAGCAAACAAACACTTAATATCACCTACGAACACAGCAACAATGAGCTTACCGTGTTTAGAGTTTAAAACACACATACAAAAACAATACATATATTCAAGCACATGGAAAATAAAATTCATCTTCGATAATGGCTAAAGGTATAGCTAAAAGTGCTCGGAAAAACAAAACATTTCGATAACTTTTTATATAATTTACGTTCTGAAAAGAAACAAATGAGATCACATGAAAAATTATATTAAAAAAAATTAACCATAATACCTTGTCTGTAATTTTTAATGAAACCTATATAAAAGAGAGATTGCTGCCCAAATGCACACACATATATATATAAAGTAGACCCCGAAGAGTATATTTAAGTATGGAACAAATTAACGTCGTGGAGTAGATACATAGGCTCTCTCCCTGATATCGAGTACTTATATAGCATGTGTGTGTGTGGTGTTTAAATGATGATTGGGTGGTAGAAAAATAAACTTCGACTTGAATCTGTTCCCACTGACAGTTAACACGAAAACCATAACAACGCTTCGGTCAGGACTCCTTTTATATATATATATATATATATATATATATATATATATATATATATATATAATAACGCATTTACTGTTACTTCAACTTTGATTTGTCGAAGTTCGCCTCGTAGGTATATGATGTCTATAAGCACATGTATAAACAATTCGCCTTCTCTTGAGGCATGTCTCCGCCACAGTGTGCGTATTTTTAACCTTTTAGAATTTTTGTTAAATACAAAGCCAAAAATTCACAACACTCGGTTTTTCATAGGAAGTAAGTTATATACGATGTGGAGTGGTTAGCACGACACGCAACTGGTTTTCAATTCAGAATGCTCTCTCCTAATCAGAGAGAGAGAGAGGGGGAGATGCATCTCTTACTGCGATGAACTAATGGTGGGGAAAATTATAGCTTTACACGATTTTGTGCGAAAGCGAACACAAAGGCTTCGGCTTGAATTTCTTGTTAGCCTTTGTGCGTATAATTTTAATGTGTTTCCGTATAATGATTCTATTATATCACTCGCCCTGTTGGCGGGGCTTCGGAATACGGCGATTACACCTCGGCAAGGGGTAAAATTCCCACAAGGGGCCATCTATTTGCCGTGAGTGTTAACCCGTGATGCTTGAGTGCGGGATCCTGGTCGTTGAGTGTTTTAGGAGTTGGAGTATACATACACATCACTTTGTCCCGTAATTGTGCTAGACGGACGTTTAGGGAGAACCGACACGATCAACCGGCTGTTCATGTCAAGCCCTAAGTTAGACAAACAAAACAAAGAAAATTCGCTCATATTTACTATATCAAACATTCAACTGACTTAGTAAGTGGTGGCTGTAGGGTCAATCAGACTGGGAACAAAGGAATCCGACATGGCTGTTTCAACTACTGGTGAAAGCCCATATTTTGGTGGTTGATCCAGGATATTACAGGTGCTTGGAACCTTCTCCATGTTTGAGGCTACCAGTCATGTAGAATGAGATGAACGGGGTTCACAACCACCTCATCCTCTCCCTTATATGGAACTCCGAGTTGGCTGATGAATGATAATAATGAAGTATAAGATTAAAAAACAAGAGTCTACACAGTGATATGCACACAGAATCATTCAAAGAAAAATTGTTGAAATTCGTAGTAATAGAACCAATAGAAGACAAAATAATAACGAAGTTTTCATTTTTTTGTAATAAAAAATCTGATCATTTCAGATAACCACAAAAAAATCTAGAAATAATACATTAAAAGGAAGTAAAAGGAAGACATGACGTCGAAACTCTAAGGATGACCAAATTTCATTATATAAAGGTAAGGTTCTACCCACACCAATTTTAAAATTTTTCTAGAAATTGGAAAGAATTAACTTAATGTACGCAGATGATACAGGGCTGATAGCAGACACAGAAAGGCAACTACAAGACCTCTTTCAGAAGGTAGCTGAAGAGAGTGACAAGACTACAAATAAACTGCAAGAAAACCGAATCATCCGTCATCAGTAAAAAGGGCACCCCAATATGCCAAATAAAGGTCGGGGTTACTAGAATCAAACAGGTACAAAAATTTAAATACTTGGGAAGTGTTATAACAGAAGACGGAAAGTGCGACTGAGATCCGAAGGCGAATTGGCATGGCGAAAAAAGCATTCCAGAAGTTGAGTAAGGTATTAAGAAACAGGACAATTTCGCTAGAAACAAAGGGGAGAGTACTTGATTGCTACGAGTTGTCTGTTCTTCAATATGGCAGTGAATGCTGGACAATATCATCAAAGATGAAAGAAAAACTTGAAGGAACTGAAATGTGGTTCTACAAAAGGATGCTGCGAATATCACGAATCGAGCATGTGAGCAATGATGAGGTCTTAGAAATGATGAAGACAAAAAATAAATTAATACTGAGCATCAGGAAGAGACAGATGAAGTTCCTGGGACATGCAATGAGGAAGGAGGGCTTGGAGAACCTGATATTAACAGGCCAGGGTAAAAGATTCATGGGAAAGCAACGGATAACATATTTGAAGGACCTAATCAGGTGGATAACGGATAAGGGATAGGAAAACGTGGATAGCCATGATTGCCTACGTCCTGAAGGGACAGGGCACATAGAAGAAGAAGAAGAATCTCTCATTGTATACACTAGAGGAAATTAAGAACAATAACTCTATCAAAAAACAAAAGCTTACAAACATAAAAAGAATATCCAATTTAAAAATATGATAGCATTAAAGATTCAGACACTTATATCATTACTTCCGATGCGCCAAAACCATCAAATAAAATAAATTGAGTATACAGTTTCCAAGGCACACACACACACACACACACACACACACACACACACACATATTCGAAAACCCATTAACATATTTCAGCTGCCAAAGATATGGACACGGTAAGAATAAATGAACAAGGAATTTCGTTAAAGAATTATGCTAACAACAGATATCACATGCCCTATTTGTAAAAAATAATCATAGGCTAACTTCCAGGGACTGCGAAACCTATATAAAAAAAGAAAAAACATACGTTAAAAATTAAACAGTAAAAGTATTCCCTATTTCGAAGCAAGTATAAGCACCGAAACAAACTCCAATACACCATCTTACGCAAATATTACTCAAGCAACATCGAGTTATATCTATGTAAATATCACATATAACAAATTACAAGAAACACTTTTAATTCACTAATTAAAACATATTGAAAACATTAAAACCAGTTGTAAACTTGTAAACAATCCATCCTACTGAACTTATCCACAATGTAAATTCAACACAAAATTCACTGACAACAATCTCTCAATGACCAAACAATACAAATTTCTCAAATGAAAAATTCTACACACAGAAAATTGACCAAAAGCAGCAGAATTAAACAATTCATCAAGCAATAACCATACGTTTAATTTATATTACTCCTAAACACAGACTGAAATAGAAATGTTAATTTGCCAACTTCCCACTCCCTTACTACTAATAAAAAATATTAATGCGACCAGCAGAGTATGGTGTTGTAAGAACCCCAATCAAACTGCTAAAAAATAGAATCTCTACTAGAATCATCTAATCTATGTATCCTTATTAATCAGATGCACATATACCTATACTCAGGTACCGGATCAACAACAGCTATCGACTTGTTTCAAAGTACAAAATTGAAACACCTCCCACACAGGTGGCAACAGTACCTCATGATATGAATTTCATAA
Organism: Ascarosepion bandense; assembly: GCA_037127315.1. Lineage (NCBI taxonomy): Eukaryota > Metazoa > Mollusca > Cephalopoda > Sepiida > Sepiidae > Ascarosepion > Ascarosepion bandense. The sequence continues at coordinate 4,666,811 of JBBBDQ010001598.1, forward strand.
GTTACATTTTTTATTCTCAAAATAAATTGTGTTATTAAAATCATTAATACAGAAATTGAAAAATCCCTGTTTGTATATGATCTTTCAATATCTTACTCATCACCAAACATGCTTTCTCATGAAAGATTTATACAAACATGTTTAAACGAGATTGAAAATAGACAAATGAAAATGGATTCTTTTTCTTCAAAAAATGAGCCGACGACCTTGACCCAGAATTAAATGTATACTTAATCTCAATCGTCCAACAAATAAAAATATCTAGGGATCATAACAAACTTAACTTCAAGGCTCACATTAATTAACTTTTCAAAAATGCCAAAAGGCATTGAAGCTTCAAAATTAATATCAAAACTGAATTTGGTATGCCGTCCGAAAAATAATGCTCAGAATTTCACTAATCAAAATTAAACTATAGAAAAAAAAACTGCAAACCAAACATTATCAAGAACTGAAATTAAATCTTGGAGCCTTCCAGAACTCACCAATGCCAAGTCTCTATATAGAAGCCAATGAACCACCTATATCTTTGAGATGGGAAACAATTATCCCTCTAACATGCACTAAAACTACAAGCCAATCTATGTAACTTCGTATAAAAACCGCATGAACTTCAGTATATCCAGTTCTATAGAAACAAACCAACAGCTATCCTTCACTTCGAATTAACAAAGCACTATCTAAACTTATTTATAAATGGAACTTTGTCTCTGTGTGTGTGTCTGTCCGTTACCTATAGACTCTGAAACGGCTGAACCGATTTTCTTGAAAACTTACACAGTTGTACTATAAGCGTCTGCGAGTATTCTTAGCTAGGTTTTGTGTTGAGGTACCCCTGATAAGTATCGATAATCGAAAAATCGGGTTATAGAAGGAGTGGTCCGATTTTAATCAAATTTGAATTGATACACTCATAGACAAAGACATAACAAACGATATTCAGAAGTTTCAAGGTTGCAGTTTTTACAATAGTGCAGAAAATTGATTATATATATATATATATATATATATAAAGGCAAGATGTTTGTGTGTCTGTTTATCTGCCTGTATATTAGTATTTTTTCAGCCCTTCTATTTTAGCTTTTGCTTCGGGTTTGGCTCTAAGTAGGGACAATTGTAGTTCTTGGTCTGAGCTATGATACCATTTACTCAGAGGATTTATTTAGCCTTCAAAATTCAGTTTACGACGAAAAAAACTTATTTGATATCGATACCAGGAAATCAAAATTTGACTTACATCCATTCATTTTTCTTTCAGTCTACGGTTTCGCTTTAACTGGAAACAACTATTGCTTTGTAGTCTTTTGTGCCAACGTCCAAAGAGTCTGAGCTCCAGGACCATGCATTAGTTTTAAAGCTTTCATTACACCCGAGCAACGGATGTATTTCTAGTAAGAAATAAACAAAGATACTGATAACATAACATCAGTCACAATAAATAACGTAGTTCAATAAACAATCTCCAAATCTCATATAGACCTAAGTGTTTATTCTTTGTGTCAATCAAAAAAGTATGTACCGAAAATTAAGTAATAAATATAATGACTATAAACTATTCTACACAAATGGATTAAAAATCCTGCAAAGATAGACGCAGCAGAGACAGACAAATTTATAAACAAATCAGACTACCAAATTAATTATTTGGTAGTCTGATTTGTTTATAAATCCATCTATGCAGCTGAACTACAATTCATTAAAATGGCACTGAATATTATCAAAATTTCGAAACATAGGAAGTTTATAATATTCTCAGACTCCAAGGTTAACATAAATAAAATAAAAGAGCACAAATCGTTCCTGTATTCAATAAATCCTAGAAACTTTTCATCAGTTGATAAAGAACAAAACAATAACATTGGCTTGGATTCCTAGCCAGATAGGCATCAAGGGAAATCATGAAGCCGACACGCTGGAAAAAGAGGCAGCGAAAATGAAATAACATCGAACTCCCATATACAGATTATAAAAACAAAATTACACAACACATCAAAAGAAAATGGCAAGCAATTTTGGACATATTTCCAAACAAAATGCATGAATATCAGCCGACAATAAAGTAACTATAAAGCCATTGACTGACCGCAGACAAGACATGAAGCTCAATAAAATAAGAATTAAACACACTCACATGCTCAAGACAGAAACTACACATCAGTGCACCCTTCACAATCAATTTCTCACTATCAAGCATATCTTGATAAACTGTAAGAAGCACAAAAATATGTAGTAACTATTACCAAGTACCAAATCTTATGCTCTTCAAAAACTTAACTACTTCCCAAATAAGATGTCAGAAGAAAATAAAAATAATTCCAATTTTTATAGAAAATAGATCTTGGACTTTGAATCATACAACTTACGTTTTAAAATATTCCCAACTTCTGATATTCTGAAAACAATTTTAAAAGCCTCACAACCACTTGACCCACAGAGGTTGATATGCTGGTAAAATAAAGAATCAATTTATTATATCGCCAACTTTTATAACATACATATTTAAAGAAGTTAGGATCTCTCTACCTGCAGCTGAAACCGGTGTAACTATAAATGTTAATACTTTGACACAAAGCATGCCTCCAATTAGAATATGAACACTCAGTCAGTCAAATGCTATACGTGATACACGCTTAGGCGATCATGCCTCGAAAGAGACATGACTGACTGGGCAGAAGATTATCTCGCAGTAGGTTGCCATTGCTTTCTGCGGTAGACTGGTTGCCAGCCAACTCTGTAGCACCCAATCTGTCCTGTTATTTAACCCATAACTGGAGGGAAAAGACGGATTAATACCTTTTCCAAGTGTATTTGCGCGTAAGTGAATGCAAGGAATTCAGCTGGAATTCGAACTCGACTCCCCCCGATTTCTCGTTCCGAGTCGATATCCACTGCACCGCAACGCACATCCTATACCACGAAAAAGAAAAACAATATCAACTACACACACAAATGCACACACATTATCAACCAACTTTCTCTTCGACCCATTAGAATTATGATGAATAAACACAAAAGAACTATGCATTGAAACGCTATCTGACAAGACAAATACACGTCAAGTTTATTTAACCAATGAAAAATAAGCACAAAATTAAAAAAATGTCAATTTTTTACTGTTCCATATCTCATTTCTGATGAAGTTTAAATAAAAGCAAGTATGTTAAATTTGTAAACGTTTTTGTTCCTGATCCGATCCTATCCAATCTTATATATATATATTTATATATATGACAGCGTCGCATTGAAGTGTAAAGATGGGTTAGCAATATTCCAGATGACGGGTGGTCAATTACAAAACCAATTTTACTCGCAGCACCCTGGCAGGTGAAAACCAGTCACATACCTTATTCCCTTTTTTGACATCCATTTTTCGCTAAAATCTTCAATGTCGCCTAATGCGCACCGCTTACACGCAGGTTGACGTCATTACACTTTTAAATAGCCAACATATAACCTCTTCAGTTTCAGGGATACAGATTCCAGAGAACCAGGCAACCTTTGAAAAAACTTGAGTGAACTGAATATTCCACAACCATATATATATATATATATATATATATATATATATATATAGACTATATATATATATATATATATATATATATACTATTCTTCGTTCAGCGTCTTTTTCCTTACGTCTTTAAGGCATATAGTAATCTCACAAGGAAACGAAGCTTTAAAAAACGCGCGATGTTAGCGAAGATTTGCGTGAAATACGTCATTTGGCCTTGTATGTTGATTGAATTGATTTGTTAGAATTTTTAGGTCTTTCATCGTCGAATTTTTCGCTGGTTGGATCAATTCCGGTCTTGCGAAGTTTACTCTGACCGTTTCTTCGAGCCAATGGATAAAAAAATAAACGCAAAACGGCGAAAAATAAAGGTACAAAAAAAAACTGAAAAGAACAAAGACAGATAACGAATATTTCACTTCCAACTGTGAAACTGATTAAGAAAAAATGGAAGTGTAAACCACCTGTGAAACAAGGCGATCTTTTAATAAATCGAAAACAAGGGAAGAAAGATAACATGTTTGAATCAAAAACCGGAAAAAGGAAAAAAAATTGATGAGACGAAGAAAGGAAAATAAAGAGAAGCTGACAGATTGGGCAGGTAAATAAAATAGATAAGAGAGAATAATAGGAAAAATATTCTCTCTCTCATATATATATATATATATATATATATAGTAACGGCCATAATATAAGGAACTGAAACAACAAAGACATAAATATGTGTATTACTTAAAAAGTAATGCATGATGAGCAATGAATTTTTACCGAATAAAGATTAGGGTGTAATGCATAAATATTATATAAAGTTACAAACATTTACAAAATATTTTTTTTAAATAAAAATTAAATGGAACAAAGGAAATAAGCTACTGAACAAAAGTTAAGGAACGATCTTAATAATTTGCATAAAGTGTTAATTTACATTGTTAAAAAACTCGATGGAGCTTTTCAACAATAAGTAAAAGTTCATTTATCATTAGGACTTTATTTTTAAGCAATATGGCGAATTCTATACGCAAAACGCCCTCTTTTGACTAAAAAAAACTCATTATCACTAACTACAAAAAAAACATCAGTTTCAGAAATTTCTGATATTATTCATAGGTCTAAAAATGTCGTTCATCGTGTAATTAGCAGGTATAAAACCGATAAAACTTTAGATGCAAAACCAAAAATCGGCAGACATCCAAAAACATCGCAAAGAAAAGATCGAAGAATTGATAGAATATCTACAAAAAACTGTTTTGAAACTGCTACATCAATTGTCCGTAAATTAATGAAAATACAGATAACATCTCAAGGAAAACGGTTGCTCGCAGGTTAAAAAATGCAGGATTGCATGCTCGTATTCCAGCTTCAAAGCCTCTTATTTCTAAGCGAAACCAAAGGTCAGGCCTGGAGTATGCGACAGAACATGTTGTTTGGACTGACGCACAATGGGATACTGCTCATTTCAGTGACGAGTCCAAGTTTACTATATTTAGTTCTGAGGGCAAAACTTACGTACGCCTTAATGTGTCAAGAAAACCGTTAAGTTTGGTGGCGGCAGTGTGATGGTGTGGGGAATGATTTCATCTGCAGGAATTGGCCTTATCATCAACGTACATGGCAATATCAATGCTGAGATTTGCACAAAGCTTCTTCAGCAGCATGTGGTACCAAGATTACACCATAATCTTTATGAATCTCTTATTTTCATGCAGGACAATGCACCTTGCTAGAAGGCTCAAAAGGTTATGGCTTTATTTGAAGAAGAAATCGCACTAATGAAGTGGCCAGCCCAGAGGCCCAACCTGAATCCAATCGAAAATGTTTGGAAGATAATTGGAAAAAGAGCTGAATCCAATAGAAAATGTTTGGAATATAATTGGAGAAAGAGCTCAGAAAAGAATCCCGAAAAACCAGTATCACCTATAGGAGATATTGAAAGACGAATGGAGGGAATTACTGCTGATTTTTGCAAGAAGTTAATTAGATCAGGTGGTCGACGATGCAGAGAAGTCATTGAAAATAAGGGGATGCTTACCAAATATAAAATTTTGTTGATATTTTATTCTCAATCAAGTATTAACAAAATCGTTCATTAACTTTTGTCCAGTAGCTTATTTCCTTTGTTCCATTTAATCTTTATTTTAAAAAAAGAACTATTATGTAAATTTTTGTAACTATGTATAATATTTGTGCATTACATCCTAATTGCTAATTATGCATTACCTTTTAAGAAATACACATATTTATGTCTTTATTGTTTCTGTTCCTTCTGTATTATCACCGCTACTATATATATATATATATATATATATATATATATATATATAAGAAAAATTAAGGCAGACACGTTATTTCATGGTGAAACGGAAGTATAATCCTATTTCAGGCGAACCATCATCAGCTTCCGTCTATATTTTACAAATGATTTTACACGAATGAGATTCACAAAGAGCTAAAATATTTTTTTATTCTTACATTTGCTCTATATGTATTTATATGCATACATGTTTAGACCTCTCTTAGAGAGTTATCCTACCACTGTATGTACAGGATACTCCTTTGGATCCCTCTATATCCACACTGCATGCTGATATATATATATATATATATATATATATATATATATATGAGATATACTTATCGATATATATATATATGAGATATACTTATCGATATATATATATATATATATATATAGAGAGAGAGAGAGAGAGAGAGAGAGAGAGAAAGCAAAAACCCTCTTAAGTACTTCAAGCTGTCGATATTTTCGTCATATTAAAATGCATTGCACATATTGAAATTTGCATTTACTTCTTACTACAAATTATGAAATTAATTTCTCTGTCATAATATTTATAACCTAATTTTTGCTGAACATATGATGACCCATTTATTTTTTATTACAACACAGAATTTAGTGTTTTGCAGTATCTACATCAATGAGGGGTTTCCATTTTAGTTTGCGTATTTAAAGCATGTATAAAAAGGGTTCAAAAATTTTCTACAACATATTAATGTAGTGTTTCCTGTTCATAATCTACTCTTGCAATCCTTATTTTCCCTGCCATAATTTTTGAAAGTGTCAGAATTGAAAACTGAAATTTCTGTTGCCGAAGTTTTAAAATTCGGAAAGCAAAAGACGCAGTTTATTTGATAATATACAAACGTTTTTATTTTTTATTTTATTTTTAAATCATTTCACTGTTTTTGTATCTGATATATCCCGGGAAGGGATATTAGGGAAAAGAATAGTGTAAGAATAATACTTAACACTAAAGATAAATTGGAAGAGATTTATTATACAACAGTACAATAAACCAATAGACGTACAAGAATAATCAACGAATAGTAACAGGAATAACGATCAAGTAGAAAATGTCTCCGCCTATGACGTATGCGTCCGTCTAGTGACGTATGCTGACGTATTGTATTGTATATACTAGCCATCCCACGCAAGGCCAGATGTGACACATGCTCATTTTATAGTGGCTATTCCTGGCTATATAGCCGGGCCAAAAAATCTCTGTCTATTTTTCCCCAGTCGTGGATCTACCCTTCGGCGGAACCACGACTGGATTTGTGCTCTCTACCCGAAGGCAGATTGCTGACAGTGTCATAGCGTCGTCAGGCGAGTGCCTATGACGTATGCCTCCGTCTAGTGACGTATGCTGACGTATTGTATTGTATTTACTAGCCTTCCCACGCAAGGCCGGATGTGACACATGGTCATTTTATAGTGGGTATTCCCGGCCATATAGCCGGGCCAAAAAATCTCTGTCTATTTTTGCCGAGTCGTGGTTCTACCCTTCGGCGGAACCACGACTGGGTTTTTGCTCTCTGCTCGGAAGCAGAGAGCGCCCTCTACCCGAAGGCAGATTGCTGACAGTGTCATAGCGTCGTCAGGCGAGTGCCTATGACGTATGCCTCCGTCTAGTGACGTATGCTGACGTATGCCCCCAGTTCGCTCTAGTCAGTCTTTTATAGACTTGACCATATCCATTACGAGGTAGGATAGGATGTTCCTCTACAACAGTATCGTAGAATGAAGAGATACACAGAGAAAGTAGACAAACTACTTTATTAACAGAGTGGTACAACCAAGATGTATATACAATATTTAGGCTCTCACAGTCGTAGGTGTTACTTCCCGAAGTCCGTGATACTGACAGCTCCTCGTGCTAAGCGCACATTTTCTTTTATACATCCAGGTGACCGGATGTCACATGGTACGAGCCACGACACAACAACTATAAGTAAGACTATAAAGGCACAGGGGTTACTGAAAGTGAAAGAAACTGAAAAATTGTTATTGAAGATAAATTAAAAGAACCTATTTCATAGACAGAATATGACGATTGAAGTTACATTGAAATTTTTGAATATCGGAGTAGGCATAAAAGCAAACTTAAAACGAGCTTCACTAGTTAGAAGTGCAGGAGAAGTAACTATTAATATAGAACAGTTACACGTAGCTATTTCAACAGTCAAATAAGATTTATCTGCCAATCTAGTACTGCACTTGAAGTCGTGGAAAGCACATCGGAATAGTTACCATCAAAGCATTTATAGAAAAGGCATAGAGATGCTACAGTGGTAGGAAAGTTACCGAGGACGATATGCCAGATCAGGACATAATATTTACTAAAATTCATTGAAGATCTCCTTAGTTGTTACTTTATTTAATCAAAAAGAAATGAAATTGGATTTTTTAATTGCACCAAGAAAAATCTTTTAAGTTTCAATTTATTTCCTTTTCACCCCAAACTAAATATGAAAACTTAATAAAGCTTACAACAGAATGTTTTAGTTTACAAAATATTGATACTGAAGATTTTCTAAGTATGTAAATGGTTCTGAAGAATTTCTTTTCATTATTTTTGTGATTTTTATTTTAGTTGGCCGGGGTGGTGTAATATTTCCTGAGTGAATAAAATTTGCCTATTCGAAGACAGAATCAATACGATCACTTAATAGTCTTCGGTATGAGAATATTCTCTAAACGCCAGACAGAATAAATTGACTTGAAAAAAATTCTTTTTCTCCTTTAGGACTCAGAATTGAACGAAAAAGAAGATTGTTTTAATAATGTACACTAAATGTTTCCAAAAAGGACTTTTCCGAGCTCATTTTATTTTATTATTTCACACCAAACAAGCAATAAAGCCTTTAAGGCGAAAGCAGTTATAGGGTGAGAGAGAATGAGAAAAACATTGAGAAAGAATAACAAAATGACAAGAATTATGAAGACCTAAGATAACGATTGACATTCCATTTAAATTTCTAAAGATCAAAGTTGACCGGAAAGCAAGAAGCCGGAAGAGTGTTCCACACACAATTAGCATAGAACCTCTGGTTACATCTCGCCATTTCAAATGTAAAATAATAGGCTACTCAGTTGATTATCATACGTGATACGCGCTTAGGCGATCATGTCTCGAAAGAGACCTGACTAAGCAGAAAGATTTTACCGCAGTAGGTTGCCATTACTTTCTGCAGCTAACCTGTCCTATTTCCTCCATAGCTGGAGGGAGAAGAAATAGATTGAATTACGTGTGAATACCCTTTCCCAAGGGTATTCACGCGTAAGTGAATGCAACAAATTCAACTGGAATTCGAACACTGCTCTTCGATTTCTTGTTACGAGCCGATATCCCCTGCAATACAACAGTCAGTTTAAGTGCTATACGTGATACACGCTTGGGCGATCATGTCTCGAAAGAGACATGACTGACTGGGCAGAAGATTATCCCGCAGTAGGTTGCCATTATTTTCTGCGGTAGACTGGTTGCCAACCAAGGCTATAGAACCCAATCTGTACTGCTATTTAACCCATAACTGGAAGGAAGAGACGGATTAATATCTTTCCCAAGGGTGTTTGCGCGGAAGTGAATACAATGGATTCAACTGGAATTCGAACTTGGCTCCCCCGGTTTCTCGTTCCGAGCCGATATCCACTGTACCACAACGCACAACACACAACACACATCCTTAATAACTGTTTAGGACGCTAAATTTCTTATTAATAGCTAGTGTTAATTTACATCTTTCTTCTTAATAGCTGTTTAGAACGCACAATATGTTTGTCTTTCTTTCTCTCGTTTCGGTTAATAGCTGTTTAGAAATTTAACCATGTGGCGCCTGATAAAGTTCTCAAAGTTCAGTGTTAATGAAATACTTTCCTCCGTTAAAATAGCAAGTCTAATTGTTAGAAGTTTGTTTTTACGAAGTTAATTGGAGCTTTTCGTTCTTCTTTGGAAGATTGAGAGGCGCCTAACTACAAGTCTCAAACAAGAATGCCAACTGATCGCTCGGCCTAAGGGTTGTCATATAAGACAAAAACAAACGGTCTCCTTCAACATGAAAATCTTTCAGAAAGATGGCAAACAAAGCAATTTGCATGGACGGTGTTTTGATTAATCAGAATATTGGCCTTTTCACCATCCGGACTTTGAATATTGTGTCTTGTTCATCTGACAAACTACATGCGATAATTGGCATCTTTTCTTGTCTTTCTCGATTGAGTAGAAAATGTAGAGATAGAATGGAGACAGCTGCTAGATAGGAGGCGAGGGAATATCTAGTGGAAACAAGCTGTCTACTGAGAGGAAATAAATGCCTGAATGGGCCTTCAAGCATCGGCCATCTTTTTCAGAGTCGATTTAAGGGCAACAGATAAAATCATTCATTGACAAAAAGAAGGCGTCAACGTTTTGTCACAAACCAATTGCTTGTCAGTTGACTTTGTAAAAGTGTCTAGAAAAAAAATTCACATTCAGAAAATTCTAGGAAACACTTTGAAATGGTTTCACGCCGCTTAAACAAATTCAGAATCTTCTTTGACAATGAATATCATTTTTAAGTAGCGAATCACAAGTTGTGATATCTAGTGTTCAATCTCGGATAAAAATTCTGAAATGTTTAGTTAAATCCCCTTTCCGCTCTTACGCTGATACTACCAAAAATAGATCTTAATTCTCAGCTCCGTGAATCTATTGAGGCTACAATTTTCGCTTGAAACAAATGCAAAATAGAAATAAGCCGTCGAAAGATGGGAAATAAAATGCACAGAAAGCTGGATAATATATCAGCCAAGGAGTTATTGCTGAAAATAACGGAGATGTAGCCGATAATCTAAATACATAGCTTGAGTATAGAAACTGCGTCATCAAAGAATTTCAATAACCATAAAAGTACCGCATAATGTTCCGGCCGAAATGTTATGCTAAAGCAACAAAGATAACGATAATATTTTGCAAATTTTATGGAATAATAAAAATATTTCCTTGCAGAATTCCAGAAATCAAGTTTGTTTTGTTTTGTTTTATGTTTTGTTTTTATTTATTTTAAATCGAGAGAGATTTCCACAGGCTAAAAAATAAATTATTAGAAAAAATACAATTGAATCTAGTTAATTCAACAGTAAACAGTGAGACCTAATTGCCAATCCGTTAACACGCTTAAATACATGCAATTGAGGCACCAAAGAAAAAAAGCTCATAGAACAGTTGCCATGAAAGTATTTGCAAAAAGAACAGAGGAAAACTGCGTGCTAAAATTGCCGTCTTTGGTTTATTTATGCAGCTTTTGTTTGAAGACAAATCCTAGAAAAAAATTCGTCACGTTATGAATCATGTGTTGGCAGTTCACTTAGACTCAAACCCTGAATGAATTATTCCCGAATAGGTTTAACTCATCAATGCTGAGCTTCAATGACGCATGAGCTAGTTATTGCTACCATTTAATGCTTATAATTTCTGGAAAAAAATACAGTAGTGGAACACCCACTAGGAACCATGGTTTGCGAAATGAGTAGTGAGCAGTCCACTTTAGTCAATAAGGAAAATATATTGTAATTACATATAACTAGCATTTAAATTAATTAAACCGTTTAATTTTTATTTATTGCTTTCCTTCGTTTCCTTCCTTCCTTTCTATCGTAATCGATAATAGCTGAGTTCAAATTTTCATTACATATAAATATAGATAAATGATTTTCGTTCACTACTCTTATTTACCGGTTTATAAAAAAAACTTTTTTATGTACAAATTAGTAGACGACGGGGTTCTTTTACACTCAAACATGCAGATAAAATCAATACGTTTGTGAGTTCGTGTTTCGTTATAAATTCTGACATTGTTCTTTTTTTTCAAGTGATATTCAATAAAAATCCGATTCTTTCCAAGAGTAACAAAACTGTCAAATACATTACCAAACCCAGCTTGTCATAATTTTTTCTAACGTGTTAGACTATTGGAATGAAAATCGCGAGACAGCAGTATGAATATCTTCAATAAATGTTTTCATTTCTTAATTATAATATTGTGATAGGTTTTTTTTAACACGTTGACTGCCAGAGATCGATTACGAGATTTGACTTTAAATGGAAGTTTTATTATAGCCAGCTTAGGTAAAAACATTTAATTCTAATGCTTTATGTGTTGTACTTTCAATAATTGTTATCCATAAAAAGTCTGTTTTAGTTGCCAATATGACGATTCATTTCTGCTCTAGACGTCAGGTAGTAGTTATTTGCGTTAAAAACAGCGAAAAAGGCCACAATTTAGTCTTGATCTTATGTCCTCAAAACCGAAATAAAATATTGACTGCCAACCACGAGTTAAGAAAAAATAACAAAACAAAGAACCTGTTACTTAAAACGATGTCATTAATAGTCATTATCATCTAAACTTGTTTATAAATGGAATTTGTCTGTGTATGTGTGTGTCTGTGTGTGTGTCCGTTACCTATAGACTCCGAAACGGCTGAACCAATTTTTCTGAAAATTTACACAGTTGTACTATAAGTGTCTGCGAGTGTTCTTAGCTAGATTTTGGGTTGAGGTACCCCCGATAAATATCGAAAATTGATAATCGAAAAAGTCGGGTTATAGAAGGAGTGGTCCGATTTTAATCAAATTTGATACACTCATAGACAACGACATAAGAAATGATATTCAGAAGTTTCAAGGTTACAGTTCTTACAATAGTGCAGAAAATCGATAATATATATATATATATAAGGCAAGATGTTTGTGCGTGTGTCTGTTTATATGCCTGTATGTCTGTATTTTTTTCAGCCCTTTTATTTTATTTTTTGCTTCGGGTTTGGCTCTAAGTAGATATAATTGTAGTTCTTAGTCTCAGCCATGATACCATTTACTCAGAGGACTTATTTAGCCTTCAAAATTCAGTTTACGACGAAAAAACTTATTTGATATCGATACCAGGAAATCAAAATTTGACATACATCCATTCATTTTTCTTTCAGTCTACGGTTTCGCTTTAACTGGAAGCAACTATTACTTTTTAGTCTTTTGTGCTAACGTCCAAAGAGTCTGAGCTCCATGGATTAGTTTTAAAGCTTTCATTACACCCGAGCAACGCCGGGCTATACTGCTAGTTTTCAATAATTGTTTTCCATAAAAAAAAGTCTGTTTTAGTTTCCAATATGACGTTTCATTTCGGCTCTAGATGTCACGTAGCAGTTATTGGCGTTAAAAACAGCAAAAAAAGCCGCAATTTAGTCTTCATCTTATGCCCTCAAAACCGAAAGAAAATCAAGAGTTAAGAACAAATAACAAAACGAAAACCCTGTTACTTAAAACGATGCCATTAATAGTCATTTTCATGCTTTATAATTTAAGAAAAGTTTACCTTTTCATAAAGGCAGAAACAATTTCGAAACCAGAAAATAATCAGAAAAATATTAACTTGTTCGAAAAGTAATGACGTATTTTATTGCTGTGAATATTTCATCTTAATTGATTTATTTATATGAATCAGTGTCTGGAAAAAGTTTATCATCTAACTGTGTCGTTTATATTTCGTTTCAAGTTTAACTTTAACCTCCATTCACCATTGCATAATGAATAAATTCCGAAAAGCTAATATTACTACGGAGGCATTACAAAAACATTTATGCAATTTATACGGATTTAGTCGATGCTCATAGATCTCAATTAATCAACCATTCGTCCGTGCATAGAATACTGCTGCCATATATGGTCAGGCGCCCCTGCTGTTCATCTAAGTGTTCTCGACAGGCTCCAAAGAAGAATAAGTAATGTGATAGGTACCAACTTGGCGGCTCGACTACAGCCACTTCCCCACCGACGAAATGTGGCCTCCCTTTGTCTGTTCTATAAATACTTTCATGGCTTCTACTCCAACGAACTTAAGTCACTGGTGCCTCTGCAACAGGTACTTACTCGTGCAACCAGATTGACAACTGGGTCCCACCCATTCACAGTTAAATTAACCAAATGCAGATGACAATTCTACTCCTGGAGCTTATTCTCTCGTACCTCCTGCCTGTGGAACTCGCTTCCATATTCTTGCTTTCCTGACGGCTACAACCTCCAGGAATTTAAATGCGATGTCAATACTCATCTATTAACCACTTGACTCTAGTTCTTTCACCACCCCGTATATCCTTTCCTTTCTCTCCACATTTGCAACTGTTATCACACCTGTATTCCCATCCTTCTCTTGCTCCTTTCTAACTGGTTCGTCTTCCTCTTCGCTCTCTTCTATTTAATCTTTTTACTCTTATGTAGCCCCCTGCACATCAGTGGCATTACCGCCTTGCACGGAGTGATACGATTTAAAAAATTAGGGCTTTAAAAAGTTTTAAAATGGAGTTTGTGACCTATCAGAAATGTTTTGCACTTTTAACTAAGTACTTTCTAAAGAAGTTATTAGATCCAGATCAAAGCCCGAAAGAATTGGCGGAAATAAACAAATCACCATATTAATCTCAATTGAATTGCAAAAACTAGCAATGAGAGAATTTTAAGATTCTTCCGTTTGAGAACGGGAAACAACGTTCCACCAACTGCTGTAGTATTTTAACCATGAGTACAAATCATAACTTTTCCATCGCATTGACGCAGTTGATGAAAAACTGTTTTAGTCTGTAAAAGATAATGAACAGTGGTTATCGCAAAATCAGAAACCCATGACAACAACAAAACCAGGACTCTATCCCCAGATATTCTTCCTTTGTGTCAGGTGGAGTATTAAAGGTGTCGTCTATTACAACCTAGTAGAACTTGGAAGACCTTCACTGCAGACGTTTACTACTTGCAGCTTGATCGGGCAAACGATGTGTCATATCGAATATGACCTGCTTGGATGAATGTTGTTCTTCTCTAGCATGACAATGTATAGAAACACTTCAAAGCAAACAATTGCGATCCGTTACTGCTTTAGCGTTTGCCATACTAACGAGATTTTAACTTTTACAGTTTTCCATTTATTTTTATCAATTTTATTTTTATTTATTTCTAGCAATTGATACAACACCTAAGAAACAAAATATTTTTTGCAGCGGAGGCACAACACAGATTTATTTAAAGATGGGATCGAAAAGTTCTTGTACCGGTAAGCTGTAATTCTTGAAAATAAAGATGATTATGTTTGTGATTAATAATAGTTATCTAAATTGGACTTTTATCTCTATATTTGGTTGTTTATTCTTAAGAGAATACTGGATTACTATGTGTTGTCAGTTCTTCAATATGGTAGTGAATACTGGACAATATCATCAAAGATGAAGGAAAAAACTTGAAACAATTGAAGTGTGGCTCTACAGAAGAATGCTGCAGATATCATTGGTCGAGCACGAGAGCAATGACGTTTTGGAAAAGATGGAAACGAAAAAGAAATTAATACTGAGCATCAGGAAGAGACAGCTAAAGTTCCTGGAACATGCGATGAGGAATGAGGGCTTAGAGAATATGATACTTACAAGTCAGATACAGGGAAGGAGAGACAGGAGAAGAGAACGTGTAACGTACTTGACTGGCCTGAGTAATTGAATGGCAGAACAGGGGTTGCGTGGTGTAACAGGAGAAAGCGTGCTAGGATCCACCAGAGATAGGGAGACGTGGAAGGCTATGATCGCCTCCGTCCTGAAAGATCGAGGCACATAGAATTTCGTTGGTTGGTTGTTTTAACAGTCTTTCAACTCCCTATGTGCTATTTAATGCCAACATTTAATTTTAATGGGAAACGTTACTCAGCTTTCACAACTGAATACAAGGGAGGGGGTGCTCATCGTTTGTGCCCATACATATTTGTGTGATCATAATTTCTTTGGGCGATGATATGTTTTATTTCGTAGCGTTGTTGAAATTATATTTTGAAATAGTTTGATTTATAGGATACTATATGGATTAATGTCATGAAAGATTTCATTCATGTTGTTTGGTGAATTGTTGGTAATTTTATTATAAATATGTATTGTTGGTAATTTTTATATAAAAATGCTTCGCTGCTATTTTTTTTTTTTTTTTTTTTACTATAAAAATGTATTTTTATCTCTTTGTCTATAATTGAGACCTTAAAAGGTGCTAACAATCTGGGTCAGGGTATTGCTGGAAACAACAGCAATTAAGAGGTGGTTCCACGCTCCTCAAATTCCCTGGTCTGCCGGATGTAGTTTGTAGTCCTACCCTGGATTATTAGCTTTATATAATTTCTGTTAAAACGTCATTATTTTCTGAACAACTTAATATGTGGAACAATAAAAATTGTTAAACTTTAAATATCAGAAGACTGAAAAATCCATGCGATTAAATGTTTTTAAAAAATTGTAACAATAATCGAAATATGAGACAAGATATAAATACAAGCTTCCGAAAAAAGAAACACTATACACGTATATTTTTTCGATAGCCACGTGGAGCCAATAAGAATTGTTACCTTATTCTAATTATGTAATAATTCTTACGTCTCCACGCGAACAGCCACATGCATTTTAAAGACATGATAATCTTTCAAGATATACAAAAGCATATAAAAACAATTGTTTTTCTGAAAGTTCTAAATATCGGAAGACAGGTGGAGTGTTGTCCGTTTGCAATTTCGTGCTTCGACAAACTGAACAGATGAAAAGGAACGTAAATAAACATTGTTTGAGTGCATTTTTTTCTATTTTTTCCTCAACCTAAAATCAATGAATGAAATTAATTAAACATTTATGTAATTCTGTTCTGAAATTTTATTCCATTCATCTAAGAATGTAATTCTTTGGCAGAGAAAATCCAGCAGAAAACGAGTTAGTTTCTTTAACTAGGAATGAAAGAAGCTTTCAAACATCTGCAACTCAAGCCATGAATAGAAATCGGCCTTCTCTTCAATGTAATATTTTATGGCAGGAAAATTCCTAGTGTTGTTGCTTATGGGAAAATTATTTTTAAAATGCCACTTGTTTTATGGTTGCAATTTTTTTATTTCATGGAAGGTTTTATGACGCGAATGAGAGATTTGTCAAATTACTTCTTTTGCATTATTGTGTGATATACATTTCTTCCCAATTTACACATTCTCTCTCTCTCTCTCTCTCTCTCTATATATATATATATATATATATATATATATATATATATATATATATATATATAGTTATCCGCAGACAGATCTGTTTTGCTGTATCACAACTCATCAGTACGGTTAGACAGCCGATTGCCTTTTACCCAGGATTGAAACCCGACCGAATTGGCGTCAGCCGGCGATTCTACCTCTGAGCACTCGGTAGAAGGAGGGTGACTTTTTAGCGTGTATATTATCATCATACACGCCCAATAGCCAAAGTGCTCTAATTCATTGTTGAATGAACGATGCGTAGATGCCAGAGTAGCTATTGCTTTTCAAAGTCTACCATTCTTCCGGAGTGCTCAATCAGAGTGTGAGGGCGTAAATAGTATATATATATATATATATATATATATATATATATATATATATAATAAAAGAATTTAGATTATTACAATGGGTAATACATATTTCACCGCGTCCTGATGTTATTAACGCGGCTTGTCAGGCCCAAATGGTACAACAGTTGATCCTCAAAATATTCACCCTTCCATTTTTTTTTACATAGACGCTCACATGTCCATATTAAAAAAGACATTTGTAACGGCTATTTACGAAAATTTCTCACTCATTCGAAAAGAAAGAGAAAAGCAAGGATAAAGAAAAGATAGACGATTGATTAATGTAAAGAAAAAAAAGAAGAAAGAAAAAGGGGAAACAGAAAAATTGAATAGAATGCAAGAAGAGAAAAAGAAAGGACAAAGAGATACAAAAAAAAAGGAAATACAGGAAATCACGAGAAATAAATTTTGACTCCATTTATTGTAATATATATATTATTCATATATATTTTGTTTCTTTTTTCCTTGACTATTGGCTGATATAAATTACTTACCAATTTACACACCTTTTATAGCTTTTCTCTTTCTTTCTCACTATTGAGTGATATAAATTACTTCCCTTGCTTGCACATCAAATTCACCCACCCACCCACACACACACACACACACACGCACACAAATACTCACACACACACACACATATATATTTCACAGTTAGGTTAGCGAAATGCAGACGACAATTCTACTCCTGCGGCTTCTTCTCTCGCACTTCACACCTGTGGAACTCGCTCCCATATTCTTGCTTTCCTAACGGCTACAACCTCCAGAAATTGAAATGCAATGTCAATACTTATCTACTAACCACTTGACTCTAGCCCTTCCCCCACCCCGTATATCCTTCCCTTTCTCTCCCCCCTTGCAACTGTCATTACACCTGCATTTTCATCTTTCTATTGCTTCTTTCTAATTGGTTTGTAATCCTCTTCTCCCTCCTCTAATTAATTTTTTTTAGTTATTTAGCCCCCCACACATCAGTGGCATTTACGCCTTGCCCGGGGTGAAACGATTAATATATATATATATATATATATATATATATATATATATATATAAGCATATTTTATCAAATAATTTAGCCATATTGTGTTTTTGATCGTCTTGTAGTTACGAATAAGTTTCTTCGTATGGTGATTAAAGATAGCAAGAAAGTCACTATATGCATTTTAATTATTTTTTCATAGTACCAATTACTTTCAATCTTGTCCAAGTTTATGTTAAGGGAGTTGATTGTTGAGGCGTAATTAATGTAATGTCTTTTGTGACAAATTATTAAAATTTTTATGTCTTAATCATTACGAGTTTTGCGCGTACTCGTAGGAACGCGCAACGCCGATTTGAAAACTATAAGTTGTAAGGGAGGCAACTTATTTTTTAATATCATTAAGAGTTGCTACCTATATATATATATATATATATATATATATATATATATATATATTCAAACCTGTTTCACTGTATCACAGCTCATCAGTGCGGTTAGACATCTACTTGCTTCTGACCGGGATCGAAACTCGACCGATTTGGTGTATATGCACTCACAGATACACACACTACTTTACTTGTATGTAGTTAAATTGTAATGGTGTTTAGAGCCAAAACTAATGTTTTTTTTTTCCTTTTTTTCGTAGTTTACTGGTGGAAATGCATTGTTTTAGGTAAGCATATTTTGTTTAGAATTCTGAAATGAGGTAGTATTTAAATTATTTTCATTATTCGGACTATTTTCCTCATCTTTGTTGCCATTTGTACGACGTTTCGGTCGTTGTACGCTACGGTCTTCTTAAGGTGCTAGGAATTTCGAACCAAATCCTTTATTACCATCATTGGAGCATATCATTATCATTACTTGCGTGAAGCGCCGTTTGGTAGTCATAGGTTATCTCCCTCTAACCGTATTTTCTAAGTTACTTGTTCACTACTACTGTAGCCTGGTATTGAACTCACAACTCTTTGGGTCAAGTTATTGGAACTAACCAACATCTATATCCCCTGGGCTATGTGCCCTTAAGGGTTTGTTCGAAATTCCTAGCACCTGAAGAAGGCCAGAGCGTACAACGGCCGAAACGTTTCACAAATGGCAACAAAAATGAGAAAAATAATCTGAATAATGAATAATGTAAGCAGATTTTGTTGTCATAAAGTGCTCGATATCAGGATAAGAACAGTCTAAATAGAATTAATATGTGGACATAATGTGACAAGTTTCTTCATATTATCTCTCTCTCTCTCTACACACACACACACACACACACACACATATATATATATATATACACACACACACAGAGACATATATATATATATATATATATCCGAGTGAATACAGAACGAAGAATTCTTACAACGTCCAAAACATTAATTTAAAACAGTGCTCGATATATAATATATAGAGCTGTGAATATTTATTATAAATTATATTTTAGAACTTTTATGTACATGTTCTAAAACATAATTTATAATATATATATATATAACGTAGAATAGTTGGTATTTAAGTCAGGTAAATTCCGATAGAAATGAAATCAAAAGAAGTCAATGCTAAATTTATTTCTTTATTTAATTTAACAGAGTAATATAACCTTGAAATTTTTTTAAATATTCTACAATTTCATGAAATTGTAGAATATCTAAAAAAAATTTATAGTGTGTGTGTGTGTGTGCGTATATATATATATCTAAACTTATTTATAAATGGAACTTTGTCTGTGTGTATGTGTGTCTGTGTGTGTGTATCCGTTACCTTTAGACTCCGAAACGGCTGAACCAATTTTCTTGAAAATTTATACAGTTGTACTATAAGCGTCTGCGAGTGTTCTTAGGAAGGTCTTGTGTCGAGGTACCCTCGATAAATATCGAAAAGCGATAATCGAAAAAATCGGGTTATAGAAGGAGTGGTCCGATTTTAATCAAATTTGATACACTCATAGACAAGAACATAAGAAACGATATTCAAAAGTTTCAAGGCTGCAGTTCTTACAATAGTGCAGAAAATTTGCTATCGATACTAGGAAATTTGACTTACATCCATTCATGTTTCTTTCAGTCTACGGTTTCGCTTTAACTGGAAACAACTATTGCTTTTTAATCTTTCGTGCCAACGTCCAAAGAGTCTGAGCTCCAGGACCATTGATTAGTTTTAAAGCTTTCATTACACCCGAGCAACGCCGGGTTATACTGCTAGTATATATATAGTTGGGTGATATACAGGTAAGAGAAGTAATTTATTTCGAATTCACATGCACTCTTTTTATCCCTCATCAGATGATATAAAGCATGTCTTATCTCCCCAATCCCCTGTCATACTTAACCAACTGTAAACAAGTTTGCTATATATTTTATATTAACCTTCTAGGGCCATTCGTATCATATTTGATATAGTATTTCCCTATAAGGAAACATTTGGTATTTCGCTATAAGGAAACATTTGGTATTCATTGACTGAGCAGTCAGTACTGCTTTCATTTGAAATTTATAAAATATTTCTCTTAAAAAACTTTTCAGGAAAATATTTCTTTCAAGGCTTGTTTTCATACTGTATCAAATGACGAATGACCCTAGAGGGTTAATTTCTTCAAAACATTCAGCATAATTTCTCCAATAATTTCTGCACATAACATTCCAAAAATTTTATTTGCATAAAATTGGCTGAATTCTGATTTTAAAAAAAGGACATGCTTCACCAAAAATCTATTGTCATCAGAAAACATTTTTCAAAATTGTTTTGTATATTTTCCAAACTGTTCATACAAATGCAGTCTCTTCGGTCAGGACAAAATAGCTGTTGGTCAAAATCAAGGCAATATTACCCATCCTCGCCACAACGTTCAACCCCGAAAATCAATATTCTGAACAAATATTTAATGAGAAGAACACTTTGATTTTTTTTTGTTCCTGACAAATGAGAATCATTAACGAAAACAATCTTTGAAGAATTCTTTCAGAGACAAGATTTTATGAAACGTCAGTCAAAAAGGAAAACGAGCTGCCCTTTAATTTCGGTGTTGGCCATCAATCATGTCAATAGAGCCATGTTTACTGGTTTTTGTGCGATCTTCTCGACAGCCTTCCTTCAGCATGAGCTTCGATGTTCTGAGAGAATTTGTTGTTTGGTTCTTTACTCGAGACCAGACCAACTCTTTCAAACAATTTCCATTGATCAAGCATATAAGAAGAGCAACGCATGCGTCAAGACTAATCACTGGAGTATTTCAGTGATGGATGGGAGCTAAGCCTGAGGATGCGTCCCTTGCACATAGGAAAGCGTGATGATACTCCTTCATAAGACAGTAAATGCGTGGAAAGCATTTAGCAAATATCTCTACTGACTCGTGAGTATAATGGAAAACTTAGGCACTATCGAGAACAACGGCTGATACGGTGTAATAGAATTATGAGTTCTGTATGCATTTCTTGGATAGGTTATTTGCATTCCGATTGAAATTCGCATCGCCAAGAGAAATGATAGTCAAGCTTGACAGCAACTTAGCTGAAACAGAACAGGCAATAAGAATAGCTTAAACCTCCTGAGTTTTCTGTTCAGGATTGCTCCATGGTACAATAGCATAGTCCGTGAATTTTGTAACATATTAAGGAATTTAATTCCTTAGTCTGATTCTGTTAATACAAGCTTGTCAATAGCTACGCAAGCACTAAAAAACATAAATAAAAGTACCAGTTATAGACTGATCTCGTTTCGTTGTCCATCTCACGTCGATCAAATTAATTGTACATTTTGATATTGTCTAATGGTTATTTGGATTGACAGAGAATTTAAGTAGTGATAACAACAAATGTTTAACATTTTGTTCCGATTTTAAATAAGTTACTTACAAATATAGGATGTGCGTTGTGGTACAGTGGATATCGGCTCGGAACGAGAAACCGGGGAGCCGAGTTCAAATTCCAGCTGAATCCATTGTATTCACTTACGCGCAAATACCCTTGGGAAAGGTATTAATCCGTCTATTCCTTCCAGTTATGGGTTAAATAACAGGACAGATTGGGTTCTATAGCCTTGGTCGGCAACCAGTCTACCGCAGAAAGCAATGGCAACCTACTGCGGGATAATGTTCTGCCCAGTCAGTCATGTCTCTTTCGAGACATGATCGCCCAAGCGTGTATCACGTATGGCACCTAAACTGACTGACTTACAAATATGCTGTATTAATATCTCACTATTTTGCTGTTTTAATTTCTTTAGGTCTTACATTTTAATTTATCACTTCAACGCGTATGTAAACATTTGTTACGTTGAAAATATAAACTGCGCTTTTAAGTATGTTCCAAGTAAGAAACCTGGCATGGCGGACAGACATAATCTCGCTGCTGACCTTGTTCGGGATCTACACTATGTGGTGAATTGGGGCAAGAAGTGGCTTGTCAACTTCAATGCGTCCAAGACCAAGCTGTTGTCTGTCAACCATCACAGGCAACCTCTCCTGCCTCACATAAGCATGGACCAAGCGATTCTCCCTGAGTGCAATACACTGCGCCTCCTCAGCCTTACCCTCTCTTCTGATCTCAAGTGGGACCGCTACATCGAATCCATAGCTAAATCAACTGCTAAGAAGGTTGGGTCACTGTGTCGATCCAGGATGTTCTTTCCGCCTGAATCCATCCTGCATATAAACAAGTCTACCATTCGACCCTGCATGGAGTACTGCAGCCATGTATGGTCAGGCGCCCCAGCCGCCCACCTCAGTGTTCGCGACAGGCTCCAAAGGAGAGTTAGTAACGTGATAGGTGCTGACTTGGCGGCTCGACTACAGCCACTTCCCCACCGATGAAATGTGGCCTCCCTTTGTCTGTTCTATAAGTACTTTCATGACTTCTGCTCAGACGAACTTAAGTCACTGGTGCCTCCTCAACAGGTGTTTACTCGTGCAACCAGAATGGCAACTGGGTCCCATTCATTCACAGTTAGGTTAACAAAATGCAGATGACAATTCTCCTCCTGCAGCTTCTTCTCTCGCACTTCCCGCCTGTGGAACTCGCTCCCATATTCTTGCTTTCCTGACGGCTACAACCTCCAGAAATTTAAATGCAATGTCAATACTCATCTACTAACCACGTGACTCTAGCCCTTCCCCCACCCCATATATCCTTCCCTTTCTCTCCCCCTTGCAACTGTCATTACACCTGCATTTTCATCTTTCTATTGCTTCTTTCTAATTGGTTTGTAATCCTCTTCTCCCTCCTCTAATTAATTTTCTTTCAGTTATGTAGCCCACCCCACATCAGTGGCATTTGCGCCTTGCTCGGGGTGAAATGATTAAAAACAAATGTGAATTATCGCCAGTAGCCTTTTTCCAACTAGTCATCAGAATGCTAGTCTTCCCTGAGCTGTATATTTATTAAGCCGGGTGTTTTTACCACAAAAAGAAGACTAGATATGTCGCCGCACTAAAAGCCTTAACCTTAAAATAATCTTTTAATAAAAAATAAAGTTAATTTTCACAAAAACCGTAATAGTGAATAATCATTTGTTGAACAATTTTTACATAGAAAAAATTATAAATCTTTTTATTGTAAGAAGAAAAAGCGATTTCTACTCTATTCTGACCAATTCATAATAGTTGTGCGTATATGAACCTTGTATGACCTACATTCTTTCCCAGGTAGGACCAGCTATGCCACGTACAGTTGGCACATACTCATGCCTTTCGTATTTCATTAGTAAGGAACAAGTTCTACTCAGCTTTACAGTATGGAACACACTTGATAGGATGCTTCCCAGATCAGTATAATTTTAAAATCTTTAAGTCTCGTACCAATCGATATCTATCCTAAATATTCTCATAATATACATATCTTAGTCCCTCCTCGTATGCTCTCACAACAACCTCATTCAGTAACCTCATTTTTTTGTTTTTTTGTTTTGCTTTTTACTGGCTCTTGGATGTTTTTACTAATTTACTAATGGTATAAGAACCTTGTTCAAGGAAAAAATAGTATCGAGAAAAATATTCGAATATAATTGTTCGAAGATAATTATTTCAATTGTAAGTTGTTTGAATTGACATTAATTGAAAGAATAATTATACTAAATGATAATTTTTCAAAATACTTATATTTGAAATACATATGAGGTCAATACTGATTTACCTAGAGTTAATAAATTATGGTACAGGGATTTTTTGCAGCAAGTATTATCCCATAATAGAGAAATTTTTAGATGCTCTTAAAGAGCAGGGCTTGGAAGAAATTCAGATTGCAAAAGTAAGAACCGGTTGCCAAAATATCAAGAGCGCCAAGAAATACCGAAACGTAAATAGAAAACTTTTTAAAAATAGTCGCATCCTTTAAGGAGTATTCTTCAGTTGCGTGCAGTATCATATAACTCAAGGCTATAAGGATTTTTTCTGACTAAATTGTTTCAATAACGATATTTGCATTTCGAATAATTATCATTTTCTAGCACTTCCCACCTGTGGAACTCGCTCCCGTATTCTTGCTTTCCTGACGGCTACAACCTCCAGAAATTTAAATGCAAAGTCAATACTCATCTACTAACCACTGGATTCTAGCTCTCTCCCCACCCCTGTATAACCTTCCCTTTCTCTCCACCTATGTATCTGTCATCGCACCTGCTTTCTCAGCTTTCTATTGTTCCTTTCTAACTAGGTTGTACTCCTCACTCTTTTCTAATTAATCTTTTTACATTTATGTAGCCCCCTGCACATCAGTGGCGTTTCCGCCTTGCTCAGGGTGAAATGATTAAAAAAAAGTATAATTGTCCTTTCGATTATTTTTATTCAGACAACTTACAGTCTGAATTAATGTTTTACGAATAATTGTTGTCGAACAATTATTTTCCAACAATGTTCACATATTCAATTAAGGATTTTTCTGATTGGTCACACATTGCGATAGTGAAGTGAATTGAGCATATGCTAAACTTTTAAAAAATAGTGGCATCCTTTAACGAGTATTCTTCAGTTGCGTGCAGTATCATATAACTTAAGGTTATAAGGATTTTTTCTTACTAAATTGTTTCAATAACGATATTTGCATTGCAAATAATTATCATTTGTTTATTTGCTCTTTTGGGTTTGACATTTTTATTGTAAAAAATAATTTTTGCATTTGGAATAATTCTCATTGATGTATTCCCTCTCTTTAATATTTACATTTTTATTGAAATAAACAATTTTGCATTACGAATAATCATCATTTAGTATAATTGTTCTTTCAATTAATTTTCATTCAAACAATTTACAATTAAAATGATTGTTTCGATAATCGAAAAAACAATACGTAAACACTTAAAAACCATGTTTATTTTCTGATATAATATGACATTTATATGACATCTATAATCGAAAAAACAATACGTAAACACTGAAAAACCCATGTTTATTTTATGACATAATATATGACATTTATATGACATGTATTAAATATATGACGTTTACATAGCATAATATACTGAACACTCAAACACCGTGTTTGAGATTGAAACTTATTCTCCACTATAAAAATGAACATTCTTTCACTTTTGAAAATTGTAAATTTGATTATGGAAATTTTATTTTTAACCTTGGCGCCATTTATCCTCAAATGTATAACATCCACCCGATCATTCAAATGTAAGCTGATTGTTAGAAGAATGCTAAGTAAATGGATAACCCACCTTGTTGACAATTGACTAGTTCAGAATAAAAGGATTGTCGCTTTGCCTTCCCATTGACTGGCATGATCTCTTGCTGGCGATGCAATTGGTAATGTCATCTCGCATTTGGGACAACAGCACCAGAAGATCTAAATAGATAAATTTTCATAGCACTGCCAGGGAAACCAAATGCGACTGAATGTGAACTCCATCGAACAATCAGCTTGATGAGCTATAACAAAACTAATAATTAGCATTCTCATGAATAGATCTCGTTGCAGAATTAAACCATGAATAAAGGAGGCACAACGTGGCTTTGTTGCAAACACGAGACAAGAGATGCCATCTTTATTATCAGGATACTATTGGCAAGAAGCATAGAAATGGAAACGAGTTCATGTTTCATAAAATACACATAGACATTCAATGATTGGTTGGTTGTTTTTGTTTTATGGCATATCAACCTCGGCGGATCATTTATTACCAACTAAATTTTATTTATTTATTTATTGCTGGTGATACCTTTTTCTTTCAAGAATTTATTGTTGTTTTTTATATAAGTTTTGTGTCTAGTAATACATGTTTTATTTTCGAGTACCAAGATTCATTAGGATTTGTTTTTAAGGACAGAATCCCCAAGTCCTACCCTGTTATTTAACCCATAACTGGAGGGAAGAGACGGATTAATACCTTTTCCAAGGGTACCAGTGCTTAAGTGAATGCAGGGCATTCAACTTGAATTCGAACTCGGCTCACCGATTTCTCTTTCCGAGCCGATATCACAACGCACATCCGTCACTAAACGCTTACAGCACCTGGTATTCCCAAGCGGTCACCTATCTAAGTACTGACCAGGCTCACCGTTGCTTAACTTCGGTGATCGAGCAAGAACCTGTGTATTCAACGTGATATGGCCGTAAGCCCACATTCGATGAAATACAAGAAAAAGAGATGTGCGAAAACCTTATGATACATGGAAAAAATATATGCAAGCAATACGTAACCTTTATGGAGAACACAATTTTGAACGCGGATAGAAAAAATGAGTAGTTCTGTTAGGTGACATGTTTCTTCAGACCTTTAATGACTCTCTACAACGTCCCATCCTGTGTAACTCACAGTAACGTTTGTCTTTCTCACCATCATTCCGTCTATGCATGCCATCCATTTACACTAGATCGTTAGGTAGGTTACTCGCTGTTTTTGTTATCTCTTGCCTTCCATATGTTTGAGTATTAAAATTTTCAAGCTTTCTTTTCTCTTAATGTCTCAATACATAAACATAAAAAGTAAATACAAAAAACATGCGTTTCTTGGGTCCTGAGCATGATGGTAAACTGCATCCGGCAGCAAGGCCTCTGATTAGGAAGTTGTGAGGAGCATAGAACCACCTCTTAATTGCTGCTGTTCTCAGGTTCACCCTGACCTGAAGTGGTCCCAGTATCAAGCAAATAGTTAACTCCTAAATTGGGGTCAAAACATTATGAAAGTATAAAAATACGCTTTTATAGAAATATATACATAAAAATAGACTTTTATAGAAAAATATACATTTCTGAACGAAAAATATTACCAACAATACACTTTTGAAGAAACGCTACAAAAACTCAGAAAGAAAACTGCAAAAGTTATTACGAAAAGGCGTGGAAAAAATTTTAAAAAATGAGACTATTGACAATAACAAGACAACACTGTTGTCAGAAAAAAGGCCAGCTCAAAGCGTGTATTTTTGATCGGTGAAAGTAACGTATCAAGCAGGTACAGAACAAGGAAGAAACGACAAATGTTTATGAAATAAATAATTTTTTTTAACGTAAAATAAAAAATGGTAAATCGGTGTGAAAGAAAGAGATAAGTAGTTATAAAAGGTTGTCCACGGAGATGTACGGTAGAAGAGGGAAGGTGAGTTGGGAATTACTGTGGTGACGGTCTTTAGCGGGTGTCATTCGAAATGGGAGATCGCTGTCAACCAGCGTTGTGAATTGTGGCTGATTGCTACAGAGATCCCTTTCATGGGTTTTCATGTCCTTTTCTTAGGCTCAGGTCGGCTTAAATTTTTCTTTGACTTTTTTTTTTAGGTAGGAGTGGTTGCTATTGCTGAAAATTTCGGATTGTAATTTTCTTTGTAAGCGAAACGGAATTATAACGATTATAACAGTAGCTTCTGTTATATATTTAAAGATTCTTGACAAAATCCAAAGAATTAGCAATGTTATTAGTCTAGACTTGATATCTCGGCTCCACTCCCTTTCCCGCCTCCGTAACTTCCCCTGTATTTTTCTAGAAATCTCTTCATGCCAACTGTTCATATGAGCTTTCCGTTTTGGAACCTCGACTTCGTGAATTTAAATACAGCACTACATTGGCTGTTCTTCATTTTACTGTAAGTTCTACGATAATAGTTTCTTCTACTGTCAATTTTCATCCGTGGGATTCTTTTCTTTCTTTTCTATCAACTAAGATATTCAAGAATTTAAATACAACGTCAGTCATCATCTTCTGTCTCCTTTTATTGTCATTTGTTTATTTTATTGTCATTTGTTTCTTTCCGTCTCAGTAACTTCTTTCTTTTTGTTTTATTTGCCTTGCTTAGAAGGAAAATCAAAGCAAACCAAAGCTTCAATGAACATTGTTTGAAGAAAAAAAATGAAAAAGCTATTACAAAATGGAGTCGATAAAAGTAAAAAAAAAAGGCTAACTATTATTAACTATTATTTTCGACAGCTAACTTCTAAATTGAATTATTTTAGCTTTAATTGGAAGCTAAATTATTAAATTTACTATATCCAGTAAACAAAATACTCTGTATTTCAAACAGAAATTATATTGATTAGAATCTAAAATTTTAATTTTTTTTTTTTTTACTTTTTCAATTTTTTGTTCATTTTTGAGCAATCGACACATTTGTAAAAAAAAAATAATTCTCGGTTTTAAAAATCTTTCAAAAATAAAATATTTATTTATTACACATTATTTTCAGAAAATTAGCAAATTAATGTTAAGTTAATCTGATTTAGCCAGTTTTTTTTTTAATCATCTCACCCCAAGCAAGGCATTCCACTGCCACTATAGGCTACATAGGGGAAGGTAAAGAGAAGGAGTGGTTAGACATAGTGAATGTCAGGAGGAATGAATGTTAGACATAGAGAATGTCAGGAGGAATGGGAGCAGGATAGTGTGTTAGGAGGTGTCTTTTGACCTTACATTTAAACTCCTGGAGATTGTATCCGTCGGGGAAGCAATCGTGTGGAAGGGAATTCCACAGTCGGGAAGTGCGAGGAAAGAAACTGTTGGAGTAGAAGTTGCGGTTGCATTTTATCGGTTTCACTGTAAAAGGGTGGGATCTACTTGCTAATCTAGTATCTCGTTCAAATTCGTATTTAGGGGGCACCAGTGATCTAAGTTCATCGGAGCAGAAGCCGTGAAAATATTTATAGAAGAGACACAGGGAAACCACGTCGCGCCGGTGGGAGAGAGACTGCAGGCGGCCTGCCAAGTCGGTATCTATCACATTACAGACCCTCCTCTGAACCTTATCGAGAAGCCCGAGGAGAATAGCAGGGGCACCCGACCAGATATGGCAGCAGTATTCAATGCACGGGCGGATGGAAGATTTATATATGTGCAGGATAGATTTAGACGGAAAAAACTTCCGGGCCCTACACAGAGAACCGACTTTCATAGCAGCGGATTTAGCAATGGATTCGATATAGTCATTCCATTTGAGGTCCGCTGAAAGTGTGAGACCAAGGAAACGTAGTGTTTTACTCTCTGGGAGGCAAGCCTGGTCCATGCTAATGGGAGGTAGGTGAGATTGTAGATGATGGTTAATTGAGAGTAACTTCGTTTTAGAAGCATTAAAATTTACTAGCCATTTCTTACCCCAGTCCAATATGGGTTGGAGTTTTTTTCAATCTCGGCTGCGAGGTTAGCTTTGACGCCTACACCAGATTTTTGTAGGAGGCTAGAGTAAATTGTGGTGTCATCGGCGTACAAACCTACATGGGCTCTTATGGAATCAGGGAGATCATTAATATATATCAGGAAGAGTGTAGGACCGAAGATGGAGCCTTGGGGGACACCTGCGTTTGTATGGTAGTTCTGGGAGGCATGTCCGTTTAATACCACCTTCATTGTGCGGTTAGAGAGGAATGACTGGATTAGTTCAAACAAATGTCCAGTTATACCATAGCTCCGCAGTTTACATAGAAGGCCAGCATGCCAAACTCTGTCGAACGCCTTAGATATATCCAATGCAACGGTTCGGGCTTCGCCATTCCTGTCGAGTGCCTGGTATATGTACTCGGTGATGGTCGTTAGCATATCAGCAGTAGACCTGGTGAAGCGGAAACCATATTGCTTGTCCGAGAGGAGCCTGTGTGCTGTGAGATGCTGAACCACCTCGGTGTTGATAATGGCTTCGAACACTTTGCCAAAGATCGGAAGAAGGCTGATAGGGCGGTAATTTTCAGGGTCAGAGGGTTCTCCAGTGTTTTTAAATATAGGAGTTACAGAGGAAGATTTCCAATAGTCAGGAAAGCAGGAAGCAGATAGGCAGAGGTTGTAGAGCTTAGAATGGACAGAGGAGAGTTCAGGGGCACATTTCTTTAAGTATGGTTGGGATTCCGTCACCACCGCTCGCTTTGTGAGGGTCAAGTTTTAAGATTATCTTAGAGACAAGCGAAGGTGTAATGTGGACATCATTCAGTTGTGCCTCGGTTCTAGGTGAGAAGTCGGGTGTAAAAACTCCAGATGAGTCCAGACTCGAATTGTTCGAGAATCTGCGGGCAAAGCATTCAGCCTTATCTGCTGGGGATGTGAGGACCTCAAATTTGTTGATTAGCGGGAGTCTTGTGGACTTGCTCTTGTTAAGTACTCTTTTACAGAGTCGCCAGTAGTCTTTAGAGCCGAATTTAGAGCATGCCATGCGTTGCTTCATTCTGGCAGCAAACAACATCTTAGCTTCGTTAAGTATCTTTTTACACTTATTACGAGCTGAAGTGAAAAGGCGCCTGTTTTGATCCGACGCGTAGTTACGATAGAGTCGGAAGAAATGATTCCGGTGGGCAATGGCAGCCGAGCAAGCGGGTGAGAACCATGGAGACGAATGAGATTTAAGCTGGAATTTCCTAGCAGGGATCAAGGCATCGATGCCAGCCTTAACCCAGGAGGAGACCTCGGATGCACATTCTTCGATGGGAAGACTAACAACGTTGTTCCAAGGGATGTCACAGAGGAAGTCTCGGAACGAATCCCAGTCTGCTCTTTGATAGCAGTAGGATATTCTACTTGTCTGGGTATCATGGTTCGGGCGGGAGTGGAGTGAAATATTGACGGACACTACAGTGTGGTCAGAGTTTCTGAGTGGGCAGAGTTGTCTGGTAGTGAAAGAGTCTGGGATGGAAGTGAAGCAGAGGTCTAGAAGTTAGTCCCTTCCGTTAGGGTTGTCGGAGAAACGCGTGGGGAAGTTCACTACTTGCGTAAGGGATTGGGTGATTGAAAAGTTCATGGTGTGGAAACCAGCAGGGTTGGTGACAGTGTTCTTCAGCCACTTGGTGTGGTGGGCGTTAAAGTCACCAAGCACGAATACATGGGCAGAGGGATGGGAAGAAATGGCTTTGTCGATATTGTCAGAAATGATGTCAAGTAACGAACAGTCAGGGGAGGAAGGAGAGCGGTAGAGAAAGAAGACATAGCTAATCGAGCTGAGAAGTGAGAGGCGTAAGCACATGAAAGAATGACCTCTGGGATTCAAAAGATGATACCCTAGCTAAGGGAAAGTGTTCGCTGACATAGACACCAAGCCCATGCATATGAACATTGGAGTCCTTCCTGAAGAGGGGAAGGTATCCAGAAACGTAGAACTCAGATGAGGGAATAGAAGGGTTAAGATTAGTTTCACATAGGGCTAATATATCAGGTGAGTTATTATGGAGGAATGAATCTACACTGAGGAAGTTGGTGGGGATGCCGCGTATGTTAGTGAAAGAGATGCAGACAGGTTTGGGCGTTTTCAAATGAGCTGGTTTAGTTTTGCTATTATGTTTACTTTTTTCCATAGTG
Source organism: Ascarosepion bandense (assembly GCA_037127315.1). Taxonomy (NCBI): domain Eukaryota; kingdom Metazoa; phylum Mollusca; class Cephalopoda; order Sepiida; family Sepiidae; genus Ascarosepion; species Ascarosepion bandense. The sequence goes on from JBBBDQ010001598.1 coordinate 4,698,708, forward strand.
ATTCAGTTAAGGAGAGGTCTTAGAATAGAATCAGTCGGTCAATCGTTTGCAACTTGTGAAAGATGGAGACTGGAGCGGCCTACAACATAATGTGGCCTCGGGGTTGCCCACCGAACGTTCATGCAGGGACGCCCGTCCATGCGCGATATGGCACTACAAGAACCCCGGTATTATTCAACTGTTGATCAGAGCAGCCTCTCAAGATGCTACGCAAGAGTTCGGGCTCCTAACTACCAGTCGGAAGCAGCAACCAGGAAACTGCCAACCCGGTGCCCTCAGAATGTAAAGACGTTGCCACCATACTCCGTAACTGCAAAGAGCTTCCAGCTGAACTAACACTAAGACCGGAGAAGGGGGATGAACCGGGAACCCCTTCCTAAACAAGAAACAAGGCGATCACCTCTAAACTCATTCAAAAGAAGCGGGTGGAGTGTGAGTTAGTGCTTATATCATGAAATTTCAAATAAAACTATTTCTTAAACACAGTTAAAATTGTTTTAACCTTTCCAGTGTAACTGAAATGTATTAACAGATAAATGTATGACGATCACAATAAACATAATTGTACAATTCTTTTTTCCTGTAAGGGGGGGGAGAAACAATGAAACACTTGATCTTTTAATCTTTTAGAAAATATCATACAAAAAAAGAATCTTCAAATACACAAAAAATAAATTAAAAGTCATTTAAAAATACGAAGCCACGACGATTTGTATGAAACTTTTCAATTTTCGATTAGTAAATATAATCTTCACTTCACTTAATAAGTCAATAAACTAACCACAACAAATCTTTGAACTATTTTAAAATTATAAATTATAACTTAAAAAATGAGAACAACTCTAAAAATTTCATTATTAATCCAAACAATTTTCTTCAGACTATAATATCCTTGATATATAGTATTTATTAAAGCAATTAACAACTTATCAAATTAAATAATGTCATAGTTTATTGGATTTTTTTTATTATTAAGAGCAGATTTTCGGAAATAAAGACAAAATGTTTCAAAAATAAAAAGATGATTTATATTCTCCAATGAGTCCTGCGCTTAACTAATAAAACCAATTTTCACAACAAAATTTAATTTAAAATTTATATGGAGGGGGAGTCAGTTTAAGTACCATACGTGATACACACTTTAGGTGATCATGTCTCTAAAGAGACATCACTGACTGGGAAGAAGATTATCCCGCAGTAGGTTGCCATTGCTTTCTGCGGTAGACTGGTTGCCGACAAAGGCTACAGAACCCAATCTGTGCTGCTATTTAACCCATAACTGGAAGGAAGAGACGGATTAATACCTTTCCCAAGGGTATTTGCGCTTAAGTGAATACAATGGATTCAACTGGAATTCGAACTCGGCTCCCCAGTTTCTCGTTCCGAGCCGATATCCACTGTACCACAACGCACATGGAGGGGGAGTAACAGATGTAAAAAAATAGTTCTTTTAAATAATTTCATTCATTTGCGAATAAGTCTTGAAAGTTTCATTAAAATCCGATAATTATTAGATTTTTTTTTTCAAGAATTTCCAAATTAATGTGTTTGTCATCCAGAACTATACTAAACATATTTATAAATAGAACTTTGTCTGTGTGTGTGTGTCTGTGTGTGCGTGTGTGTCCGTTACCTATAGACTCCGAAACGGCTGAACCGATTTTCTTTTACACAGTTGTACTATAAGCGTCTGCGAGTGTTCTTAGCAAGTTTTTGTGCCGAGATAGCCCCGATAAATATCGAAAATTGATAATCGAATAAGTCGGGTTATAGAAGGAGTGGTCCGATTTTAATCAAATTTGATACACTCATAGACAAAGACATAAGAAACGATATTCAAAAGTTTCAAGGTTGCAGTTCTTACAATAGTGCAGAAAATCGATAATATATATATATATATATATATATATATATATATATATATATATATAAAAGCCAAGATGTTTGTGTGTGCGTGTGTGTGTCTTTTTATCTACTTGTATGTCTATTTTTTTTCAGCCCTTTTATTTTAGTTTTTGCTTCGGGTTTGGCTCTAAGTAGGTATAATTGTATTTCTTAGTCTCAACCATGATACCATTTACTCAGAGGACTTATTTAGCCTTCAAAATTCAGTTTACGACGAAAAAAAACTTATTTGATATCGATACCAGGAAATCAAAATTTGACTTACATCCATTCATTTTTCTTTCAGTCTACGGTTTCGTTTTAACTGGAAAAAACTATTGCTTTGAGTCTTTCGTGCGAACGTCCAAAGAGTCTGAGCTCCAGGACCATGGATTAGTTTTAAAGCCTTCATTACACCCGAGCAACGGCGGTCTATACTGCTAGTTTAAGTATAAGTAAAAAGAAAGCCTGGTTGTTAGCAAAAGAAACAACCAAAAGTATGTTTATGTAAATCTAACAGGTGACAAAATCTGCAGTTTCATACAACCGACAAATATGTGGCACAGAAATCCGAAGGCAAATAGAAATAGCAGATGTTTTTCAAATATTTAAGAATTGGAAAAATATCCTTAGAAACAAAAAAAGCATGTTCGATTGCTTGGGAGTCGTTTACATAGCACGTACGCACATGGTGGAGGGGGGTGTCACCAAAAAGCGTATGTTTGCGTACGAGGAGAGAAAGTGTCCGAGGTGAAGTATGCACACATGAAAAAAAAATTATGCAGATTTTTATGTTTGATTAGCGAAAGAATTTCTCTTGCAGAAAAAAAAGAACATCTCTGTTTCAATCTTCGTAAATTTATATGGTTGTCGATGCTCTTGTTAATTCGTTTTGAAATTAACCAAAACAAATTTGGAGAACAACGTTCACATCGAGGTGTAAACTAAAAGGGAATGAAGGCTTCGTAGAATTTGAAAGGAAACTTTGTTGCGAAATAGACAGACTCCGCCAACAGGCAGACAAATAAAGGGTATTAAGTTTCAAAATAGAACGGAAGATTACAGTGCAATCTGTTTCGCCTCAGTATTTTTTGATAGCTTATTTCACAAGTGTTCGATTATTTGAAATGAACAAACGCGTTCAGTACGAAAAATTTTTTTGAAAGCCTACATTGACAGAACAGTATAACATCACTAGAGCTTTGGAATAAACTAAAAGAAGATGGTGAAAAATTGAACGACAAATTGTTTCTTTTAGGGCTTTACAAGTCAAGAGCCAAAATATAACAATTTTCAATTTTTTTAAAATAGAGTGGATGAGCTGAAAAAAGTACGTACTCATGGGGGAGCAAGTCCGTTCAAAAGTACACATAAATACGAGGGAATCAAAATATTCAAAATTTCTGCGTACGTACTAACGAGAAACCGGGGAGCCGAGTTCGAATTCCAGTTGAATCCATTGTATTCACTTACTCACAAATCCCCTTGGGAAAGGTATTAATCCGTCTCTTCCTTCCAGTTATGGGTTAAATAGCAGGACAGATTGGGTTCTATAACCTTGGTCGGCAACCAGTCTACCGCAGAAAGCAATGGCAACCTACTGCGGGATAATCTTCTGTCCAGTCAGTCATGTCTCTTTCGAGACATGATCGCCCAAGCGTGTATCACGTATGGTACTTAACTGACTATGTGAATGACTCTTTATGAATAGGATGCGGATGCTAAACAATTTTGTCACAGATGATAAATAAAACTTAACTGAGATTTACATCTATTAAGGTAGGTACTGCCAGTAATTCGCACCCCCCCAAAATGGCATAGCATTATGTTAAAAGGCTCAAACTGAATGAAAACAAAGTTTTATCGTCAAACTGTTTATGTTATTATTAATAGGAAAGATCAAAGTTTATTATTTTTTTACATTTTTTTTAACCCTTACTAACACGTTTAAAATTTTGGTTAACCTTTTCCCCGTCAGTGATTCACGCCATGTTTACGTAATGCTACTACTAAAGAAAACGTAATGTTACGCAAGTCGTTTTTTGCTGTTGAAAGACAACTTAATTGGAAATTCTTGCAAAATCAACTGTCTGATTTTAATAAAACTTATTCACAACTGAAGTTATTTGTGCAATTATTACTTTCAGAAAATCTCGGTAACAATATATATATATATATATATATATATATATATATATATATATATATATATATATATATTACATCAGTTACCCGCCTCCAATTAAATGCATGAAACTTCTACAAACTCATTATGTATTCTTTTTTTTTCTTTTTTTTTTTTTTTTTTTTTTTTGTGTAGTTAAATTCAGGACTCCATGGAGAATGTAAATCATGTAATTTTTTTTTTAGGTACGAGACCATTTTTCCAAAAATCTGCTCCGAATAGTAAAATAAAAAATGCATTAAAACTACGCTATTTTTAATGTAGATAAATTTTTAATTGCCTTTATAAATATAATTTTAGGATATCATATTCTGAAAAAATAATTCTAAGTATAATTAATTTTTATAAGAATTGTTTTTTATTTGCTTATTATCATGAATAATAAAGTTTCAAACATCTTTTAAATTGTACTCGATGTTTTCGGTTATAAACCTAATAAGTAAAGACTATATTTACAAATCGAAATTTTGAAACGCTTAATACAAATAATTTAAAACTACGATTTTTAAAAAATTGTTAAACTGAACATTTGCTTTTATTATGAAAACTTATAAGAGACTTGTTATTAAAAGTTCATGTGTTTTAATTGTTGTTCCCTTTACAAAACGTTCAATCGGATTGTCATTTTTTGGTCACCATATTTCTGGATGTATAAACTGATTGCTAACAGGAGCTGTCAACGGGTCAGCTCTTTCTGATTAAGAAATACTTTTATTCGAAATTTCATGCTATAAGCAAGTAATATTTGTTTCAAATCAGATCAATTTAAATTTGCTAATTATCAAAAAAATAAAGTGTCACAAATGTACATTTTATTTTTGCAAGATTTTTCAAACCGAGAATTAACTTTTGTTTATAAAATGTGTCGATTGCTCAAAAATAGCCGGAAAATCGAAACAACTTTAAAAATCTCATTTTTTTTATTTCAATGAATATAATTTTTGGTTGGAAATCTTTATTTTTTAAAAATTCAGTTAAAAATCTAGATATCAAAAATGAGTGGAGGTACCTATATTAAGAAATCTTGAAAACACAATGGGCAAATTGTATGAGAAACAGGTACGTTTTTAAAGACTAAAAATTGCTGCTAATAATCAGAAAGAAACACCTAAACTTTGAGATGGTCGCTCGCTTCCACCTCTGCCAGTCTAAGACGATCTGTGCTTTTTTAATACCTACAAAGCCAATTCGTGGTTTATACTGCAACTACACTGAGCAGATCTTAGTTACAGTTTCAGGGAGATACAGCTTAGTTACCACTTGGGAGTATCAGATGCTGTAAGTGTATGTACGGGTGATGAAATGGATAATGCCTCGAAATTGTTAATCGGTTGTTAGTCTTTACTTACACTAAAAATCCGTCTCTTTTCCCTCCTAGCTATGGATTAATTATTATGACACATACCACTAAACTATTATTACCTTAAAACAATACTTACAATCTAAAAAGTATTTTTCTGGCTTTAAATGACCTACAAGAGGGTTAAGCCGTAGAAAACGAACCGACCAACAATACCGCATAATCTTGCTTGATCTACACTTGAAACAAAACTAATACACTCAATACTTGGTTATGACAATAAATTACATTCGACTGCAAGGTATCTGACGGGGAGATTTTCAGGGGCGTGAAAACACGTCTTAATCGCTGTTGTTTCCAGGTCTACTCTGACTCAAAGTGGTAATTTTTTATGGTTTCAGCTATGGACAAATAGTGAACCTCAATACAAAATATTATGCTGGCATAAAAAATACCAGCAATATATTTCATCGTAAAAAAAAAAGAAACAGCAATTCATTTTTGTAAAATAAATTAAAATTATTCATAAGTGATAATATGCCGCTAACGAAAAACCCAAGAGACGTGACATTGTGCTATTGCGGTCATCGTTGCATTTTGAATAATGTCGTCTACTCAGTTTCCCTCAAAAAGCTTGGAGCAATTTTTGGTATGGTTTTTCAGTCACTTTTCAAATTGTCATTTTGTCGACGAAAAAAATAGTGAAATTAAAAACCGGATCTCATAGTCAAAACGCTAACGTTCTAATCACTCGGTTACAATCTAGACATATGAGAACAGATGGCTTCAAGAAAGTTTGTACTGATAGTGTACATCAAAGAAGAAAGAATCAGCAAAAATCTTCAAAGAAAAAAGCGGCAAAACTACTCTACAACTATTAATGAATATATGGAAGAATAATACCACGAAAACAAAGAATCTAAAAGCAGCGAAAATAAGCTGTGAAGAGCCACGGTTGCCCATGGCGTAAAGGGACATGACACACACGGAGAAAGAGTGAAGTAGAAATTATATGACAAGACAATGGACTGAGCAAAAAAACGCTCCGTTAAGACATGTCGTTCACTTTTTGTCGACGCCTGCAATGCAATATGATCATTTTAACTGACGCTGGATCAAACCTGATTAAAATCATTCTGTTGATAGCTGAAGCGCCTTTGCCGAATCTACGTAAGCAAAGCTCTTTAGATTTGCGAAGTATTCGCGTCAACACACGGTTTAAACACGAAACAACGCCATGGGCTCGCCGCTGGTTTTATTTGCAATATTTTAAAACTCTTCAACGCACGTACGTACCAAAAGTGTTACAAGAAAATAAAAACCCTTGCACCATATTCCGTTTGCGTGAAAGACCGCAAAAGTGCCTACTCTTGTGGACCAAATGCAAGAGATGACTTGATTTTTATTTTTAAAACTTCCGCCGAGCACAGAACTTATTTGCTACGGTACGCCTTTTTAGTTTTCAAATAATCTTCTATGCGGCACTATTATTTCGTACAAGATTAAACATATTTTTTTATGAGCTAAAAAATTCCCGCTGACATGAATATTCCTGACGACACTTGTATTTGGTACAAAAGAATACTTCTTTAATATTTTTTTGAATAATTGACCGAGGACTCTAATAAATCATTCAAACGAGTTGAGCCTTAAAAACAGAAACAGGTAAGACCAAAAATTCAAAATCAATTGCTGCTAATAATCAAAAAGACACACCTAAACGTTCAGAGATGGTCACTCGCTTCCACGTCTGCCAGTCTAAGACCATCTGTACTTGTTCAATACCCACAGAGTTAAATTCGTAGTTTATACTGTAACTACACTGAGCAGATCTTAGTTAGTGTTTCAGGGAGATACAGCTAAGATTTGTGGGTTAAAACTGGAAATTATTTCAGATTGTAAGAATAATTTTTTGTGGGTGAATATTGAATTTAAAATGTTTTTCCAGATCTATTTAACCCATAGTTGGGAAGTGGGATGGATCCATATCTATCTCAAAGGCATTTCAAAGTGAATGTAACAAACTCAACTGGAATTCGAACTCTGTTCACCGACTTCTCGTTCCAAGCCACTCGCACATCCCTAAAAACAGTGAAAGTTTTCTCAGTTTAAGATGCATTTAGATTGCGAAAGACGCCTTCCAAAAGCTGAACAAAATATTAAGAAAAAAAAATTAAAAACAAATTACTGAACTGTTATATCAGACCCTCCCCCATATTCTAATGAATGTTTGAGCAATATCTTCACAGATCAAAAAGAAACATGCAGCAACAGAAATGCAGTTCTACAGAAGGATGATGAGAATAACATAAGCCGAACATGTGAGCAATGGCGATGTTTTAGAAAGACAAATAGGACAATTATACTTAAGATCAGAAAGAGACAGTTTAAATTTGTATAACACATAACGAGGAATGAGGGCTTAGAAAATTTGATCCTCACATGAAATATTCAAGGCAAGAGGGTCCATGGAAAACAACGCATAACCTATCTAACTAGCTTGTGAAAATAGACGGCGGACCAGGGGTTAAGAGAGATATAAAGAAAATTACTAAAAGCTACAAATAACAACAAATTGTAGGGAGACCTTATTGCCAATGTCCTAAAACGACAGCACGTAAAATTTTAAATTACACGCTCAAATGTTTGTGTTATAACATATGTGTTATAATCTTTTCGTGCAGAAGATGTTAGTTGAGGAACGTAACACAGTTCGGTTTCATGTTACTCAGAGAAGGTCACTAACAAATGACCTTTTAACTTACTAATGTTACAAAACACTAAACATGGCGCAGCAATGCTTTCATAAAGTAGGGACTCACCAGTCAACTTTGATTAATAGAAAATGTTCTAACGAGATTCATAATTCCTGTCCCACCATTTAAGGACTTTACAGATAAAACCTGTCATTCTATATTCACAGGGTTGAATCTAATCACATTCTGTTCGTATTTCCCTTGCAAGAAGGACGTTCTACTTTTTCCAAGATCTGCAGTTTGTGGAACAGACTAATGAAAGTATGTTTCTTCAGACACGAAAAGCCTAACCTCAATGTAGTGTAATGGTTAGCAAGCTTGTCTCGCTAGAACCTATTGCAACTGAGTAGTGAGTTCGATCCTCATTGTGTTCCTAATACTTTCAGCTTTATGCTACCTCTAAGCTGCGCTTAGATAATCAATTAACCTCTTCAAGCCCAAGGTCAATCGTTATCTATTGTCCATATATTCATAATCTTTAATTCTTACTTCCTCCGCCTTCATCTGTACCGCTCACTTCCTCCATTAATATTTAACTTGGGTGACTATTGAGCTACATAATATTTTGAGGACCCTAGATGACACGCCAGGATTTGTTATTGGCGGCCACAACTTGAACAACATAAGGTATGCAGATGATACAGTGCTGATTGCAGATACTGAAAGGAAACTACAAGACCTCATACAGGAGAGTGACAAAAAGGACTACAAATAAACTTCAAGAAAACTGAATGCATGGTCATCAGCAAAAAGTGCAACCCAAAATGCCAAATACAGGCGGGGGACACCAGAAGCAAGCAAGTACAAAAATTTAAATACCTAGGAAGTGTTCTAACAGGAGATGGAAAGTGCGACACAGAGATCCGAAGCATGGCAAAGGACGCGTTCCAGAAGCTGAGTAAAGTACTAACACACAATTAAATTTCACTAGAAACAAAGAAAAGAGTGCTGGATTGCTATGTGATGTCAGTTCTTCAATACGGTAGAAAATGAGGACAAAACTGGAAGCAGCAGAAATGTGGTTCTACAGAAGGATGCTGCAAATATCGTGAATTGAGCATGCTAGCAACGATGAGGTGTTGGAAAGAATGGCAACAAAAAGGAAATTAATACTGACCATCAGGAAGAGACAACTGAAGTTCCTGGGACACGCAATAAGAGCTTGGAGAACCTGATACTGACTGGCCAGATAGAAGGAAAGAGTGACAGAGGAAGGCAGCGGATAACATATTTGCAGGGCCTGATCAGTTGGATGACGGAACGGGCGTTGCCAGGAGTAACAGAAGCAAACATACTAAGGGCCACAAGGGATACGTGGAGAACCATGATCGCCTACGTCCTGAAGGGACAGGGCACATAGAAGAAGAAGAAGAAGAAGATTGATTAAACATTAGTAAAAATTAAAAATCCAATATTTCATCTTACTTTTCTACAAATGCCAAGAAAGATCCAGCACTATCCCTATTCAGTGATATTTATTTTTACCTTCTGCAGATTATTTAAAACCAGAAAATGTTTCTAGAGTGCAATAATTTTTTTTTGTGGTGGGGGGGAGGATAATAATTTAGTGATACAAGCCCTAATAATAGTGGCTAATTCATAACTGAAGGAAATGCTGTGGAATCCTTGCTTTCCCAATGATGTTTGAGCGTAACTTAATATGTCTGGAACTCGGCACTCCGATTTCCAATTTCGAATCGTTGTACCACCCGCACATCTAAGCTTACAGCAAGTGGTTATGCATCTTCCTACTTCCCAGGCTCGACGTTGCTTAACTTTGGTGATCATTTTTCAATGTGATGTGGCCGTAAATCAGCTGACCACCTATATTTATATCGTCTGCTATTCAATAACTGTTATCGTCGCATGGTGGATGGCTTTATGTTAACGTCTTTGTAACCACTCTGAAGATTGCTTATGTGAGCCGAAAGCTTAAAACCAGCATAATAAAAAATATCTAAATGTTGGATAATTTTGTCTTTATTTTCATCTGAAATTAAAGCCAAAATACAATGTTAAGAACGGCTCATGATTAAACATAATAGACTGTTATATTTAACAATATATGTTTAGAAAATTATTTGCTCCCTCGACACACACATATATATATTAGTCATCCACATACAAGCCCGTTTCGCTGTATCACAGCACATCAGTGTGGCTAGACATATCCACTCGCTTCTGGCCGGGAACGAAACTCGACCGATTTGGTGTCAGTCGGAGTCTCTACTCCCTAAGCCATCGGCGCATGGGGTCAGAGAAGGGAAATTTTAACGTCTTGTATGTAAGCAGTGTATACAGACGCCAGTCACCGAGAGAACTCAATTCATTTCTGAAGAGTCACGCATTATATATATATATTATTTGTTAACGAGTTATTACGCAACCCAGGTTTCTAACTTTCGGTGTCTTCAGGCGATTTACAATAACTTATAAATCGCCTGCAGACACCGGTAAGTGGAAACTTGGATAGCGTAATAACTCGTTTACAAATGAATATATATGTATATAAGTCCACCCCAAAATGTATAGAATTTCAAGAAAGGAAAATTTGTATAGATACTGTAATATCAATTTTATTCAGACATCATGAGACTAATGCAAATTACAAGTTGAGCAGGGTTGAGCAGATTGTTCAGTGGGATTACTGAACATGCATTTTCAATTTCTTGTCTAAGAACAGTCATCTAGTCAGTTTTCTACGGCACAATATCCTTTAAGGTCCTCCACTGTAGGTAAGAGTCTGCAGGTGTTAAATCAGGAGAACTCGACCGCGCCTCTTCGTCCTAGCTAGTGTTCTTGCAAATTCTCATTCAGATGAGCTCGCGCGTCTTATTGATAGTGTGGCGGTGCGCCGTCTTGTTGAAAGAAACATTTATAATGTCCATAAAGTTCATATATGGCAGTGTTATCACAATTTGATCGGTTCACACTCCACCCAAATCTATTGAACAGGTGAAGAGGCTCATCCCTTGTTCCCTGTTTTGGATGTGGTTTCCGGCTTTCTCCTTTTCAATCTTTTCACTCTTTTCCTTATTTTTTTTTCTCAATTGGAGTAGATAGACTAAACTATTACCCGGTTCACACTCTACTCTCACTTTTCTACGGCACAATATCCTTTAAGGTCCTCTACTGTAGGTAAGAGTCTGCAGGTGTTAAATCAGGAGA